>CM038113.1:23608844-23835926 GCA_001642375.2 Mentha longifolia
GAATCGAGCTTAATGAGGGTGAAACCTAGGGTTAAAAATTGGAATTTGAATTTATAGAGTTAGAGTTTCACAAGTTTAAGTTCGTTCATGTTTTCCTCATTCTCTCTCGAGTCTCTTTGTGTCTTTTTGCAGGTTGAAGAACTCATTTGGCAACTTTGATCATTCCATGTCGAAGAGGAGTTCGTTAGGAAGCTGTAGCAAAAAGCGGTTCGTAAATCCGAGTTCGGATGAGAGAGAACGAGCGAAAACGAAAATATTGCGCAAGAGAGGACGGATGGGCGGCAAACCAGCGACCCAAACCGGCGGTCCACTGGGCCGCCGGTTCACCGCACCCCTGAACCGCCGTTTACCATCGAGCCACCGGCGGTCCACTGGACCGCCGGTGCCCCGTCCTTGGACCGCCGGTTGAGCGAGATTCGTGCCGGTACGCCCCGTTTCGTCCCGGTTCGACCAAATTCGACCCAAACACGATTTTCAATGTATTTAACCCCAAATTCTTACCTTTTGAAGGATCTTTTGCACATTTAATATTGTTAGAACCCTAGAAACATTTCCCTCTTTCCTTTTTATATTTTGAAGATTTGGAGATCATTACTTTGTGGATTCAAGATTCAAGACCATTTTCTTCTTCCTTATTAAATTCTCTTTCTTTTAAGAATGATTTCATTACTTTTTACTTGGTTTAATTTCTTTAATCATGTCTAGCTAATCTCATTTGTGATTCGAATTATATGTAGATTAGGGATAAGTGATGGGATTAGGCTCTAATTTGAATTTACCTTCTAATTTCATGTTCATTTCTTTTGGGGCTATGTTTTTTATGTAATTATGATTGATCACCATAGTTGCATACCAAGTGTTTGATCTAATGCTTAGGAGGCTTAGATTAGATGCTAGGATCAAGAGATTTGCATGCTAGAGTATAGTAGGGTTAAGGAACTCCATGATCTATTGGGAGTTCACGAATTGCTTAATATCTTAGTAGGAATTAGGCCTTTCATTAATCTACTTGATTTCATTACAATGAGTAATTGAGTGGATCATACTTATGAGGTTTCCCACATGAAATTGGATTAAAATGGCTAATTCTAGTTAGGGTGTCACATCCCTATCACTTAGACCTAATTGAAGTATAATTGGAGTCACTTGCATTTCCTATTAATTTTATATCATTTGCTATTTGTTACTTATTTAGTTAAGTTCTAAACTTGTTAATTACTTTTCATTTGTCATTAAGCAATCAAAAACACAAAAACATGTTACTCAATAGCTTGGATAGTAGTTAAGTAATTGAGTTACTACTTGAAATTCTTATATCATCGCATTCCCTGTGGATTCGACCCGATTGTAATACATCGGTTATCATTGCATCTCCCTCACCTCTAAAGTGAGGCAGATCAATTTTTGGCGCCGTTGCCGGGGAATGCTTAGTTTGAGTTTCAATAGTCAATTTTGTTATTGAGTTACTAACTTCAAGCATTTGTTCTTTGTATTTTTATTTTGTAGGTTGTGCACAAGATCCAAGGGAAAAGAAGACTTGTTCAACCTTGATCTTGAACTTTGAAAGAAGACATAGAAGAAGGAATTCTATTAAAGAAGATCAAGAAATGGCTAACAATCAAGCAATGGAAGCTCTTATGAGATAAATGGAGGAGGTTAGAGCATAGGAAGGATGAGCAAGAAACCAAGGACAAATGATGTTCAACAACCACCCTCTCAACCACATATTCCAATCTCCAATGGAACAATTTAAGGAGGTGAATGGGGGGCTATCAAATGCCATAATTTTGAGATAAATCCGGACTCATCCAAATGGTGAAGAGGTGAGCCAATTTGGTGGAAGTCCTATAGAGGATCTGAAGCCCATCTTAGTATGTTCCTTGATTATTTGTGATACTATCAAGCTTAATGGAGTTTCAAATGATGCTATTCGCATGAGGATGTTGGGTTTTCTCTACGGGACCGGGCCAAGGATTGGTATAAAGGATTAAACAATGCCAACATTCACATATGGGATGATTTATGCAAGGCCTTCCTCTCTAAATACTTTCCACCATCAAAGCTCAAAGGCTTATTTCCGATATTTCACATTTCTCTCTACAAGGTGATGAGACCTTGTTTGAAGCATAGGAGAGGTATAGAGAGCTTTTAAGGAAATGTCCTCAACATGGCTTCACGGAAGGTCAACAAATCACCACTTTTTATAGTGGTCTCACACCTCATATAAGAAGCATCGTGGATGCCGCTTCCGGAGGATGTCTAGTGAATCGAAATGCCAAGGAAGCCTTGAGGATTATTGAAGAGATGGCCTCCAATAGCTATCAATGGCCAATGGAGAGGGCCCCTTCTAGGAAGGTTGCTTCTATTGATGATGATAAGTTTGATGCATTAGTAATGGAAGTTGCTAATATAAAGAAGCAATATAAAGAAGAGAGGAAAGCTCAAGTTCAAAGTGTTCATCAATATCAAGAGAACTTGGAACCTAGTGGAAGTGAAGACTTGAATTTTGTGAACCAAATGCAATATGGAAACTTCAACAAATGAGGTTTCCAAGGACAACAAGGAGGATTCCAAGGAAGGCCACAAGGAGGCAATTCTTATGGTTATCAAGGAGGCTATCAAGCCTATAGTCCCAACAACTGGAATCATCCTAACCTCTCCTACGGAAATCCTAACAACGCTCAATTGCCACCTCTCGGATTCTCCGTTTCTCAAGGAGTAATTGAAGAACTGAAGAAAACATCTCCTTCTATTGAGCAACTTGTCCAACAAATGGCAAATCAACAAAGCTCGTTTATTATATAAACCGGGCAAAAGGTGAGTGCATTGGAGAATTCTCTCACTTCTTTGACAAAGTAAGTGAAGATGATGGAGGGCCAAATAAGTCAAATGGCTAACCAAGCCACCACTCAACATACCCCGGGAAAGTTTCCAAGTAATACGGAGGGTAAACCCAAAGAATCATGCAATGCTATCACATTGAGGAGTGGAAGAGCCTATGAGAATCATGCTACATCCGGAAGTGGAAAAGAGGAAGTCCTTGTTGAAGATATAACCTATGAGGAGTCTCCTACAATGAAGAGAATTCAAGGAAAGAAGTTCAAGGAAAAGCTCCTAGGGCAGTGCTAATAGAAGCTCCTCTTCCTACCAAGGATGTTATTACAAAGGCTCCATTTCCTCATCGTCTAGCCAAGCCTAAAGTTGATGAAAAGATGATGAGATTCTTGGACATATTCAACAGGGTACAAATCAACATTCCCTTACTTGATGCACTTCGAGATATGCCCGGCTATGTGAAGTTCTTGAAGGATGTCGTTGCTAACAAGAGAAAGTTTGGTTCATTTGAAACAATTAGCCTAACAGATGAGGTTAGTGCGGTGATTCAAAGGAAACTGCCTTTGAAGAAGAAAAGATCCCGGAAGTTTCACAATAGCATTGTAATTGGAAGGAAAAAGTTTGGAAATGTCTTATGTGATCTTGGAGCTAGCATCAATTGATGCCATGTCTATTTTTAGGAGATTGGATATTGGAGAAATCAAACCTACTTCTATTTGTCTCCAAATGGCCGATCATTCCATATCCTATGCTCAAGGAGTGGTTGAAGATGTATTAGTGAAAGTTGAGGAGTTTATCTTCCCCGCGGACTTTGTTATCTTGGATATGCCGGAGGACAAGGATATGCCCCTCATTCTTGGGTGTCCTTTTTAGCAACCGGAAAAGCTCTTATTGATGTGCAAGATGGGAATCTCACGTTTAGAGTGAATGAAGAGACCCTCACTCTTTCAATCTTTGATGCTATGAAGCGAGGAGATGACTCAACCTATGAGAATGCAATTCAATCACCACTTTGCCTATATCTATGGCAAAAGATCTCACGAAAGAAATCATCGCTAATTCTTTCTATTCTTATTCCGATTTGGATGATGCTTGTGATGATTTATTGAAATCTATTGCTTATTTGGAAGCAAATCAAGGATCATTGAAGGATGATGAACCTTGATATCAACCAACCGGGGGAGAGTAGGAGTTCAACTAAAGTGGAATCTTCTTCAAACACTTTTTAAGAGTTGAAACCTCTTCCCGATCACCTAAGGTACGCCTTCCTTGGTGATAATGACTCTTTACCCATAATTGTGTCACAACACTTGTCAGAGTCTGAATTGGACAAGTTGTTGCGTGTCCTTAGGGAGTTTAAGGATGTTATAGGTTGGTTCTATTGATGATATCAAGGGTATTTGTCCATTTATTTACATGCATCGTATTCTATTGGAAGATGATTGCCGTCCTAAGGTTCAACCTCAAAGGAGGTTGAATCCGGTCTTGCAAGAAGTGGTGAGAAAAGAGGTGTTGAAGTTACTAGATGCGGGAATGATCTACGCCATCTCGGATAGTGAATGGGTGAGTCCTACCCAAGTTGTTCCAAAGAAAGGGGGATGACTGTGGTTAAGAATGAGAATGACGAGGCTATTGCTACAAGAGTTGCCACCGGATATCGAGTTTGTATCGACTATAGGGCTTTGAATTTGGCTACAAGGAAATATCACTTCCCTTTGCCCTTTATAGATCAAATGTTGGATCGTTTGGCGGGCTATGAATACTATTTCTTTCTTGATGGGTATTCGGGATACAACCAAATTGTCATAACCCCGGAGGATCAACACAAGATGGCCTTTACACGCCCTTATGGAGTATTTGCCTATAGGAGGATGTCTTTCGGGTTGTGTAATGCTCCGGCCACTTTCTAAAGGTGTATGATGTCTATCTTTGGAGGTTTGATTGAAAATATTATGGGGATTTCATGGATGACTTCTCAATTTTTGGGAAGAGCTTTGATTCTTGTTTGGATAATCTCACAAAGGTGTTGCAAAGGTGTAAGGATATTTCTCTTGTCTTGAATTGGGAGAAGTGCCACTTCATGGTTAAAGATGGAATTGTGCTTGGGCATAAGGTTTCTAGAGATGGTTTGGAAGTTGATAGAGTCAAGATTGTTGCTATAGAGAAGCTTCCACCCCCTACAAATGTGAAATCAATCTGAAGCTTCCTCGGTCACGCGGGGTACTATAGAAGATTCATTAAGGATTTTTCAAAGATCACAAAGCCACTTTGTGATCTCTTGCAAAAAGATGTGAAGTTTGTCTTTGATGAAGAATGTTTGAAAGCTTTTGAGACATTGAAGAAAGCCCTCATCTCTACTCCTATTCTAATCAAGCCCAATTGGAGTGAATCTTTCATATTAAAGTGTGATGCAAGTGATTATGCTTTAAGAGTAGTCTTAGGGCAAATGAGAGATAAAGTATTTCAGGTCATTCATTATGCTAGTAGAACTTTGGATGGTGCTCAAAAGAACTACACAACAACGGAGAGGGAATTCTTGGCCATCGTTTTTGCCTTTGACAAATTCCGGTCATATCTTATTGGGAATCACTACCATTGTCTATTCGGATCATATGGCTATACGACATCTCATGGCAAAGAAGGATGCAAAGCCTCGTTTGATTCGTTGGATTCTCCTTCTACAAGAATTCGACTATGGAGATTCGTGATAGAAGAGGAGTTGATAATGTGCTAGCCGATCACATGTCAAGGCTTGAAAAGTCAGGTTGAAGGTGAAGACTTGAGATTGAGTATCAATGAGTGTTTTCCGGATGAGAAGATTATGGTGTTGAGGTGCAAAGATTCTTGGTTTGCCGACTTTGCTAATTACCTTGTGCTTCGAGAATTGCCACCAAATCTTTCGGATTATCAAAAGGCCAAGTTCCTTCGAGATGTGAAGTTCTATTATTGGCAAGATCCATACTTATGGAGGAGATGTGCCGATGGTCTTATTAGAAGATGTGTTATTGACGGTGAATGGCTCAAGATTATTGAAGATTGTCATGAGGGACCAAATGAGGGTCATTTTGGGGCAAATCGTACGGCTTGGAAGGTTTTTCAAAGTGGATTCTATTGGCTTTCGATTTTTAGGGATTGTCAATCCTTTGTGAAGAAGTGTGATAGATGTCAAAGGACTGAGAAATATCACTAAGAGGGATGATATGCCTCAAAACATCATGATTAAGGTTAAGTTGTTTGATGTTTGGGGGATAGACTTCATGGACCATTCCCTAATTCTTGTGGTTTTTCTTATATCCTTCTTGCTATTGAGTATGTTTCGAGATGGGTCAAAGTCATTCCACTTCGACAAGTGATTCCAAGGTTGTGATCAAGTTTTTGAAGAACAATATTTTAACTCGGTTTGGAACTCCAAGAGCTTTGCTTAGTGATGGGGGGTCTCACTTCAATAATAAGTGGTTGGGAAGTGTTCTTGCTAACTATGGAGTGAAGCACAAGATTACCTCTCCTTACCATCCTCAAGTCAATGGTCAAGCGGAGCTTGCAAATCGGGAAATCAAGCAAATCTTGGAGAAGACAATCAGTACTCGGAAGGATTGGGCAAAGAAACTTGATGATGCTTTGTGGGCCTATCGAACCGCCTATAAAACCCTCATTGGTATGTCTCCGTATCAACTATGTTCGGAAAGTCTTGTCACTTGCCTTTGGAGATTGAGCATAAGGCATTTTGGGCTATAAAGAAGATTAATCTTGAGTTTAAGGAGGCCGGATTGAATAGGAAGAACCATCTTGTGGAGTTAGAGGAATGGAAAACGAGGCCTATGAAAATTCTCGGATTTACAAGGAAAGAGCCACAAAGTTTCATGATTTGGAGATTCGAAGCAAGGTTATCATTCCGGGAGACGAGGTTCTTCTCTTTAACTCTCGTCTTCGTCTTTTCCCCGGAAAACTCCAATCAAGGTGGACCGGCCCTTATGTTGTGAGCAAGAGTTCAAGAATGGTACATTTGAACTTCTCAAGAATGATGGTTCTACTATTGTTGTCAATGGACATCGACTCAAGCTCTATTTCAATTCGAAGAAAGTTAAGGACGAGTCGACCATTCTTCTTCATGATGCTTGATCTTAGAGGTAATGTCGAGCTAACGACGTTAAACAAAGCGCTAGTTGAGAGGCACCTCAACATGTATCCTTTTTTTTTCATTTTTGTGAGTTTTAGTTCATATTTTTTATTTTCGTGTTGTTTGTTTCATTTTTCGTTTTATCTCGAAAAAACCATAAAAAATAGAAAAATTAAAAATTAAAAAATTAGAAAAGTAGAAAAATATGTTTAGGGGGTCTCGATGGAGGGTCGGAAATCAGCCCCTCCGGTTGGAAGGGCCGAAAAACGGCCCGAAAGAAGTGTGGCTCGGGAGAAACCGGCGGCCCACACCGGCGGTCCAATGGGTCGCCGGTTTTGGGGCTGTGGGTCGCCGGCGGCTCTGTCATAATCGCGGTCTACACCGGCGGTCCAATGGGTCGCCGGTTTTGGCACTTGGACCGCCGGTCCCCCTTCTTTCCCCCCTATACCTATTTTTCTTCCATTTGCAAGATGTTAAACCTCAAACCCATTTTCTCACTCTAAAACTCATCTCATTTATCTCTCAATCTTTATTTTTCTTGCTCAAATTACTCTCAAATCACTTGGAATCAAGTTAAATCCTTCCATAGGTCCATTACCCATCCAAACCCACATTTTGAACCAAACAATTCACATTTTTGGCCACATTTGCTTAAAACACGAAAAAAAATTCTTCTTTGTGGAAGTTTGAATTTCTTCTCCATTCTTCAAGATAATGAGGTAATGAGATTCATACACTTGCTTTTATGAGTTTCTACTTGGTTTCTATGAATTGAGATGCTTGTTTTGCTTGGTAAATTCATGAATTAAGTAGAAATTCTTGCTAGGGCTTTTCTTGAAATCTTGAAGAATTATTGAATGAAAAATGTGATATTTAGTATGAATTGGAATCCTTACTTATATTTTTTTTAGGAAGCATGATAGAGATAATATTGGGCATGAATTCTCTTATAAATCTTGTCTCTTTATGCATTGGAGAAAATTTGTTGATAATTGATTTTGGTGGTTTACAAGAGAAAATTCAATGAATTCTTTTGCATTGCATTTCTTTCATATGAATTTGAATCTCTTGGAACTTAATCATACTTGAAGAAGTTATGAAAAATCACTTGCATTGGCCTAAGCTTGTTTGAAATCCTATTCTTGAATGAATAAAAGCCAAAGTGGGGGGTAATGGATAGATGATGTGTGATTGTTGTGTGATGGTTCATAGCTTAAATTGTTGAATCTTACTTGGATTTTCTCATTTCTTTAGGAATCAAGGAGCTAAAGGAAAAGAAAAGGAGCCTAAAGCCTTGGTTACCTATTCACATAAGAGAAAGAAAGATGGCTCATCTTCATCTCAACCATCGTCCACTACATCAAGTAAAAATCCAAAGATCCCGGAATCCTACGATTTACATTTGAGCAACAATGAGGAAAGGGCCACTTTTGCAAGTCTTGTTACCAAGAAAATTGAGGTAACAAGATTTCCTTCCAAGGAGGTGTTGGAATCACTCGGTCTCTATGATAATGTGAAGGAGCTTTTCGATAACATTGGTTGGGGAAGCCTTATAGATGGTGAGAATCAAGATCGGATGACTTACGAGAAGGTTGTTTTAGAGATGTTAAACACATTTGATGGAGAGTATATGCACATCAACAAATCAATCAAATTTCAACTCGTTGGAGAGAAGCACACGATGAGCTACCCACACATTGATAATGCCTTCAACTTCCCTCATGGTGGTGATCGCATTGTGGATAGAGATTTCAATGTACAAGCCGTGTGGCATACCCTTGTTCCAAATGCGGCGGAAGGATTCAAGCGGGGTTCTCAAAGTCAAATGAGGTTAGGAACCCGGTGTTGCAAATGGTGTTGAAGATTATAGCACACACCGTCATGGCAAGGAGTGAGAACACATAGGTGAGAAATGATGATTTATTTATCTTACATGCTATGCTTACCAAGAAAAGCATAAGTTTTTGTGATTTCTTTCTCACCCAAGTGAAGAAGCATGCCAAAGGTGAAGTTGGAAAATGCAATATTGGAGGCATGCTCACTCCAATCGCAAGGAAGATTCGACCTAATCTCAATGGCTACACTCCTATGAGAGGCGATTTTCTCCTCGACTTTGTCAAGCTTCGATGCTTAAGATTTCTTCACTCAAGCTCCCCGCCTTACTACTTCCGCATTTCCAAGGATGAGAATTATCCTCTACCAAATGCTATGAGCATTTTGGTCACGGATTTTCATGAGAGGATGAATTGGTATATGGATACCCATGAGCACACCCGGATTATGAGAGAAAGGATCTTCAACCAAGGTGAAGGAAGTGAGTATTCACTTAATGGAAGAAGTGTTGAAAGAGACCGAGGGGATGATGATGATGAAGAGATGGAGGAGGAGCATTTTGACAATGAGCAAGGTTCAAGTGAACCATTATATGATGAAAAATTTGATGCTCTTGAGAGTCGAATGTCCAACATGGAAGGTGGATTCAAGAACCTAAAGGCTCAAGTCACGGTGATGAGGCAAGAGGTGACATCCATGCGGCTTACTCAACTAGAAGAAGCACAAAGGAGCGAGAGTATGGAAGCACTTCTTGAGAGTTTTCGGGAGTATCACATTGGCCAAGGCGGCACTTGGCCAAGGCCGCCCCCGAACTAGCCCGGAGAAGTTGTAAGTGTAATTTAAATTCATTATATATCTTTTCCTCCAAACTAATTTTAGAATTTATTTTCTAAAATAATTTTGGGGGAGGGGGGTAGGATAATGAATTTAAATTACTTTCATTTCATGACTTGCTACTTTTTCTTCATGCTCTTGTCTTTAGTCTCCTTGTCTTTGTCTCTCATGTTTGGTATAGATTGGCTTGGAAGTGTGATTTGATGTTATTTTTGTGACTTGCTTGTGTCTATTTGATTGAAATATATTTGCTTAGATTGTGGATGAAAATTGTGGGTTGTTGATTGTGGGAGCTGAATTTGTTTGATGATGAGTTTGAGTGGTGGGATGTTTTGAAGATCTTGTGTTATTTGTTGAGTTTGTTTGATTGAAAGTTTGTGTTTTGTTTTGTGCATTTGGGGATGAACTAGGGTTAAATGAATATTTTTCATGAGTTTGTGGTTTTGAATGCGAAATTTTTAAGAAAGGAAAAATTAAGTAAATGAATGCTTGCATGCTTGAGTGTGAAGTAATCGTGTTGATTTGCTCAAGTGTTTTCAAGTGAGATGCCAATGATTGATGGAAAATGATGAAATGTTTTTAAATTATTCGAGTTAAAGTCAAGCATGATTGGATTACTTCACTTGAATGGCATGAAGGATTGATCTTAGGCACTTAGGCTCTAGACAAAAAGCTTGAGAGGATTTTGAGCCTTAAACTATGCATCTTACATAGTTGATATCCTTTCTTGAGAGCTTGATCTTGCATTGCATATTCTTTACTAGAACTTGCCTTGATACTCTTGTTAGAAGTACTACATGTTTGCATGATTAGGAGATGATCTTAGGTCATCATTGCATAGCCCATTTTCCCTAAACACTAACCTCTCTTTCATTACCATTGTCGTCCCATTTTGAGCAATGAATGCAGCCTTTTCTTCTTGAACCGGATGATAGGGGGTGAAGGATGGTTAAGGGAATCTTGGTAAATTTTGAAAATTCATGAAAAATGTTGGGTGATGGTGAAAGGTCTTGAGATTGGTTTTGAGTTGAAAGAACATTCCTATAAGCTCAAAGTTAGAAAAGGAAAGAATAAGAACAAAGTTCTTATTGAAAAAAAAAAAAAAAAAAAAAAAGAGAGTAGTAAGAACAAAGTTTTTACAAGAAAAAGAGAAGAAAAAGAGCATAAAGGAGTGTTCTCTTTAAATGTTTGGTAGAAGCTTGGGTTCATTTGATAAAAAGGGGTCGGATAAGGTGGAAGATGAAGAAATTCATACTTAGAAAGGCGAAGAAAGGGGATAAGGGTACTTGAATGCAAATTTAAGTCACTTAGCCTATAATTCCCTACCTTAACCAATGTCCCTACATTACAAGCTTAATAAAGACCTTTTTTATCCTAATTTGTGCATGCATTGTAATATTAGAAACTTGAGTTGATAGGCAAGCTTATGGTCAAAGTTATGTTTTGCATGATTTCAATGAGTGTTTACTTTTTCCTATATTGAGTGATCAAGTGATACACATGTTTCTTGTGAGGTCTAGAGTCGAATGTGCTTAGGTGATTGAGTTCAATGCTAGGTGAGTGAGTAATTTCATGAGTGTTTGGCTTGACTTGATGATTTCCTTGAGTTTAAATAGTTTTGAATTGAAATGAGGCATCGATGATCTTGAAATGCATATCCCATACGTGTTAAGTGTTTTGATTGTTCGTTTCATTGTTCGGGACGAACAATGGCTTAAGTTTGGGGGAGTGATTAACACGTATTTTATGTGCATGTTAAGTGTGTTTGAATGTGTTTGAGTCTTGATTTATGTGCTTAATTGTTAAAAATGCTAGGGTTTCTTAACTTGTAGCATACTTTTTACTTTTCTCGTTTTCTTTCGGTTTTCGATCCATTTTTGTAAGAATTGGAAAGAGTATTCATTTGGCTAAGGATTGAAGGCTAGAAACGAGGAAGAATCGAGCTTAATGAGGGTGAATCCTAGGGTTAAAAATGTGGAATTTAAATTTATAGAGTTCGGGTTTCACAAGTTTAAGTTCGCTTATGTTTTCCTCATTCTCTCGAGTCTCTTTGTGTCTTTTTGCAGGTTGATGAAGAACTTATTTGGCAAATTTGATCATTCCATGTCGAAGAGGAGTTCGTTAGGAAGCCGTAGCAAAAAACGGTTCGTAAATCGGAGTTCGGATAAGAGAGAACGAGCGAAAACGAAAACATTGCGCAAGAGAGGACGGATGGGCGGCAAACCGGCAACCCAAACCGGCGGTCCACTGGGCCGCCGGTTCACCGCACCTGAACCGCCGTTTACACAGAGCCACCGGCGGTCCACTGGACCGCAGTGGACCGCCGGTGCCCCGCTCTTGGACCGCCGGTTGAGCGAGATTCGTGCCGGTTCGCCCCATTTTGTCCCGGTTCGACCAAATTCGACCCAAACACGATTTTCAATGTATTTAACCCCAAATTCTTACCTTTTTGAAGGATCTTTTGCACATTTAATATTGTTAGAACCCTAGAAACATTTCCCTCTTTCCTTTTTAGTATTTTGAAGATTTGGAGATCATTACTTTGTGGATTCAAGATTCAAGACCATTTTCTTCTTCCTTATTAAATTCTCTTTCTTTTAAGCATGATTTTATTTACTTTTTATGGTTTAATTTCTTTAATCATGTCTAGCTAATCTCATTTGTGATTCCAATTATATGTAGATTAGGGATAAGTGATGGGATTAGGCTCTAATTGTGAATTTACCTTCTAATTTCATGTTCATTTCTTTTGGGGCTATGTTTTATTATGTAATTATGATTGATCACCATAGTTGCATACCAAGTGTTTGATCTAATGCTTAGGAGGCTTAGATTAGATGCTAGGATCAAGAGATTTGCATGCTAGAGTATAGTGGGGTTAAGGAACTCCATGATCTATTGGGAGTTAATGAATTGCTTAATATCTTAGTAGGAATTAGGCATTTCATTACTCTACTTGATTTCATTACAATAAGTAATTGAGTGGATCATACTTAGGAGGTTTCCCACATGAAATTGGATTAAAATGACTAATTCTAGTTAGAGTGTCACATCTCTATCACTTAGACCTAATTGAAGTATAATTGGAGTCACTTGCATTTCCTATTGATTTTATATCATTTGCTATTTGTTACTTATTTAGTTAAGTTCTAAACTTGTTAATTACTTTTCATTTGTCATTAAACAATCAAAAACACAAAAACATGTTAGTTGGTAGCTTGGATAGTAGGTTTAGTAGCTAGATTACTACTTGAAACTCATTCGCCATTGCATTCCCTGTGGATTCGACTCGATTATATTACATCGATTATTATTGCATCTCCCTACCCTCAAAGGTAGAGCGGATCAGGGATGCGTTATGGTGAAAACTAATTATTACGTGAAAACTGCAACCCATTATAAAATGTTGCATTTTTGCACAAAAGTATTGCATTTTTATGCATAAAATGTTGCATTCTCATAATAATGCATTATATGCACAAAAATAATATAAAATAATATGCATAAAATGTTGCATTCTCATAATGACTCATTATATGCACAAAAATAATATAAAATAATATATTTTATTATGTAACATTTTATGATGGGTTGCAGGTTTCACGTAATAATTAGTTTTCATATGATCTACTACCTATATATATATAGGTTAGGGATCAAATGGGATCCCTATCCTTAGGTAGTAACTAGGAACCGATCTAATCCGTACACTTGGGCCGATCAACGTTCACTATTTATTCTATTTATTTCTTTATTCTAGCCGTTACTTTTCCTTATTACTATGTTGAAGGTTATGATTGTACTTTTCATGAAATGTTTAATTCACACATTTAATGCTATTTCTTTTCTTCTAAGATGGACATGTCTTGTAACGATAAGAATGGATTTGTAACTCTGCTTTTGTGTTAGTTTTGTAAGGACGATAATAATGCAAGAAAAATAAAGTGAATATACATCTATTTGTCCATAAAAGTTAAGGGATGTCAAATAATGTACATGAAGATAATAAATACAAATAATGTCAAAAAATGTGCTTATGTTTCATTTTCGGACCAAAATACCCCTAGCAAGCCTTATCAAAACCGTGTGCCCTCTTTTTCATTTTTCCACTTTTCAAAACCTGCCGATGAAGACCGAGAAGCGGCAGCAGAGGAAGAAGAAGAGCGGCGCGTTCAGAATCTTCAGAATCTTCAGGGCGGCGCTGTACATGCTTCGGAAGAGCACCGACGAGAAGGACGCGGCGACGAAGAAGGCGGCATTGGAGAAGGAGAAGAACACTAGCGATTGGAAGAAGTAGTCGGATCGATCCATCCGCTACACGCGCAGGAGGCTCCGGCGTCGCCGATGTACATGATGTCGCCGGCGAGCGACCACTGGACGGCGGCGTCGATGTCGTCCTCCTCATCGTGCGGCACGATGAGCCAGTATGCTTCGGCAGCGAATCTCCGAGATCTGTGCGGTGAGGATGAATTATTGGAAGATGAGGTGAGGGATCCAGATGAGGTTTTCATTTTTTCTTTGATTTTTTTTTCTAGATATGTTGACTTGGTTTTTTAATTATATGATGTATTTGTTGTGGTCAAATTCTAAACTCATAATTTTAAGAAATTTGAATATAAATCGAGATGCATTTTCAGAATTCAGAGTTGCAGTTGGGCCTAATGGGACTATTTGTTGTCAATAGTCACATTAGTCCTATTATATGTACTGGATTGAGGAGTTGCAATTGGGCCTAATGGGACTATTTGGTGTCAAATGTCAATAGTCTCATTAGTCCTATTATATGTACTGGATTGAAGAATTGCAGTTGGGCCTAATGAGACTATTTGGTGCCAATAGTCCCATTAGCCCCATTTATAAAAATGTCAGAAATTAAAAAAAAAATGTAAATTTTGAAAAAAATAATTCGAAAAAAACGTAAAAAATCGTAAAAAAACTTCATAAAAGAAAAAAAAAAGTCAAAAAATCAGTTAAAGTCAACTCATTAAGGGTATTTTGGTCCAAAATGACATAATTTGTATTTTTTATCTTCTTGGTTATTATTTGACATTTGTTAACTTGTATGGACATAAAAAAATTGCCTCAAAAATAAATAGTGTGCATGACCGTCACATATTGTAGTTATGGTTACATGCATGTGTTTTAATTTTATTTTTCATGTTTTTTTTTTCTTTGTATAATTATTTTCTTTATAATACATATTCGTTTATTTATATTTTATTACTTCCTAGGTGCCTTTGTTTTTGTAAAAAAAAAAGTAAAATAGAACCATTTTATTATATTCTGATATTACATTCTGGTATGAGTCATTATTCTTATATATTTATTGCAAACAATTCAAATGGTCTAAAATAAGCAATTAGTCAAACTTTCGTGAACATGTCTTCTAAAAATATATATTTTTCTTTTGTAATTATGCAATTAGAGACATCAAAATAAGCAATCCGAGAGAAATTATAAGCAATTGAATTTTGAATGGTCTCAATAAGCAATTCATAAAGTATAAACAAGCAATTTGAAATATTTAAATAAGCAATTTATAAAGTGAAAATAAGTAATTTTAAAGGTCTAAATAAGCAATTCGAGATATATACAATAATAGAGTAAATTTCGGCTTAAGTGTGGTTTTTTGATGATAAACAAAAAATATATTTTTAAAAAAAATAAAAAATAAGTAAAACAGATTATAAACAATAAGCAATACCAATTTTTTTTAATAAGAAGCAACAATATAATGTTTTGATAAACAAAATATGATAAGAAATAAGCAATACACAACACACTAGATGCATGTAAATATGTAAACAATATAAACAAAATATAAACAATATATATAAAGAAACGAGAACAATTGTGTTGATAGATTATTGCTTTCAAAAGTTGCTGGATCCCTTGATTATCGCCTCATTAATATACAAAAGACATTTTACTTTCATGCCCTTCGTTGTTTTATTTAGGTAAGTTTTTTATCATATTTACAATCTTTCCATAATTGTCGAGATTAGATCCCAACCATCTATATTAACTAATCCAATGTATCATAGTGGTTCCTAGTTAACACCTAAGAGATGGTTTCTATTAGAACCACTCCATATATATATATATATATATATATATAAAAGAAAAAGAGTAAATTTCATCTGGACCATAATGATCCTATCACGGGACTTAATACTTGAATAAATGTCAACAGAATAGTGGGTGGTCCTTTACTTTAGAATATTTTGAGTATTACGTGCATATTCCGGCTTTTCATGCAAATGCTGGCCCCCAGCAGTATCCACAGCCACTAACATAATTAATCTCCGTTGAATTAATTTTAAATTCTAATGTTAGTAATTTTTATCCGTTTTGATGAATATTTAAGCGGCAATGATTGGTACAACGTCGCATAGTTAGATTCAAATGGGACTTAGAATATATATCCGTATTCCTTCAGGATCTCCAAAAGCCAGTCTCTCCTTGGCATGACGTGACAACTAGACCTTGCGCAGAATCTTAATATCATGTGTTAATTGGCCCTTTCATTTTCTAATGCTTTGATTTTGCAATAAGTGTATATGTTTACAGTTATAATTGAAGAGAGAGGGAGAGAAGGGGGGTACTTATCAACATTGAGAACAAAAAATAATTATATCTTGTTAGGCCACGTTAGACTTTAAGAAACGTTATGATCCTACGAAATTCGCTACTAAAGAAATTCCCGTGAGGATAAACTTTTACTCATTTTACTTATTTTATTATAATTTTCAAGTAAAAATACAAATACTATATTATTTATTTCAAAATTATATTATTGCTATAGTTTGCTTAAAAAGGTGTCAGCATTGAATTATCATAAAAAAATTTAAGACAATGAAATGTGTCATCTGTCCAATAGTTATATTTCAAATCTCTAGTTGGTAGGGTCGTTGTAATAGGATTATAAAGTTAAGAATGACAAATATTTTTGTAGTTGCACTCGCTTTGTATGACAAGTTGCTCATTATTCATTGTAACAGAAAAAATAGGCAAATAAGCTCAAGAATGTCATTTCCCGAGTGATTTGCATGTTTTGAATCTCAAATTACTCATTGATTATTATAATAACAAAATAGGACAATGTGAAGTAATATTTCTCTAGTGGTTGTATTTATTTAAATTTTAGATGTCAAGATGCTCATTATATATATGTTAGAAGAAAAATACATTAAAAAAAAAAAAAAATATATATATATATATATATATATATATAGTAGATCATATGAAAACTAATTATTACGTGAAACCTTGCAGTTTTCACGTAATAATTAGTTTTCACCATAACGCGTCTCTCTCTCTCTCTCTCTCTCTATATATATATATAGAGGTGGTTGATACGAAATTTACATTTTATATGAATGAGTGATATGCTTGTCATCTTGTGTGGACATGTGTCGCAGGTACGGTTTATATTTTGGTTATTTTATCATGATTTTTTTTATTGACTTGACACTCAAAAACTATTAATAGTATCATTACACTCATAAATTATATATAAATCAAATCTCGATTAGTTCTTTTTATTCATTTCGTTGAAATTCAAAGGACATATAACAATGAAAAGACGAGAAAAAAATGGGAAAAAATCATGATAAAATAGCCAAAATGTAAGTGATGTTACCCACTGGAGATGTCCAACATATGTTTTCCATAAAAAAATAGGTTTTCCATAAAAAAATAAAAAATAATGCGGAGTATATCTTATACACTATATAACTATAATGTACGGTATATACGACTATAATACACCGTGCATCATAATCGGTACCATTGTTCATCATAATGTATTTTTAATATAATTATAATGAATCGGTTAATCTAGACTTTGGATTGTACCGTGATCAACTGTCCAAATATTTCTTAACTTTTACAAAAAAGAAAAAATCCATTTTTAGTTTAATCATATATACGTATATATATATATATATAAAAGCCGTGTAAATAGTGTAAATAGAAAATTCTAATGACGAGAGAATAAAATAAATGTTAATCACATCCATCTTAGTTAAAATTATACTTGATTGGTGGTCATGCCATAATTGGCCCTCAAGAAAGTGGGTCTCTTGTTTCATTGATAGAGAACAAGGATAAATTAATTAATGAAAGGCTGATTCATACTCGGAGAGGAAGATATAAGATAATGATTCAGAGTATGGGTCCTTGGATTACCGACCAATGACAAGTCATAACTAGAATCCATATCACACTATACATTATTGTCACAAGTCAACACCAAAAGCTTGGAAATTATTAACCTCATTCTTTAGTAAGGCAGCTCAGCTATGTATGGTGTATTATGTCCTAATATATTTTTCCTTTGCTCTCTCTCCCTCTATCACTTTATAATAAGCTATCTTTTTTATTCAAAGTTAATGTATTATAATAATGAAACAGTTCATTTTAAAAATGACGAAATGAGTAATTTTCTCGACGAGGGAATAATGGTAGCCGTCTGAATCAACACTAGAATTTTCTTTTTACACATTTGGTAGCGGAGTTAGGGTATGTATATATATTTCTAGAAAAGATTTAGATGGAAAAAATTAAATTTCAATCATATAAATAGGGACTTTTCAAAAAAAAAAAAAAAAGAAACAAAACAAAACAAAAACAAAACAAAACAATAAATTAAATAGGGAAATGAATACAAAATTAACATAAAAATAATTTATGTAGGATAATTACGCGGGTGCTGGCTCCACCTCTGACCATACGCTTAAATACACATGAAAGAGTTTCGTACAATATCTTACATGAATGTTACTCTACCCACCGTGAATACATTTAATGTGTCCATAGTTGATGTGACAATGGCATGTTAATGATTTTTCCTTTTAGAATTTTATTTTTTTTAGTCGGGTTTAGTTTTTTCGTTTGATTTATTTTTGTAAGATGTATGAATAATAATTTTCCTTAAATATACTACCGTCACCTCAGCCGTGAACACATTAAGTATGTCAACGATGAGTAGAAGAGTATTACTCCATAATCTAATACTAATCACTTCGCATTAATAGTTATATTATTGTGATTCTGAAATTCATACCAATTTGATGAATTGTTAAGTTTTTATATTTTGATTGAGAAAAAAAAAATCTTGATTCTTTATTTTTAGCACAAAAATACGTGATTCTTCATTTGCCCTTTGTCCTATTCAAGAAAAAGAAACGTGACCAGTTCCTTTCCCGAACTTTGAATAACATTAACAAATAACAATGCTTCCCTGGTTATGGTATCATATATATATGTCCAAATATGATGACACAACATATGGTACAATGTATTTATTGCATATAATAAGAAGTATATACTAAAATAACACTGAAAGTCATGTTATGTGAAAAATTTAAATCACTATACTGACCAGTGATCGATCGTGGATTTTGGAGTGTTTTTATGATGGTGAGATTTATAGAAAGCTAAGAACACAAGAATTTACGTGGTTCGATCTATGGGTAGATCTACGTCCACGGAGGAAAAAGAGAATGTTTATATTGAAGTCTTTTTAGCTAGTAGATACAGTGGTCTCCCCATTATCTTACAAAATAGCTCTATTTATAGAGAATTGAGGTCACGGGTGATTCAGAGATCATGGATGCTGCTCTCGCATGTCCGTCCGTACTCTGACCATCGCGGGTGGTTGAGAAATCGTGGGGCAGTTGGCTGATTTTGTTGACTCGTTATTGGGCTTCACTCTGGATGGGCCGAGCTGATCTGGGCCTTTGGGCCACATCCTATCAACCAAAGATCGTAGTGGTTCTTAAACTAGGTTTAAATTCATAGATTCCATTTCATGTTTTACGGATCTAAGTCTTCGAAATTTTTTGGCGATGTATTCAAAACAGATGTGAACCTTGTCCTTTTAGGTATGAATCTGTGTTTTCATTTTGAGACCTAAATACGGTCTCAATCTGCGGATGGTATCATTTGTACTCATTTTCGTCTTTCAACTGTGCACCAAATTTTAATTTTTATTAGTCATATGTAATAAATATTTTTAAATAAAATTTGAAATTTTTAATAACTATATTCTCTAATTTTTGAATTATCAACCCTAATATATAACTAATAAAAGTGAAATTAAATCCTAAAAATAGTTATAAACTTTAATTGGATGGATGAACCGTAGAAAATAATTATAAAATAAACTAAATCATTATAAATTAAAATTATTGAAGAAAAATACATAAAATTAATAACAAAATAGGATTTAGTACATAGTTGGAATATAGAAATGGGTACATATTGTTTCTCTCTAATATTATGTATTTATAAATATATACGATTTAATTATATTTAATATAATACATAGATATTATTTTGTGGTATTAGGGTGAGTAACCACCCACTCTTAGATAAAAAACTAGGAATCTACCCACCCCTTTAATTTTTTAACTCATATACCCATATTTTACAAAGTGACTAGTTTACCCTCAACCAACCCAAATTAAATTCAAAATTTGAAATCACACCCCCAATTTTCACTCATCCCCCTCTATATATCTCTTTCTATCATCTTTTTCTCTCTCTCTCTCTATCTCTCTCTCCTCTTTCTTTCTCTCCCTCCACCGCAACCTCGACCAGCGACGAGAAGAGGAAGAAGCTGAAGGAGACGACCTCGAACACCAGCAGCTTCTTCTTCCCCTCTCTCTCTCTCACTGCACCATGTACGCCGTGGAAGGGGCCGACTGAGACGATCTGCGGATGGTAGGTAACGGCCATTGATGTTGATGAAGCTCTACGGCACCTTGAAGATGGAGCAGGAGCTCTCGCCGGTGGAGCGGCTCAGGATGCGCGACGTGTCTGCGAGAGAGAAAGAGAGGCGCAGAGGAGGAAGGGGTTGGAGAATTGAAGGTGTGGGTCTTTGTTTCTGAATCTGAGAGCTTTTTGTTTGAGTTTGTTGTTGATTTTTTTTTCTGAATCTGAGAGCTTTTTGTTTGAGTTTGTTGTTGATTTTCTGAGGGAGGTGATGTGTTTTTGTTTGTCGATTTGCTCCGGCAAAGTTTCCAGCTGTATTTTTCCTGTTGACATGGAGGTAGAACCCTGTTACTGTGAATTTTCGAATCTGGTTTTTATGTGTTCTGGTTCGTAGTATTTAAGATCGTACTATTACAGTTTGCATGGTACGTTTGTTTTTGTTTCGTACCATGCAAACTTCATTGGTACGAACTGTTTTATGTTCTTCACTGGTGATTCCTCATTTCTCTTTCTATTTTTTTCCTCCTATATTTCTTCTGATTTTGATTTTTTAATTCTGAATTTATACTAAATTTGAGTATTTGAGTTTGGATTTTTATGACTTCTGTTGGGGGACTTTTTGCTGCAATGTTATCTATAAGATTTGTGGGGAAGCAAAAACTTATATATTTTTATAGTTTACAGTTTTATTTTTTTTAAATAAGAGGAAAGTTACGGTACGAATTCATTATTTTTTTCTCTTTGTAATGGAAAGTTACGGTACGAATTAATAATACCGTACCATAACGGTATGAATTCATAATATCGTACCGTAACTTGTCGAGATTGTTTAGAAAGTAATGGAAAGTTACAGTACGAATTCATAATTTTTTTCTCTTCGTAATTGAAAGTTACGGTACGAATTAATAATACCGTACCGTAACGGTACGAATTCATAATATCGTACCGTAACTTGTCGAGATTGTTTAAAAAGTAGGATAACAAATATTCATTCACTCATATCATTAATGAATGGTACGAATTTGTCTCAGTCTTTCTGAGTACCGAGCAATTTTTTATGAATTTTGTATTGTTTATATTTTCTATTCCCACATCATGGTACGATTTTGCCAAATTCGTACTTTGAACTCTAAAAATGCATGAAATCTTTTTTGCTTTTACGAACAGTTCAGCCGTACTTCGTACCGTTCCTTAGCTGCGGTACGAAATTTAAATATCGTAAGTCGTTCTAAGTAAAAATTGAATAAAATAAAAAATAAAAAAGAAAGTGGAAAAAGGCTGAAAATGATGAAAAAAGGGGAAAAAGGAAAAAAAAAAAGTTGAAAAAAAATATATAAAAAACAAAAAAATAAAAAAAAGTCTGAAAAACAAAAATGAAAAAAAAACTGAAAAAATAAATGAAAAACCAAAAAAAAAAGATAAAGGAAATGAAGAAAAAGGAAAAAAACATAAAAGAAAGAGATGAGGGAATCCATGTGCATTAAGGGCAAACTTGTCCAAATTTGAAAATATGGGTAGATGGAATGTAAATTAAAGGGGGTGAGTAACTTTTGGTTTTCTTACATGAGGTTGGGTAGTTTAGGATTTGCCCCTATTATTTTTATGGTGTAATGAATTAAGTTTGAATATAAATAACTTATTTTTAGGGAGAAAATTATGTATTTAGTTCCTTTTTTTCCCCTGATATTGATCTAGATTAGATTTAACAAAATCTCGTTCAGATCTTGAAACTTTTCATCCATAATGTCAAAATATTTAGGTTAACTAGCAAATATAACGTGTATTCACACGTTAAACGAATGATTTTAATAAATTAATTTTGATGATTCATTTTAATAATCCCACCATTTCGCCAAAAATGCTTTGTTTATTTCTAGTATGGGATTTAAGGAGGGAGTGTTTAATTTTTAATTCTTTGATTTTTTTTCCCTAGATTGCATAAAACTTGTAAATGAGTCTATTAGAATACTAAGAAATGAAAATTCGGTAATTAAGCCTTCCTAATTTCAAGTAATCGTTTCCTTATTTTGGCTAATTTTTTTCTTTTCAGGAATCAGAGCTCTTTTGGTGAAACGGCCCAAAAAAGAAAACAAAGCATTTTCGGCGAAACTGAGGGAGTATATTACAATAATATTCATATTTTATGCTTTTTGGATGAGCTTATATACAAGAAAATCGGACAAAAGTGATTGAAAATTCCGTAGGTCAAATAGGAAAATTTGTCACCGTTCCGGATCGGTGACGGCAACGATCCGTTGGAGAATGGCTTGTAGCCATTTCAAAAGATCGAAGATGAAAAAATCAATAGCCGAATACGGCGACGGAAATGGTGATGGACACGCCGTAGCCGAGGGCCGAGGGGTCGCCGATCAAGGAAGTCAATGCTCAAAACGGCGACGAAATATCCATCGCCGGGCCAGCAATCGAACTACGTCCATTGTCGTTTATCATTTCAAGAATTATGGGGTTTTGGTGATGAACAATCCATCGCCGAACGGAGACAGATAAACCGTCCGTCGCCAATCTCCGTGGCGTGACCGGAAGCCGGGAGCCGGGTTTTCCATCATCAGTCTGTCATCGAATAGAGACGGAGTGGCCATCTGTCGATGGTCTCCGATCACTGGTCAGAAGCCGGCCATCGGGAAATCGATCGTCGATATGTCGCCATTTCACTAGATTTTTTTTTTTTTGTTTATTTGTGTTTCCGTTCATGCTCCAAAACTCAAACTAACATTTAAATCAAATCCAAACCAAACAATATAAATATGTAGTCTCAAGCATTGAAATCCTTCAACTCCAAGTACATGAAACATACATAATAATACCATCCAAAACAGAACATATGTGTGTTTAAACCTAGAAAGTGAGATACTAACAGAAAACCATATCCAACCACGTGGAATCACAATACAATTCAAGAAGCCCAAAACAAATCAAGGCGCTGGCTCACTAAATCATGTTAATCCCGAAGACATAGTCTTCAGAACAGACATGAACTGAGTCGTCTGAGCCTTCAACTCCTTTAGCTCTCCTTCTCTCTCAGCATCCCGACAAGCCTGCTCCTCTTCTGTCTCTCTTCTCCTTCAAGCATGCCTCAAGCTCCCTGTACGAGCTTCCGTCTGTTAGGTCTGAGACGAGGATGAGTATATGTAAATCAGTGATCCACGATGCACATAGAGCTGAGATAGGCAGCCTTGACCTAAGACCCAGCCCTTTGGGTTAACTGGGGCACCTCCTTAAATATTTCAAGTCCTCTCTTTGTTGTCACTTCTCTCTCCTCTACAGTGCCGGGTACGGGTGCACATTCCTCTTAGAGCTAGGCGCCTCTGTGTTTCCTCCTACTAGAGTTAGGAGAGGACAACGGAAATAGGATTCTTGCATTGAAAGTTGTACGTAATAAGGGGACAAGTATGCTCAGGAGGTATCCATGTTTCCCTTGACTTCCGTCGTCATCCAACTATGGACCGGAGATTCATCGCCAGTCAACTACAGGTTTGCCGTCCGTCGCCGACTTCAACTACGGAATCTGCCTCCGTCGCGGACTTCAACTACAGAATCTGCCTCCGTCGTTGATCAGTCGCCGGTCAACTACGGTTTTTGTGTCTGTTGCCGATAAACTACGGAATTGCTGTCCGCCGCCGATTTCAACTACTGATTTGCCGCCGTTGTCGATCTACTATGGGATAATGTGTCCTCGCCGATCGACTTCGAAATAACATGCCCGTTGCCGTGTCCGTTGCCATTTGCCAATTTTCTTGCAGATTGCAATGTTATTATTAGTATTATCCAAAATTTATATAGATCACTAATAAGAGAAAGCAGATGGCAGATTGCAGATTTGCCATTCTCAAATTGTTTGCTATTATTAATATTTCAAAATTTATAAGTGTAAGTAAAAAAAGTATTATGTTCATCATTTTTTTATCATTAGGTGTAAAGTAGTATTATATTGTTATGAAACAAAATAAGTTATACAATTCTTCTAAGGTAAAATATTACATATATGAATGCTCTCTACCCACTGTGGGCACACTTAATATATCCACGGCTGAAATGATAGTGTCACGTCAATAATTTATCTATTTAGAGTTTAGTTTTTTTTTAATAGGGTTCAATTTTTTTGTTGGTTAGGTATATTAATGATATTTTTCCTTAAATATATCACGTCACTCGTGGGCACATTAAGTAGACGGTGGGTAACAGAACATTCTTTATATTACATAATAGATAAAATAATAACTGATATATCAATAGTTTTAATATGAATTCGTATGTACATATAGGTCATGAACGATCAAAGCGACTGAACAGCTCGAAGAGCGTGCTTGTCTTAAAGCGTGAAGGAGCTTGCTTTCATCATGCAAAGCATCTCTAGCCTTAGCCCTTCGAGCATCCATATTGAAGTAATCAATTCTAGCGAGAGCGTCTGAAAAGTAGTTGAGAAGCGATAGCCGCTCAGACCACGTGTCCGACCACGATTGCTCAACGGACTGCGTGACTTGTCTAATCGCCAAACTAGCATGGCTAGGCTCCACTAGTCAACGGCTATCTTTCTAGGACTGCACCCTACGAAGGAAGAATTCAAATCAGACTAAGGAAGTGAGATGCACGCACTCTATCTCTCCAATGGATAGACTTGTGCTCCTTCCTATAAATTAGAAAGTTTATGCTACAAGAAAAGTAGTGTGGTGAGACGGAAAGAAACTACAAAAAAGAAATCCAAATACCTCTCACAAGATCTTTGGATCTCAACCTTCAAGTTCATCCATTAGGCTTCAATTTCTATATCCATAAGCCTTAGAGAGAAATCTCAACCTTCTATATTATGCTCCATTGTAAAATGATTTCTCATTAGTTGGAAACTATAAACCCGGAAATAACCGAGAGGTTGTCTAGTTTGAGAGTTTTGTTTGTAAAGGTTGTTTAGGCGGTAGAAGCCTGTAATCGCTACAAGTTGTAAGGCTCATGAGTGCCAGTCTTAAACTCACAATTGGTTCGTGAGTACCCACAAACTCACATAGACTCTTGGGTGCCCGTTGTAAACCCCAAGGTTTGAAGTGAAGTTCATCACTGAGTGAAGGTGATGAGAGTGGATGTAGGAGGCATTCTCCTAACCACTATAACTCTTGTGTTATGCGTTTTACATTCTTTATACCTTGATTATTCATAACACACACGCACATGTTCTAAGTGATAAACTGTTTTAATTGCAAGATATCTAAAATGAGTTTAAAACGCTCTCCACATTCCACACACAACTCACACAAGAGAGAAGCTTTGAAAGCCTCACTAGTCTTCAAAGCGTCTACTTGTAAAAAGGACGAAAAACACAAAGAGAAGTTAAACACTTCTCTACACAAGTATTCATCCCCCCCCCCCTTCTACGTGTGTGAGTCACTTTCGGGACCAATATTTTGAAACTAAACCGAACCATACTAGCACTAAAGTCAACCCAAACCAAACCGTATTAATATGGTTTGGTGCGGTTCGGTTCGGTTTGAGGTTTTTATTTATTTTTCATTTGTTTCGTTTTTATATAAACATATTTTTACTTAAATTTTAAATAGTAAAATAAAATATATTCATTTATGAAATCAAAATTGACTATAAAAAAGATATCCTAACACAACAAAAATCGTCGGCTACAATCTAACATTTACATTCATAAGTAAATACTTAAGAATTTAAATAAAAAAAGGGAATCTCTAGATAGATGGAAATACTATTTTATATTAAAAAATAGATTAGACTTTCTTATCTTATTTTTTATTTAATTAATATTTCTCAACATTCAATGGTGTGGTAGTATAGAAGACAATGTAATATGTCAAAAATAATAAATGATACTAACATTTATTATCATAATATTACGGTTTTATGGTTTACAGTTTGGTCTGGTTTATATATTTTTAAAAACCAAACATAAACCTTAAACCATAATTTTTAAAAATAAATAATCAAACCATATTTTTTCAAACCATAAACCAAACCAAACCAAACCGTATAATACGGTTTGGTCAGGTTCGGTTTACTGTTTGAAATAAACTCTGAACACCCCTAAATTGACTAGGGCTCACCAATAAGATTAATTATTTATTTTCTGTATTTATATAATTTTAATTTTATTAGTTAAAAATGATGAAAAAAATGCTAAAAATAATTACACCCTAATTGAATTAATGAAAATCAAAATTAATAAAAATGAATTTTGGTATACAGTTGGTTTAACATCATGATAATGTGGCGCAAGACCACAGCTATAAAAGGAGGACGTCGACTCCTTTACAAATCCACCCATCATCTCCCAGCCAAGAGTTAAAGGAATCCATTGCTCCACTCTTTGCTAAATACTTATAACTCTTTTAAATTATATATATATATATACATATATACTAGCAGCTAATTAACTGCTACTCATTCTCGAGAAATGGCGTCAGTACTCCCTCACACAACTCTCGATGCCGAAACTCTCCCGGACGCCTGGGACTACAAGGGCCGGCCCTCTCTGAAATCCTCCTCCGGCGGCTGGACCAGCGCCGCCATGATTCTCGGTACATTACTACAACTAGCTAGCTGTACAACATATGTAATTAATCAAAAATATATATATGTACATATCATTTATATATTGATTGATGTTGTGTTATGGTAATTCAGGAGTCGAGGCCTTCGAGAGGCTAACGACGCTGGGCATAGCAGTTAACCTGGTGACTTACTTAACTGGAACCATGCATTTGGGTAATGCCTTTGCCGCTAACAACGTTACCAACTTTCTTGGCACTTCTTTCATGCTCTGCTTGCTCGGCGGATTCATCGCCGATACTTTCCTCGGAAGGTAAAAATTACTGTGTCATTTTTTTCTTCATGATTTTTTCGTGTCGTTTTCATTCGTTAAACATCTCACAAATTTCTTTTCTTTTTTTTTTTCTTTTCTTTTTTTTAGGTACTTGACCATAGGCATCTTCGCCACCGTTCAAGCTATGGTGAGCATATATGTCCAATCATTTTCTTGATATTATCACATAATTAGAAAAACTTCTTTCCCTAGAAAAATTGGTTGGTTTCGTCGTCGTTGGACTTGTTTTACTTATTAATAATTTGATAATATTCTTAGATTTAGATTATTCCATAATGTGGGAAGAGGAAAATCGAAAAAGGGAATTATGAGATGATGATGAAGCAAAGATAGATTGAATAATCAAGCTCTCCAAACTCGTGGGAGGAGGCTTGTTATATACTTGACTCAAATTAATCTTAACTATTAATTGTTGAATTAATTTAATTAGGGGGTGACTCTCTTAACAATATCCACCACCATCCCCAGCCTCCGGCCGCCGAAATGCGCGGCCAACAGCGACTCTTGCATTCCGGCTTCCGGCAAACAATTCATGGTCCTTTACGCCGCTCTCTACCTCACCGCCCTCGGCACCGGCGGCCTGAAGTCGAGCGTGTCCGGCTTCGGCTCCGACCAGTTCGACGAATCCGACATCAAGGAGAGGAAAGGGATGATCAAATTCTTCAATTGGTTCTTCTTTTTCATCAACACTGGATCGCTGGGAGCGGTGACTGTTCTTGTTTATATCCAAGATAATGTTGGGAGAGAATGGGGTTATGGGATCTGTGCCTTCGCCATTGTGTTTGGGCTGGTGGTGTTTCTCTCGGGCACCAGACGGTACCGTTTCAAGAAGCTCGTCGGTAGCCCGCTGACGCAGATCGCCGCCGTGTTCGTGGCGGCGTGGAGGAAGAGGAGACTTGAGCTGCCGTCGGACCCTTCGCTTTTGTTCAATGTTGATGACGTTGCCGTGCGGTGCCGGTGAAAGCAAGAAGAAGAAGCAACAGTTGCCGCACAGCAAAGAGTTCCGGTAAGTTTTTTAATTATTTAATATCGTTATTCTCCCTTTGCGTAATTTTTTTGACTGAATAACTGTAATAACTGTCCGTCTGCACTATTTGATTCATTTTTCTACCTTTTCTTTTTTCTCGTTCCTTCTCCATCATGAAACAGTTGTTATTTTGGGCTACTTAAATTATATCCCTCTTTCCCATTAACGTAGAATTATTTTATTAGTATTATATTTTAATGGGATGGAAAGAGTAAATTGTTTGCTTTCTGTATGGACATAACGAAGTTACAACAAAATAATAAGGTAGCGAGCAACAGATTAAATCTTGATTTAAAAATAAAAAAATTAAAAAAAAAATTGAATAAGCTAGCTAGAGGAACAAAGAGTTTAATCATGAAAGTTAGTTGATTGGAAGGTAAATAATACGAACATAATTTGTCTTCTCATGCATTAGGGAAAGAGTAATCATTTTCGAACTAGCTAGATTACTTGTTAATATAGCGTTCATTTATTTTAGTGTCTCTTCTACCATTGTTATTCTCTTATGATGTAGATAATTACTTGTTCCCTCCTTTAAGAACTAATGTAACAAGTTAGGTTTTATGATCGATTAATATTACTTTGAGTTAAGTAATGTAATGGTAATATGGTCAAACTGCCTAGCATTCCCTTTGTCTTATAAATTTAATTAGTCAAATACGTTTATCATATTTTAGAGAATATTTATTTTCAAATTTAGAGTAGGAAAGATAAATTGTGGATAAAGCGGAATAAATTTTGGTAGGTTACAATGACATCATGTAATTAAAGAGAATATTGAAAATATAAAATTATTATAATTTACTTATAGGTGCGAAAATAAGTTTATTGAACGAAAAAATAATATAATTAGAACTAAATATATGAGAGGAGGGATGATGTAGATATTATAACTTTGTATATGGTGATGATCAAGTTGATGTAAGGAGAGTCATCTATTTTGGTTGAGAGTGTTGCATTATTAGAAGAAAGACATAAATGACATAATTCAAGACATGACAAATATTGAGAGGTTGTAATTGTAAGTCGTTGGACCATTTGGAAGCTTATCACAACGTGTGGTCCCACCTCCGATCCATCTCTTGATTGATTGCTTATATAAATAGGACGACAGAAATATACTGTAAATCATATAATAACATATATATAAGCTGTAAGTAGAAAAAATAATAATAATAATAATAAATATATCATATATATCTACCTAGAGTTGAAAATATTCTTCGTCATTTTAGGTTTTTTCAACGTTTGCAATATAAAAAACGTTCTGGCTATTTTTCCTCCAAATTTCATTATCATCTGTAATCAACCCACCTTAAAATTCACTATTTCACAATTCGATCACTAATTTCAATTTGTCAAGGGGTCAATTCGTCATAAATTGTGTGTATAAGGTTAGAGTGACAGATATTTTAAATTGAAGGGAGTAAGAAAATCGAGAATCCAACTAAATACCTTTTTTAAGTTTAAATTGGTGTGATTGACATGATACTTGATGTTAGCAGATTTTTTTTCCCAAAGAGGAAAAGAGAACCTATAGGTTGATTTCATCAAGAAATTGAAAATTGAAGTAACGGTAACTAAAGGTTTTTTGCCAAACTTTTAAGCTCCTTAAAATAATTTATAATTTGTTTAAGCAAAATAAGTTCCAAAAATAAACTATAAAAACTGATAAGCTGTTTAAAATAACTCATCGAACTCAATTTTACATTTTATATATAAGTTTTTTAAACATCTTATAAGATCATTCAAATAAGCTTAGCCAAACAACATGAATCTGTCTTATGACAATTTTGGCCCTAGAAATTGACTAGTGCTCCGTAGTGTCCAGAATCTATACATTATAATTCCTCTAGATCATCATGTGTAACTATATATACAATTGAACATAGCCTCAACTTATCTTGATTCACTAGCTGTGTAATCACATCATGATGCGGTTACTTGATTTTGTTCCAGTTTCTTGGACAAGGCAGCAATCAAGGATGCTGAGTCGACGGTGAAAGGTAAATGGTATATGTCGACATTAACGGACGTCGAAGAAGTTAAGATGGTAATAAGAATGCTACCAACATGGGCCACAACGATAATGTTCTGGACTGTCTATGCCCAAATGACCACATTCTCCGTGTCCCAAGCCACCACCTTGGACCGCCACATCGGCAACTTCGAAATCCCGGCAGCGTCACTAACCGTGTTTTTCGTCGCTAGCATCCTCCTCACTGTACCAATCTATGACCGTATAATTACTCCCATATGTCGGAAGTTCCTAAAAACCCTCATGGCCTCACGCCTTTGCAACGAATCGGAGTGGGCCTTGTCCTATCCATTATGGCCATGGCCGCGGCAGCGTTGACCGAAGTCAAGAGGCTCCGAGTAGCCCAGTCGCACGGTCTGGCACACGATAGCCAGGCCACGGTGCCGTTGACCGTGTTTGTGTTGGTCCCACAGTTCCTACTCGTGGGGTCTGGTGAGGCGTTCACGTACATCGGGCAACTCGATTTCTTCTTGAGAGAGTGCCCTAAGGGGATGAAAACAATGAGCACGGGTTTGTTTCTAAGCACATTGTCACTAGGGTTTTTCTTGAGCTCTACATTGGTCACCATTGTGCATAAGGTAACCCTAAAGAAGCCGTGGCTAGCGGATAACCTTAACGAAGGCCGGCTTTATGATTTCTATTGGCTCTTGATGATTTTGAGCGTTTTCAATTTGGCAATATTTTTGTTTTGCGCAACGAGGTACGTGTACAAGGAGAAGAGGCTTGCTGAGCAAGGTATTGAGTTGGAAGAAGGTGATGACCTAGTTTGCCATTGATAAGTTTACAATGTATTAATTTCTACGAGAAGTGTGGCTTTTAATTCTTGATTGTTTGTATAAAAGGGGATGTGGAAAAAAGTCACAAATAGGAAACCAAGTGACTTTATCTTCTTTCTTGGTTATTTTTGTTGTATCATATGTAGAAAGCTCAAATAATGATTGAAGTTGTTTGGCTAATAAGCATACCGAAAAGTATTTGTATGAAATTAGTTGTGTGTTTGGACTTATTTTAAGCTTCTTTATCTCTAATAAAACATTTTCAAATATATTACAAAGCATGTATGAGTATCAAAGACAACTAGAATTGTACATTTGCGATGCAAGAGTTTGATCTATAAATAACATAATAAATATTTAATGTTTACTTTTCATTTTAATTAATAATTTCTACTTTATTTCATAAAATGACGAAAGAAAAAAAATATTTCTATATACATATGTACTCTCGAACGTCGTGTTATATTTGATTATATATATATACACATTTTATATGCATGTATTAATATATAGCTCATTTACAGAGTTTGTTTGATTAAATATTTAAATACGGATCAACTTCATAATTATAATTTTATAAGACTCCTGACATAATTAATTGAATTGTCTAAGTTCACTATCAATTGTTGTATTATTTGTGGTGACATTGGTCATAAATAACCAATTGGGATAAGTGGGATTCTTTTTTAACCAAGCATATAGTTTGGGTTCTTTTATAATCAAAATCCAATGAAATGACTAGAATACCCTTAACGATGGGTCCACACAAAAAAAAAAGAAAAGAAAAAAAAAAGCATAATTCTTCCATCTCCTTCACAGCCGTCATTTTTATTCAACAATTCAAAGAAAATCTCACACGACTGCAAATCTCCACAACCTTTCACCCTCTGTTGGCGACAAGCAGCGAGTCCGGTGCCGACGAGCAACGAGTCTGACGACGACGTGACTAGCAGCGACGACGAGCACCGAGCCCTAAAATCAGATTTTTTTTTTTTTTCCTTCTTATTTTTCCCCTCTTGCGCCCTTTGTCTTCTGCAATTCATTTCTAGAAGATTCCGTGAATTTCTTCTCATAATGTTGTTGCTATGGGACGTGTTCAAGCCTTGAATTTAAGTTGAGTTTGAATTTGAGCTGTGCTGACTTTTATTGAATGTGCTTAGAAGTTTGCAATTAGTGTAGTTAGATACAATGGCAATGAGGATATAAGGGTTTCAAGGTGCGGGCATTTAAAATCTTTGCTGCTCGAAATCTCCTTTTATCTTGTTGTAGTTCATTTGATGTAGTTAATGATTATCTAAGATCATTTGCTTTTGTTGTCTATTAAGTAATTTAGTATGAGCTTTTGTGTCAAAACAGTTGAGGATGGTTACAGTAGTAGGAGCTTTTGCGTTTTAGGTGTTTAAATTGAAGATTTAAAATCTAGATTGTTGTTGATTTAGGCTTTTCAAGTTTGAAAACCAATTAACTGTGTTAGAGCACAGTTGAGAAATTATTTCAACTGTGTTAGAGCATAGTTGAGAAATTGTTTCAACTGTGTTAGAGCTCCAGTGTTAGAGCACGGATTATAATAGGATTTTTTTTTCTTTTTTTCTTTATTTATCTATATTCTTATTATTTTGTTCACGACTCGTTTGCAGCCTACGTACCAATGGATGAGGCCTAATTTGCAAGGTCTAAGCACTAAAGTTTACCTATACGTCTGAGATGAGATAATAGAAGAAATAGTGACGATATTGAATACCCATGGCGGAGAAGTATATGGCGTATTATTGACACTGCTTAGCATGTAGAATATTTAGTTTAAGTGCACCCCCGATGTAGATGATGCGTATCATGTTGATGAATTTTCAGGACTTTATGAATTTGGTTCAGTGACTCTTTATTATGCAATTGTGTCTCTTTATTTTGCAACTCTGCCTGCATGAACTGTCTCCATGAACCGATATTAATCTTTAGTTTAGGGGTGTCTATTATTAACCGCGGTTTTAAGTTAATTTATGTTTGTTTTTGTTGATTTTTTTTATTGAAGTTAGTGTTTATGAATTTTCTATAATTTTATGAAAGAAAAGAAGTGATGAAATGAAGAAGAAGTGAGAACCGTGCCTCTTAAAAAATTTGCAACCGTGCCTAGATGAACTCCATCAACTGTGTCTTTGTAAATTGATCAGCCGTGTCCCTAAGAACAAGGATTTAATAGTACGAAAATCATACAACCAATAACATTGTGTTCATTTGATTGCTATTTCGATTGTGTATGTTGTTCATTTGAGATGAATTTTATGTAATTCGATTCATTTTACAGTTATATAGAGTTGGAATAATAAATCATTTATTCAAAATCGTGATTAATGGTTAAATTTAAAAATGACACGGTTAGGGTTAACCATCAACGGTGTCTCTGCAAATTGATCAACTGTGTCCCCAAGAACAAGGATTTAATAATACGAAAATCAAAAGAGAAGTGTGATTGCTATTTCGATTGTGTGTGTTTTTAATTTGAGATGAATTTTATGCAATTACCAGTTCTTATAGTAAGTGAATACTATACGATTCATTACAATATCATGTAATGAACTACTACTAATAACGTGACACAAACTTCCATAAGTAAGTTATTACTCTTGTACTCATACTATAGAGAATTGAACAAAAGAGAAGTATGATTGTTATTTGCTATTTGCTATTTTGATTGTGTACGCTGTTAATTTGAGATGATTTTATGTAATTTGATTCATTTTACGAGTTGGAATCATAAAACACCCATTGAAAATCGTGATTATTTCAATATTTTTGTTGGCATGGCACGGTTAGGGTCACACGGTTAGGATTTTTATCAACCGTGTCTCTGTAAAATTGGTCAACCGTGTCCCCAAGAACAAGGATTTAATATTACGAAAATCAAAAGAGAAGAGTGATTGCTATTTCGATTGTGTGTGTTTTTAATTTGAGATGAATTTTATGCAATTACAAGTTCTTATAGCAAGTGAATACTATTCGATTCATTACAATATCATGTAATGAACTACTACTAATAACGTGACACAAACTTCCCTAAGTAAGTTATTACTCTTGTACTCATACTATAGAGAATTGAACAAAAAAGAAGTATGGTTGCTATTTTGATTGTGTATGTTGTTAATTTGAGATGAATTTTATGTCATTTGATTCATTTTACGAGTTGGAATCATAAAACACCCATTGAAAATCGTGATTATTTTAATTTTTTTTGGGCATGGCACGGTTAGGGTCACACGATTAGGATTTTTATTAACTGTGTCTCTGTAAAATTGGTCAACCGGGTCCCCAAGAACAAGGATCACAAAAACAATCGGTTCTTCTTTCTGCTCTACGATCATCCGATATAAATCCGTGTTTGTCTTTAAAGCAACTTTAATTTTTCCTCATTCGCTATTTTTGTTAGTCAAGTAGAAGAATCTCATGGCCGAATTATTATTAAAGCCCACTTGTTCTCGAATTTCTTGTAATAGTCTATCACGAGTTAATTCCACAATAGACATGTGATTGTCTTCGTCTATGTACTCGGATCTCTCCCAATGACCATTGTGACGTATAATCAAGCGTTGCGACGACATACCTATAAAATCACGTTAAAAAAAATCTAATTCAAAAATTAGAAAATCACGTAAAGAAAAATAAAAAATATGTTCAACTGTGTATTACCGATCAACTGTGTAAGTAGTATTTCAACCGTGTTAGTGTATTTTCAACTGTGTTAGTAATGTTCGACTGTGTCTTTACTAGTCCAACTGTGTCATCAAGAACAACAAAATACGTAAAATTTAGAAATTCTCCTTTTTTTTCAATCGTTTGCCATAATTAGCTTATATATGCGTCGTTTAATGAAAATTTGTTGTTCTAATATAGTCTAAAGCATGAATAAACATGATATAACATCATTATACCTAAATAATATCACCATAAAATCTCTAATATCATCAAAATTACTATAAATAATTCAAATACGGCCCACTTCGATCTTACCTTCTACCTTTGCGCGCTTTTCAGATGATAATTGTAGAGCAAACGTAACAAGCGAAAAATCTCAGCCGATTCATTTTTACAGATTTTTGCCGTCCAACATTTGTATTCGATTTTACAGATTTCATCCCATTTTTGTTGTGGTAATTTATTGTTTACTTCACCAACACCTCCAAAATCACAATAAATGAGAGATTTTTTTTCCTCAATTTATCGTCTCACTTTCTTCAAGCAGTAGCATCGTCGATCGTACGCATTCATGAGGAAAAGAAAACCACGTGCAATTAGAAAAGAAAAAGAAAATAATAAGTATAACAAATTCTTTAATGTAATAGCTAAAGTCAATATTTACTTTTTGACCAAAAGTAAGGGTATAAAAGTCTTTTCATTAAATTTTGGTTATAAAAGATACCAAACTATATGTTTGGTTAGAAAAGAATCACACTTATCCATTTTGGTTATTTATGTCTTTCTCCCTTATTTGTGTGTGTGTAAAAATGAAAAATGAACATGCATATACTAATACACTTTCAATTTTCATAGCAAAGAACAAAAATATATATATATATATATATATATATATATATATATAATATTACATTAAATTAAGAGACGTTGAGACATTAAAATTGAGATTCACTACTTAATTTTAGTATTTAAATCCGATTATTCAAAATTACATTTAAAAGAAACAAATGAAAAGAAATTAGTTGGTGAAATTAGGGGCAAATTGCCCGATACCCACTTTCATTTAAAAAAATCAACATATACCCACCTTATTTAATTTACACTCTAGATATCAAATTTTATAAAAAATGACAATTTTACCCTTAATTTATCTTTTTATGCACATGGCCTCACACTCCTCTCTCTTCCTTATCTTTATGAAGACTCTCTCTCTCTCCACCTTTCCTTTCTTTGTTGTTTTTTTGTTTTTTTATTGTCTTTTTTTATCTCTTATTTCAATTTTTTTCTTTTATTTTTCTTTCTTTTTTTAGTTTTTCTCTAGTTTTTCAATTTTTTTATTCTTTCTTTTTTCTTTCTCTTTTTTCCCTTTGTTTTTCATTTGTTTTATCAGTTTTTTTTTTAGTTTTTTTTTTAATTATATTTTTTTTCCGCATTTTTTTGTTTTTTATTTTCCTTCTTTTTTTCTTTTTTCATTTCTTGTTTTTTTTTTCATTTTTTTCAGTCTTTTTTTTTTTCCAATTTTTTTTTTTTTGTATGAACAGGGAAAAGGTACGAGGTACGAAAATATCAAATTCGTACAAAAAACCAGATAAGAATTTTATAATTCATTCTAGAATAAAATGAAAAAAAACAAGACCAATTGTGACCAATATGGAATAAGTACGAAATGTGTAATTCATACCAAAATAAGACCATTTGTGGTACGAACAACAAACATTTGTTTACAAAATATTTTCTAGAAGCGGTACGGAATGTCAAATTCGTACCATTCGTACCCAAATTCGGGTAAGAATTTCATAATTATATAAATAAATACATAATTATTGGTACGAATATGAATCAATTCGTGTCGATTACTTATAATATAATACGAATTACATTAGTAAATATGAAGTGATCGGTATGAATATCGATCAATTCATACCAATTACCTATAATGTAGTACGAATTATATAATTAAGCGTAGGTTATTAATACAAATATCGGTCAATTTGTACCAATTACATTTGAAAACATGTCAATTCATACTGTATACTAGTAAAAATGATTAAGAATATAATTTGTACCAAAAATAACAATACATGAACTCGAAACAAAAAATAAAATCGTATATAAAAAATCAAACAATGGAATTTTCATATAAAAATCTTCCTCCAAATTGCAGTACAACTCACACCCTTCCTAAATGAACATTAGATTCAAAAACAGATCCAAAAAACTCACACACTAATCTTATAGATCCAACCATAATCACACCATGATTTTTATTGGTCAAACCATGAAGCAAAAAAGGAATAAAATTAAAAAAGAAAAAAAAAAAAAAAAAAAAAAAATCTTAGGCGCAACTGAGGAAGAAGCATAATCACATTCAACATATATCTCAATTAGATTAAACTCTAATTTCAAATCAAAACATGAGATTGAGAAATTCACGTATCATCAACTACTAACAATAAAAAGGCCTAATTACCTTCAACAATAACCACAAAAATACAGATTTGAAGCACATGCCTAATATATATTCCATACCCTCTGAAACAGCAAAACATAAAATTAATTGGCATCCCAAAACAAGCAAAGTACAATAAAAAAACGAACGAACACGAAGAGGACGAAATGCAGATTAATTCCAAATAAAAACACTATACGCATACTTCCGAAGTTTCTCGCCGGCGGGGACCATGAAGCTACTGGCTCAGTGCGCGGCGGCCGCTGCCAGTCCTTCCAGAAGTCCGTCGGCCAGTCTAGTGATCCTCCTCCGCCTGATAATCAACGACGGCGTCGGTGGAGGCTCCGAGATCTGGAGCAGCGATAGAGAAACCCTTGAATCCTCCGGTAACCAACAAGAGTGGATGAGGTGTAGAGAGTGGCGGCGCTGGAAGCACAGGCGCAGCGGCGTGGCAGGAGACGAGAAGCCGGCGACGATGGTGTTGAGAGAGAGAGAGAGGGAGGAATTGGAGGAGAGGAGATGCGTAGGAGGGAAGTGTTGGAAAAGTAGAACTTGCCGGGCGTACAATACAATCGAAGATTACAAGTGAAATAAGAAAAAACTACGAACAAAGTTAAATTTGAAGTCGAGTCGAGGAAACCCTCTTTCCGCAAGACGAATTACGCCCCGGCTAGTGCTCGCGGATTTGGCGCTTCGTCCCCAAAGATAAAACGACTTCTCGTCTTCTTAGTAGCAGCACCACAAACTAAGAAGCTCCGGCGAACTGGAAATAAAAGGCGAAGGAACTGAGCTCAAAAACTGAATGATGTAGAAGAGATGATGCAAAATGCTTTGAGTTGTGTGTCCTAGAATGGCCTGCAGAGCCTTCTATTTATAGGCTGCTCATTCAGTAGGGACATCAATGCCATAAAGGCATTAACAGCCACTAAGGTAGTGGGTTAGTGGTGGAGTGGAAGAGGCTGACTGTTCAGCTGAAGAGACACCTTCCAGAGTCTTTTTCCGGATGGGCCACGAATTGGGCTGGACGGGTAGGCCTCATCTCATTAGAATTGGGCTGAGCAATTGGGCTTCCACATGGCCCAAAATACTATATATTTTGTGGTCCAAAAAATATAATACACAAGACCCCAAGCCCAAGCCCAAGCCAAAGGCCCAAAGGACCAATTGCCAAGATCCAAGTCCACGGCCACGAAACCCGAACCCGAACCCGAACCCGAACCCGAACCCGAGCCCGAGCCCGAGCCCGAGCCGTCCGTGCCGTCCGGCACGGACGGCGGGGCCGGATCGAGTGTGTGCTCACGTGAGAGCCCAACCACACACTTATCCACTTACTTAGCCCACTTGTTATTAAGCCCACATGTTTAAACACTTTTAAACAGCACACCACATTAATATTTAATCAATGTGGTATAACTTACACTTCATTAACTAATGAAGTAACTCTCCACCAAACTTTGAACATTTATATCTCACTCACCGGAAATCGGTTTTGAGCCTATAAATATACCACGCTCATCTACTCCGCGAGTAGAACAATAATCTAATATTTAATTTATGTAATAAATTAAATATTTGTTATTATTTATTTGGTCAAAAACCAAATTTTCAACAATCCCCCACATGAGTGAGATAGCCATATGCAAATGCAAGAGCTCAGTCCTTACGAGGTATAAAAGTATTAGGATAGGTAGTTTGTGGCTTTGAACCTTCCATAGTCAACACCATCGAGTACACAGGCGGCATAGTAGCTCAATGCTTTGAACTATCCCTCCATGGCGTGCACCGAGACAACGATGTTAACGCTTATACACCTCAACCTCATCCGTTCTCACATTTTGTGTCCATTTCGGCCTTGGACACCCCTTTGGTTTCATAAGTGTATCTTAACAAAGCGGCCTCACTTCACACTTACATAGGTGATTCTTTACCGAGTATCTTGCCATACTCAACCTCCTCGAGGTATTTAGGAATCATTAAAAGTCATAGACTTATCCTCACCACTAGGCAAGCTTTCAACACTCAAATGCTTTCAAGGGAATAAATAAATGTGAGTGTTTTCACCCGAACTTTTACAGCTTAGTTTTCCCATTGAACCAAGTTCTTGGGGTTTCCAATCATCATGGTTGGGTTACCACTATGATAGTTCTTAATTTGTGGATTTTACTCTCATTCCCTCTAGCAACTTATTCATTTGATCACGGTTTAACCCTTTGGTTAGTGGATCCGCCAGATTATCCAACGACTTCACATAGTCGACTGAGATAATCCCAGTTGTGATCAAATGTCTCACGGTATTATGTCATCGACGAATATGTCGAGACTTACCATTATACAAACCACTTTTTGCCCTACCAATAGCCGCTTGGCTATCGCAGTGAATCATCACCGGAGGCAATGGTTTCTCCCAACATGGAATGTCCTCAAGAAAGTTTCTTAGCCATTCGGCTTGTTCACCAGCTATATCTAAAGCTATGAACTCAGACTCCATGGTGGATCGGGCTATACACGTTTGTTTTGTGGATCTCCACGTAACAGCTCCACCCCCAATTATAAACACATACCCACTTGTAGAAAGTGAATCTTTCGTGTCCGAAATCCAATTCGCATCACAGTACCCTTCAAGTACCGGGGGGTATCTCGAAAAATGTAGCCCATGACTTTGAGTATACTTCAAGTATCTCAAAACTCGTACAAGAGCTCTCCAATGCTCCTTGCTTGGATTGCTCGTGTATCGACTCAATTTATTCACGGCACATGCTATGTCGGGTCTAGTGCAATTTGTAAGATACATTAAACACCCTATGACACGAGCATAGTCTTCTTGAGCAACCGACTCACCTCGATTCTTGCTCAAATGAACATTAAGTTCAATAGGAGTTTTAGCGGGCACGCTATCAAAAGCGTTAAACTTCTTGAGCACTTTCTCAACATAGTGAGATTGTGACAAGACAATCCCATCGGATTTCCTTAGTATTTTCATACCAAGAATAACATCCGCTAAACCCAAGTCTTTCATGTCAAAGTTCCTCTTTAACATGCTTTTCGTTTCGTTAATTACACGGATATTGCTACCCATAATTAACATGTCATCTACATAAAGACACACAATAACATATCCGTTATTTGTGTTCTTAATGTAAACACATTTGTCACATTCGTTTATTTTAAAACCATTTGATAGCATCACACTATCAAATTTCAAGTGCCATTGAAGTGGCGCTTGCTTCAATCCATAAAGGGACTTAACCAGTTTGCAAACCTTCTTCTCTTTACCAGGTTCTACAAATCCTTCTGGTTGTTCCATATAGATTTCCTCCTCTAAATCTCCATAGAGGAAAGCAGTTTTCACATCCATTTGATGTATCTCGAGATTGTGCAATGCAGCAATTGCGAGAAGCACCCGAATGGATGTAATCCTTGTTACAGGAGCATAGGTATCGAAATAATCGTACCCTTCTTTCTGCTTAAACCCTTTGACAACCAAACGGGCCTTGTACTTGTCAATTGATCCATCGGCTTTGTATTTCCTTTTAAGGATCCATTTGCACCCCAAGGGTTTACACCCCAAGGGTTTACACCCTTCGGGCAAATCAACCAACACCCAAGTGTGGTTTTGCCTAATGGACTCAATTTCACTTTGTACCGCTTCTCTCCAAAGCGGACTGTCCGATCTAGAAAAAGCTTATTTGATCGTCGTAGGTTCTTGATCCAACATGAACACTACATAATCCGGACCAAATTGCTTTGGTTTCCGAACTCTACTACCACGTCTCGGTTCACTATCTTCCGGATTAGACCTTTGTCGTTTGCGTGACGTAGGTTCTTCATCCTCGGATTTAGAACTTGTGGCTTCACCTTCAATTCTATTGCTAGAATTTGTTTCTACATTACCCTTGTCTTTACAAGGATATATGTGTTCAAAGAATATTGCATTCCTTGACTCGATCGTTGTACCCACAGTCATGTCGGGTACTTCCGACTTGTGGATAACAAAGCGATAGGCGCTGCTGTTATGTGCATACCCAATAAAGATACAATCAACCGTTTTAGGGCCAATTGTAACTTGTTTAGGTAGAGGCACTTCAACCTTTGCCAAACACCCCCACACTTTAAGGTATTTGTACGACGGTTTCCAACCTTTCCATAACTCATAAGGAGTAACATCTTTACCTTTGAGTGGAATCTTGTTTAATATATAGTTGGCTGTCAAGACAGCTTCCCCCCACATATTTTGGGGCAACCCTGAACTAATCAACAAAGCATTCATCATCTCCTTAAGAGTTCGATTTTTACGTTCAGCAACGCCATTTGATTGAGGTGAGTACGGAGCCGTCGTTTGATGAATTATACCACTTTTATTGCATAATTCCTCAAACGGAGCGACATATTCGCCACGTCTGTCACTTCGAACACTCTTAATTCGACCACTTAGTTGATTTTCGGCTTCATTCTTGAAGTGTTTGAACGCTTCAATAGCCTCATCTTTACCTCTTAAAAGATAAAGATAACAATATCTCGTGCAATCATCGATGAACGTGATAAAGTACTTCTTACCACCACGAGTTTGCACATACTTTAAATCACACACATCGGTGTGAATTAAATCAAGGGGTTTCGTGCTCCGCTCAACCGAATGAAACGGTGGTTTTGTCATTTTTGCCTCAACACAAACTTCACATTTATTTTGAGTGTTAACTTCATTTAACTTTAGTAAATCTAAATTTACTAATCGTTTTATAGCATTTAGATTAATATGTCCTAATCTACAATGCCATAAATTAGAGCACTCAACAATGTAAGAGGAAGTAGTAGCATTTTCATTACTCTTAATAGATTTGGGTACATGGCGTATAGCCAATACATTCAACCTAAAAAGACCATCAGAGAGGTAACCATTTCCAAGGAAAGTACCACTCTTTGACAAAATAAACTTGTCAGACTCAAAAACTAGTCTAAACCCCTTATTAACTAGAATAGAGCCCGAGACCAAGTTCTTTCGGATGTCGGGAACATGCATCACGTTCTTCAAAGTTAGAGAATTGCCGGATGTAAGCTTTAGCACCACATCTCCAACTCCGACAACCACGGACGAAGCTTGGTTCCCCATGTTGAGCTTCCTCCCCTCAACAGCTTGATAGGTTACAAAGTTGTTCCTATCGGCACACACGTGCGCAGTAGCGCCGGTGTCGATGAACCAGCCTCCCGGCTTTTCGACTTGGTTGACCTCCTCGGTGACCACAGCCGTAAAGTCTTCTTTCACCCACTCGCCATCTTTTTCGGCGACGTTGGCAGCATGTTTCTTCTTCTTCTTGTTCTTGGGCTTCTTGCAGTCCTTCGCAGTATGCCCATGCTTGCCACAATTGTAGCAATCACCATCAAACTTCTTCGATGGTCCCTTCGCCTTGCCTTTGTCTTTGGCATTTAGGCGATCACGCTTGTTGGAGGGACCGCCCTTCTCCATCAAGTTCACCTTGGCATCAGACGGTGCCTTTGGTTTGTCTTGATCACGCACATCCGACTCGATGCGTAGCTTCACAATCAAGTCTTCAAGAGTCATCTCCTTTCGCTTGTGCTTAAGATAGCTCTTGAAGTCCTTCCAATGAGGGGGCAACTTCTCGATCAATGTTGCAACCACGAACGCGTCCGGAAGGACCATCCCCTCAGCATGGACGTCATGTACAATGAGTTGGAACTCTTGTACTTGCTCCATCATTGGTCGAGAATCGACCATCTTGTAATCCAAGTATCGTGCTACCACGAACTTCTTCGTACCCGCATCATCGCTACGGTACTTCTTGTCTAACGCCTCCCAAATTCCTTTGGAGGTGTTGACACCGGAGTACACATTGTACAAGCCATCATCCAAGGCATTTAGGATGAAATTCTTGCACAAGTAGTCTCCATTTCGCCAATTGTCGTAGAAGGCTCGAACATGGAAGTTGGCCTCCTCCGCACTTGGTACAGGTGGTTCATCTTCCGTTAGGAAGTTCGCCACCCCCAATGTTGTTAAATAAAACAACATCTTTTGTTGCCACCTTTTGAAGTCGGCTCCTCCGAACTTCGGCGGTTTCTCGGCGGGTGGCATCACCCTTGGTGCCGAGCTCGCTCCCATCAGGGAGCCACTTGGGTTAGGCCCATAGGCCGCCCCCACAGTTGAGCCCATGAAAGGTGCTCCAACAGTTCCACTAAAAGTGGAACCCACGGTGCCGCTTGAAGCAGAACCACCGCTTGACAGAAATGGGTTATTGAAAGCCCACGAACTTGAAGGCATGGTCGAACCTCCGGTGTTTGAATTCATTGCAGATGCTGTTGTAAAGCTTGGCAATGAAGTAGTCATTGTTGACGGAACAGTGGCGGACATGGTGGATGGCAATGTTGAAGCTCCAATGGACGAGTCGGTGGAAGCGGCAGCACTTGTCATCTTCGAATAGGTGATTGAACTTCAAACTCCTTGGAACGGCAAGTAGTAATTCGTCTTGCGTTTGTTGGAAAAGTAGAACTTGCCGGGCGTACAATACAATCGAAGATTACAAGTGAAATAAGAAAAAACTACGAACAAAGTTAAATTTGAAGTCGAGTCGAGGAAACCCTCTTTCCGCAAGACGAATTACGCCCCGGCTAGTGCTCGCGGATTTGGCGCTTCGTCCCCAAAGATAAAACGACTTCTCGTCTTCTTAGTAGCAGCACCACAAACTAAGAAGCTCCGGCGAACTGGAAATAAAAGGCGAAGGAACTGAGCTCAAAAACTGAATGATGTAGAAGAGATGATGCAAAATGCTTTGAGTTGTGTGTCCTAGAATGGCCTGCAGAGCCTTCTATTTATAGGCTGCTCATTCAGTAGGGACATCAATGCCATAAAGGCATTAACAGCCACTAAGGTAGTGGGTTAGTGGTGGAGTGGAAGAGGCTGACTGTTCAGCTGAAGAGACACCTTCCAGAGTCTTCTTCCGGATGGGCCACGAATTGGGCTGGACGGGTAGGCCTCATCTCATTAGAATTGGGCTGAGCAATTGGGCTTCCACATGGCCCAAAATACTATATATTTTGTGGTCCAAAAAATATAATACACAAGACCCCAAGCCCAAGCCCAAGCCAAAGGCCCAAAGGACCACCCAAAGGACCAATTGCCAAGATCCAAGATCCAAGTCCACGGCCACGAAACCCGAACCCGAACCCGAGCCCGAGCCCGAGCCGTCCGGCACGGACGGCGGGGCCGGATCGAGTGTGTGCTCACGCGAGAGCCCAACCACACACTTATCCACTTACTTAGCCCACTTGTTATTAAGCCCACATGTTTAAACACTTTTAAACAGCACACCACATTAATATTTAATCAATGTGGTATAACTTACACTTCATTAACTAATGAAGTAACTCTCCACCAAACTTTGAACATTTATATCTCACTCACCGGAAATCGGTTTTGAGCCTATAAATATACCACGCTCATCTACTCCGCGAGTAGAATAATATTTAATTTATGTAATAAATTAAATATTTGTTATTATTTATTTGGTCAAAAACCAAATTTTCAACAGGAAGAAGAGAATTGATAAAAGAAAAATGAAAAAGAGTAGAGAGATAGGTAACTGAGAGGTAATATTGTCCTTTTTAAAAAAAATGGGCATATAGAGTGTATATTAAAGGAGGTGGGTATAATTTAATTTTCTTAATTGAAAATGGGCATTTGACCCTATTACCTTGTGAAATTAATATTTATACTTGAAATTTAATTAATATATTGAACTTTAATGAATAAAAATAAGTTTTCATATGAATAAATGCATTAATTAAGGAATTGTATAAAAAGTAACATTATATATTTAAAAATATGTATAATTTAGTTAATTAAAAAAATAAAATGATGTCAAAAATATCAAAAATATTGGAGGGAAACTATCCTACTTTCTTATATTAATATAGATGTTAAGAACTTTGTATTGATCTTATAAGTGTCTCTCGACAACTATAGCAGTATGGATAATCAATTATGGTCATTCACTCCTTTAAAAGACTTTGTAAAAAGGGAGGATCATCCAATCTATATATAGAGTCTAGATCTTTTTCAACTCATGTGTAGGCCAGAAAAATATCGACTCTAATGTGAACAAATAAGTCATCATCGATTTATTATATCCAGTGCTTGTGTACAAAATAGTCTTCAATGCCAGTCTATTAGTACTACTTTGGTCCACCAAGAGTATATCGTAAGAATTACTCAATTCGATTTTAACCTGGTAAGATAAGACTTTTTCTCCATTATAATACACTTTATTAAATTTTTATTCTCTTATGGCAAACCAAAAATGATATACTCTTGATGGATGGAGAGAGTGACGAATTGGATCTTTTGTCTCGATTTTAATGTACCAACCGTATAGTGAAATCATATATTTTTTTTATAGTTTTTTTTTCTATGTTTTCCTTCAATTTAGATGTAATGTACTTCCTCCATCCCATTAACTTAGAATTATTTTATTATTTTAAAATAATGATGGTTTGTTTGTTCATGGTAGAATTGATATCTTTTCGGCCTACTCGTGAGAGAGTGTGTTAAAGCCACCATCCATTTGCCACGACATCCACTCGGAAAAGGTTGTGAATTTTATATATAGATTGAATGATATTTCCTTCTTACAATGACTTTTAAGAGGGTGAATGACTCAATTTTAATAGATTTCTTGATACGTACTCGTGAGGGGCATATTGAATTCTCTCATTTGTCTAACATGGACTTAGAAAAATCATTCCCTTATTGGAATTCTACATGTTAATTGAATGATTCTCTTCTATTACAAAGACTTTAAAAAGGTTGAAATTAAACTTAAAAAAATAAAATGCAAAAATGTAAAATAGTCCTCGTACTCGTACTGTACTAATGCAATAGCAATACTAACCGTACATCTTAAAATTAAAAGTTGGGGTTGGGGGCCGATTAGAAGTGAAGAGAGTTATGGAATCCAAACCATCTGCACTTCCATCTCCATCCTCCCTCCGCCGCTTGATCGACCTGGACACCGCCGTATCCCTCCATCTCTACACTTTCTTCCACCCCCTCCTCCCTTTCTACCTCTTGAAACTCCTCGAGCTCTCCGGCGATGGCCGCCTCTTCTTCCCCATCACCCTTTCGATTCTCTTCATCAACACCAACCTCACCCCTGCCACTCTTCTCCTATTCAACCTCCTTATCGGTTCCGTGTTGGACCTTCTCCTCATTGGGCTTGTCAAGCACCTAATCCAGCGCCCGCGCCCCATCTATAACAAGAATATGTTCCTCTCCTTCGCCGTCGATCATTGGTCTTTCCCCAGCGGTCACTCCTCTAGGGTTTCATTCATTGCCACGTTTTGTTCCCTATTTTATGAACAAGTAGCTGAGATTTGGCTGGTTAAACCCTTTAATTTCGAGGCTGAGAGTTGGATTGTAAAGTATTTCGTTTTGATGGTGATGCTGTGGGCCTCGATTACGTCGGTTTCTAGGGTTCTTCTCGGGCGGCATTTCGTGCTTGATGTTGTTGCTGGGGCTCTTTTGGGTGTTCTCGAAGGGCTGCTCGTGTTTCGAGTTTTCAATGTCGAGAATTTGAGCTTCTGGTTGAGATGATATACACTGAAATGTGAGTTTTTCATATTGAGCTTTTGTAAATCCCATGTTTCAGCAAAAATGTTTCATTGTTTTCTATATGAAGATGAACTAGAAGATATAATAGTTTAGTTTTAATGCATTCTCTTTCATTTTTTGTCCTACGACTATAACAAAGATGTTTAGCAATACCTGATGGTGGTGAAAAATACGTAGGTTGTTATTTTTGTACCTTATTCTTGGTTTGAAGATTATAAAAATCCTCCAAATTGCTGATTCTATTCGCACCTTTGTCTTGTCTGGTTTGAATATTTCCCTCCTTCCTGTGTCGAAAATTTCATTGGTATAATCAAACCTTATAACTGAACAGTGTTGCCTACTTTATGTCTCCTTTTGTTTCACTTAGAAAGAACCATTTGCAGACTGGCAATTCCCCCCACTGTTGGTTAAAGATGTCCGCGCTTTCTATGATCGTTCTATTTTTGTGACGGGAATCTATTTCAATATGTTTTTCTGTATCCTATCTTATCAGAGTGGTGATAGTGATAGAGACACATTATGTATTAGAATGTTATAAACAAGTTGCTTTATGCAATTACTATTTAAGCATTCGGTGATTCAATCCATTGTTGTGCTAGTCATTGTCAGGAGATCAAAGTTGAAACTTACTCGAGATCTTCATGAGTTTCCTCTTGATTTGATATCTCGGTAATGCTAGAGATGAACTTGTCAGCCTTTTAATTTACCAAGGAACTTTGTTGATTAGGCAATATTGTTTTTTATATAGAACACATATAATTCATGAGTGGCTACTAGTGAATGGTTTAAGTGTGTTCAGAGAGATATGTTCTTTGATGTGATTAAAAAAGACATATAATGTGAAGCATGTATTGGTATCGAGTTAAAATTTGGAAGCCTGGTCTAACTAAACTGGAGTAGGGGGTGTCAACGGGTGGGCTTTTCCCAGACCAGAACCACTAATATAACCACACGCTTTTAACTAGATCCGGACCGGACCCGGACCATGAATGGATAAGAGACAATTATTTGGGTCGGGATTTGACCCATGTATCAATGGATTACTCGGACCAGGATGAGGAATAAATAAGAGAGAATATTACATGAATCTCTTGTTTTTTAATGTGAAATAGGCTTTAGTTTTTTCTCTAAATCTTGAAGCACAAATCTTACTAGTTATTTGGTATTCTGAAATATTTGAATTGAAGGCTGGATATTAAATTTCTTTACTTCAGATTACAGTTACATGCACATTTCAGATACAAGACACTTGTAACTCTTCAAATAAATCTTAGCTGCCTTCTGCACCTGATTTCTTATTTGAAATGGGTTGTATCATTTATGTATTTGATCGGAAACCTTGGCTCTAAGCTACTGATGCAGATTGTTCATCAAGTGATGAATGATAATATAAAAATCTCCCTTGTGTCTCCTTCTTATACTTTTACCTGGTAATATGTATAAATCTCCATGATATTTTCTTCTCGTATGAGCATAAAATCTTGCTAATATATTTGGTAGTCTGAAATTTGAAAACCAAAGGCTGGATATCAATTTGCTTACTTATACAGAGATGAGAGCGAGGTGTGAAATGGTGAATCCATTATGATTTTTGTTGGCCGGTATACTTGTTAGTAGTGTTTATATTTGGTGAATCGTTTATGTTGGCAGTTCCTACTTTGTCTTGTCTTGTTGATTTGGTGTTGATAATCACTCGTGACTATTATTTTCTAGGTTGATTTGTTTGTTGTTATGTTCGGACGCTTAAGAGTTGAAATATTGTCACGTTTCATGTTTAATATGTTCGATTTTAATCAAATTTAATGAAAAAGGTAGAGAGAGATAGAGTAATTAAAAAAAAAGCGGGCTGGTCCAGGTCTGGACCTATCAGGTCCTGGGTCTTAGTAGGTCAGGTCCAGAACCGAAACCACATCATTATAGACTATTGGGGTAATGAGCGGTTATGGATGGGTCCGGGTAAAACCCGCCCTAAACTGGAGGATTGTTGGTTCTAAATCCCTTAGGCAATGTCCTTATGTTGCTTCAGTCCCAAGGTTTTGAAAAATGGTTTGGGCCTTGAGGTGTTTTCTTATGGCACCTTGATGCATAAGCCTCACGGTGTAAGAAATAAAAATATAATATAAAATATCATAAAACGCATAAATGCATGACAAACAATCCATAAAGCTCATATTAAAGTCATAAGATCACGAAATTAAGCCATAAAATTTCTTAATGTACTAGATATAAGCATGGAAATCTCAAATTAAGATAGGAACGATATATTTAGAGGGCGTTTACTTTGACGGGGTGCCTAAATGAAGGAATGGCAAATTTTGGGTAAGATATGCGATGTGATAGAATTAGAGTAATCCATGTGTTTGGGTAGGATTCATATACCAGGGAGAGATGGAGAGAGTCTGCTGTTGCATGCTGCTGCTGCTGCCTGTCAGAGCTGCTGCTCGACAAAGATTGATTAAGAGATAAGCAGGGGGTGAGCTGTGAGAGAGAGGGGAGATGTCATGATCTCTGATATGCAAAGCCGCAAGCATGAGTTTTTTTTATCTTTTCTAAATTAGGGCTGAAAATCTGAACCAAGCCCAATTGAATATCACGCTGAATAAGTAAGTGTATGAGCTTTTGAATCGTTAAAACCAAAAAAAACCAAGATCAGCCTAGTCAAAAGCCTGATATAACAAATGCTTTTGCTTGTACTGTTGCTAGAAAATTCCTTTTCTGGTTCTTATGTTTTATAAATTGAGTTTATTTTTCTTGAACTTTCAGACTGGTATTAGAACCATAATTAAGATTCAGTTTATTTGTCAGAAGGGTAAATGTAAAGCACCTTTGTACTTTTAATTGACTGAGAATCGGGTGGCATTAAGAGCCAACTATGTCTTGTCTTGGGTTTATTATTTTATCTTGATTCCTTACTTTGTGCATGTAGTACTGAGATTAGTTATTCTTGTTATTTTGGTTTCACAATCAATCTGTTTTATCTTAAACTACTTGGGATGTGCAGGCGTGGATATGTCAATTAGCCTATGAACAAATGAGTTAAGACTCCAGAATTTTCTTGGACATTGTCGAAGAAAACGGATTAACTGTCAAGTTTCTCACTTGAGCAATGTGAGTTGGCTAGGTGTGCATTGCATGGTCCTATTTTGGAGACATTGCATCTGCCCTCTTGATTGGTATCACATATATTCTTAACTTGGACTCTGCAGAGAAGTGTTGCTTTTAGATTATCTCTGTGTTCCAATGTCACAGTTCCCGTGAATTCTTGAACATTATGTTTATATTAGTAACTATTGCTCCATTTTTACCATTGACAGCTGTAGAAGAAAGGAAACTTGGATGTTGAACCGAAACCTGGACTCTTCTTGTTTCATGAACAAAATTAGGTCCTAAAAACGTGGGGCCCAAAATTATCTTATCTTGATATTAATTCCATCTAGAAAAAAGTTTGGATGTGTCGAAATGTCTTCTTTTGAGATATGAATTAATGTGATGGCTAGTTCAATTTTCGCTAATTAGTGCCGGTTAGTTGTTCTGAGCACGCTCAATGTCGCGATGTAACTTTGCCTTTGCCCTAACTAAGCCTTTCCAGCTGTACTATTCAGTGGACTAATCTTCATTGTTTCTCAAGGAACATACATTGTTTGTGTGATTGAATGTATTCATTGTTATAGCTGGTGCACATTAATGAAAAGTTGTCAATATTACCACCTCTGATATAATAACAACAAATGAGGGAAGGAGGTGGAGTCACTGGTGTGGAGGGGACCAAAAGATCCAAGTCTTCCCTAACTCTTCAGACTTCACAGCAACTTATGGCAAACTTGACCATGTTTGTTTCTATCTACTTGTAAATCTGTCTTTCACGAGAGAGAGAGAGAGAGGGGAACAACCGAACAAGTACGTGCAACAATGAACTTTCTTGCAGTTTTTTTTTTTTTTTTCCCAGAACAATAGGTGGTCCTATTCCTAAAATTAATATTCAATTTTTCATAATTCTATAAATACATAAGAGAATTTTGAAAATAAAATTAAAGACCAATAACAAATTTTAATACAATCATAATGTTGTTTAAACCATGAAAGCAAATAGGAAATATATGGAAGAACCGTATACTGTAATGCTTTTGAGATGAGTGTCGCGTTTAATTTCTCATCTTCCACGTAACAGTTTTGAATGTTTTAGGGCTAAATGAAAGATTTTGACCCATTAAAAAAAAATGAAATTTCAATATCTCTAAGTAGTGTACTCATAATCATGTGTGAAAATAGAGTCGTGCCTAAAACTAGACATGAATTAGAATATATAATAACTTATCAGAAGAATAAAGTATGAAATTAAGCATAGATGATTGAGATATTAATTCTTTTAAGGATGTTCATTAATATGATACACTATTTAATTAAATGACTATTACTAATTGGGTATTGCATATGAGATATTTAGATTAGGGAAGCGTGGAGGGGTCTCTCTTCATTAACCTTATATTATTAAGATAGATTGAGCATAGAAAATTAGGGTGCGTGATGTATGACAATTGGGGATCCTAATTGATAGTATTATGTATGTATATATCAAAATGTTTTCACTAATGATCAACTAGTTATATATAGTTAATGAGTCTGCCTAAAATAGGTTTCTTTACTTATTATTGATTTTCGCTTGTTACTTATTTTTGTTTTTGGTTATTTTTAGTTACTATTCTGCTTTGGGTAAAATGACAATTTACTTGAAAAGATTGCGACCAACTGTATGTGGAATCAACCACGTGATTTTCATTATATTTACCTATAGTGTTTGAGCATAGGCTATATAAATTTATTTTGCTCGCAGTTAGACGACAATTACATCAAGGTACCAATCTAACTGGTAAACATTATATTCCTGCAAATAGTTCCACACGCATGAGGTCCGCTACGGGCTCAATTTGCACCACCAGTTTTTCACATTCTTTCTTTAAGCCTATTGATCGTATCGGAACATGTTTAAAAGTAATATACTACCTACACATGTTCCAAACACGTCAGGTAATATTCGATAAAAATTCAAATCAAGCAAACATTAATAGTATATAATAGTAAAATATAACAAAATATTTTAATTAAATATCAATCAAAATATAAATATTATTGTATCAAAACAATATATATATATATATATAGGGGAAGGTTCACATAAGAGATAGTGATTATGTGAGAACTAGGAACCAATCACAGCCCTCCTTTTACTTAAATTGTGTGGTGTAGATCTAATCTAGAAATCTTAATTAAAGCGAACGCCTAATATTATTAATAACCGTTGGGGGCAATTCAGGAATTGTATTTTAAAGTGTATCAAATCTTACCATAATTCTCGGCCCCACGTCTATCAAATTTCTATCCAAAAATACTTATTTCCATATGTCTTGCTAATTTATGAAATATGTTGAATCATCTCAAATTAAAGTTCTCCTACGTGAAAATATATATTCATAATTGCATACATGCTTTTATTTTTAATTATTTAATTCTTATTTGGAATCACCGTTGCTTATTTTTTGAATCGTCTTTGCTTATTTTGTTATAACGATGATTATTTGGATGCAATAGACAAATTGTAATCATAACAAATGGATTTTTTTAAGGGTGAACTTTAAATATACCCAAAATAAATAAGTATATAAGTTTTATACCCTCCACTTTAACTATATAAGTTTCATACCCAATTTGTAATGAAAGGACAATAATACCCCCTTTTTCTTAAAATAAAGCACAATCTCCAAGTATTTGTCTAACCTAGTTTAAATCTTCATGTAAATACTAACAGGCCCATCACACTTCCGTAAATAAATTAATTCATACCAACTTCATACCTTAATCTGCTACAGGATCTCTTTCGCCATAAATTTTACAGACTGCGTCCAACCACCAGGAGCACCTTATGGTTTTCTGTTGAATTCCTTCCTTAGCTTCTGATCTGCCTCGCCTTTGTCTTAATTATCAATCCGAGCAGCGCTCCAGGAATCGTGATAATGGCTCAGAACACTGAGCAAAAGACTCACTGCGGGCTAATTGTTTGTTGGTAAGAAAAAATTAAAATACGAAGGTAATGAGCAAAAGCCCGAACTTTTATTGGGGAATTATATAAATATTTATTACATAAATAAATCTCCTTTAGGGAGGAGACGAACTTGTTTAGCTACCTATGGTAGCGGAATGGAAAACACTCATACACTCAAAAAATTAAAACTATTACAAAGCTATTGTTGAAGAAAACTAAGAAAATGATCGATGATCTTTGCTTCCTTCGCTCGTCTTTATTTATAGAGGGCTGAAGACATCCCTCTTCCTTGAATTATTGCATCGGATGCCCTTTTTCCACCGACGCCAGCTTGCTTCCCATGTGAACCATGGGTCCTCCTTTCTCAATTATCACCGAAAGTAGCAATAATCGAAGGGAGAATGTGGAGATTTGGGGTCCTCCACTTTGAATTCCACCAAAGAAAGATGGTGAAATGTCCCTTTCTTGATCACAGCTACTCAAGACTATCTTTCTTCACGGTTTTAATATGCATTTTGAACCGTGTATATTTTAAGACTTTTCCCACTTCACGGTTTGAATAATTTTTAACCGTGTAAATTTTAGTGAGAATAACTTTTCCTCCACTCACCCTTGTCGTTTTCTTTTTGGGTGAGATTCCTCCTTGGTAGAGTCACATGACTCTATCCTCTTGTGTCGGCCACCTAGTTTTTTCTTGGCGGGGCCTTGGGCATCTTTCCTTTAGTTGGTGCCCTTGGTTCTTTCTTGTCCTCGGCCCGAGACCTTCTTGCTCTTGGCATGAATCCTCGCCCGAACTCTAGCTCTTTTTGGTTTGGGCAAGCTGGACAAATATGGTTGATCCAGTTCCCATAATGAGTCATGTTGCAATACTTGCGATGGGTTTCTTTACTCGTCGCAAGCTTGTTCTCCCATAGCAAAGTCTCTTTCTTTCGAAAGCTTCCTCTGCAAATCTTGTTGTTTTTCATGTCATCATATTTAACAGGAAAGATCCATTCACAGAATTCTGAAAGAATTTGAATGAATACTTGACTTTGTCCATCTCGGTGAGACAGACCCATAAACCCCAAGCCCTGCGGGTTGAGATTTCATCTTCAGAAATTGTGGAGACAAGTGGTACTTCTCCACTTGGAACCTTGATGTTGCATCGGCTCCTTTCATCGATTCGCCTAAGCCTTATGTAATGGAAGGCTTCATGGTTCCCCTTTCCAACTGGTTCTGATGCTGCACTAATGAAGTACAATTCCAGAACATCTCCTCGGCTAAGTTGTTCATTGGTAGCCCATGAGTCGTATACAGCCTCCTGAATCCACTTGGGTAGATTCTTGATTTCTGTAAACGATGGAGAAACAGTATAAACCGAGACAAGTGCCCCAAATTCATACCATTCCTTGACCTCTTGTGGATGAACTCCTGGCATCATCCATACTCGAGGGTATTTTCCCGAGACATCAACCAAGGTTTTGTTTGGATTGATACCTCGCCTTGTCAGTAACTTCTCCCAGCTTGCCTGATAAGCCTGCCAATAAGAAGAAACTTGTAAAACATTGTCAGTATTAATCCTAAAAGTGCCTTTCATCGGCCTAAGATTAATCTCTCCCTCCTTAACCCCGGAGGTGCCGGGTTGAAATGATGCCTCAGGATTTGATTCCTGAGTATCATCTTTTCCTTGGGCTGATAGTATTGATACCACCAACTTAGGACTCGTGCTAGAGGTATTTGAATCCTCTGCTATCGTTATAGGGGCCGGCAACCGAAACTCTTCTTTCTCCAGTTGCGAACTGGAAGCCCGAAGGATTGGCTCTTGTATTGCATTCCAGCACTGTGTTTGTGCTAGCGCGCATGCTCGTATTCTGTTGGTGACCTTCGTCTTATCAACAGATTATATTCTCCCGGCTTGTTCAGCCTTTAGAACACACTCGTCCCATTCTTTAAGAAGCATTTCAAGGTTTTCCCTGAGATGCCTCTGGGCCATCATGATAGAGCTAACTTCAGCTGGCTCCATCTCTTGTTAAGAAATCTGCAAGAACATTTTCATGAGATTTCACAATGACAATATCAAAAATAAAATATTGACATTCAGCTTGCCATCTTAGTAATCTAGCCTTTTCATGTTTCGATTCAATCTTGTTTTTTAAGAAAGCTTTAACTTGTGTGTTATCTACTTTCAAAACAAATTTCTTTGCTAAGAGAAAGAGAGGCCATTTTTTGAAAGCCTTCGAACTGCAAAGAATTCTTTCTCGTTAATGTGCCATCGAATGGCCTCATTTTCCTGGAACAAACCACTACAATATCTGCATGGTTCTTCTCCATTGGGAGTAATCTTTGTAAGCACTGCCGCCCACCAATGATCACTTGCATCCGTGTACAAGACAAGATCGTCTCCGTCTTGTGGTATAGAGAGTTTTGGGAGGTTCTCACAAACCTCCTTTAGATCTCTCATTCCTTTACGATGTTCCTCCGTCCAAATGAATGGAACATCTTTCTTCAGTAAAGGGCTGAAGACCTTTCTATATTTTACAAGATTCTTGATAAATGCTCCTGCAAAATTAACAACTCCTAGAAAACTTTGAAGTTGTTTTTTCTCCTTTAGATCCTCAGAGAAATTCTTGATCTTTTGAACAATATGGTCCTGTAGAATTATCCCTGATTCATCTATCTCGATTCCCAGAAATTCCATTTTCCGGGTTGCAATGACTGCCTTCTTTTCTGAAAGCACAAGTCCTGCCTTATAGCAAACATCTGCAAAAATCTCGAGATGTTTAACGTGTTCATTTATATCTTTTGATGTTATAAGAATATCATCAATATAAACAAACATAAAAGAGAAATAATCTTTGAAAAGATTATCCATCTTTCTCTGGAAAATCTGAGGTGCATTAGCTAACCCCATTGGCATCACGTTCCAAACATAATGTCCCTGCGGAGTAGAGAAGGTTGTAAACTTCTTACTACTTTCCTCCATGTGAATCTGGTAAAACCCAGACTTGCAATCAAACTTGGAGAAAACCTTAGCATTTCTAATGCAGTTAATAAGGTGTTCTCTACTTGGAATGAAATAACCATCAAACTCTAAAACGTCATTAATACCTTTATAATTAATAACGAGTCTGGGTTTATTTCTTTTAATCTCACCATGGTTTCTTACCAAGAAGCCTGGGCTGCTATATGGCGAGTTACCTGGTTCAATTAACTTCATATCAAGGTGTTCCTTGATAATCTCCTTCATGTCCTGTTGATCTCTGAGATTCATCAGGATTGGTCTGAATCTAACAAACTCATTAACCTTGTCTAGGCTTTGCCTTTAAGGTTGCTCTGAGTTGGTTTTTCTCCCACCATGCCAAAGGATTCTCATTGTAACACCTTACAATCTTCCTTTTGACATCTTCTAATGACACCTGTGTATTATTTTCAATATCTTTAGAAATTAAAGATACCTTTAGGAGTTGAATCTCAGCTTCGTTATCTTCAAACTCGCTATCTATCAACTCTCCTCTGATCCTGCAGTTCAATAAAGCTTCATTGAACCTTCTTCGATCTTGCATTTTTGGGTTTCGAAGTTGTCCTTCATCACCACGCTTGCTGTGAAAGACTAATGACATTTGTCTGTTGAATGCCCCTTTTAGCCTTTGAACAATGATTTGTGATCACATTGGGTTGTGAACACTAATCTTTGTTTCTCATTATCTTGCATATATATTTTGAACATCTGCAATAAATTGTTTCCTAACAGGATATCTGCTCCTGTATCATGAAAATAAATTGGTGGAGTTTTAACCTTATACCAAGGCGTCTGGTCTGCTCCTCCAATTAGAACTTCCACCATCTTGACTCCCTTTGTTAGAATCAAGATTTTCTTGGAAAAATCTCTTCCTACAATCCGAGGTAGATCTTCTTCGACTTCTGTTGGAAAGATCCCTCGTTTTGCCGTGCATATTCCTGCACCAGAATCAATATAAGCAGCAAAGTATTCTGCCTTATATTTCTCGTATAACACTCCAATAGGAATGTATATTGAGAATGGACTAGTCATTAGATCAATATTTTTCTTTCATTAATCGTGACTTCCATTCCATCTTCTCCTTGTCTCCATGGTTTGAATTTCTCAAGGAAATCCAAACCTAAGATGAGGATATTCTCCTCTCTTCCTGCTCGCCCTTTGATTTCAACTGTATGTCCTCCAATATCAATCATTCCTTTGTAATGATGGACTTCTGGTTGCTCAAGATAATACAAGACGTTGCAAGGGAAATTGGTTTCCCATCTTGTAGTATCGAATCTAACAGTTACTCCTCTCCATCCTTCTGGACATTTGATGGTAATAACCGTCTTCTTGTTGCTCAGAGTGGGTAGAAAACTCTGAGACTCTTGACTCTGCTGAATAAGATTTCTTCCCATTGGTTGAGAAGTAATCATATCTCCTTGGAATGACAATCTTCCTGATTGTATTTTAAGGCTTTGATCATGAGTTATGACCATTCTGTCTTGAATTTGCATATTCACGTTTCTCAAACGTGGAAACTCAATTCTATCAGGACAAATCGTTGTTGTCACCTTCTTGAAAATATCTGGTATCTCAATGAACTGCTTTCCTAAGAACAACTCTGTATAATGTGAGTTGGAAAGCGCATATGATACCTGATATGTGATGGAATAAGGTCTATTCCCTTCTTCCACCAGCTCTTTTCTCTTGAAGTCCTGATAAAGTGTCAGGGCTCTGCTAAAGTTGGTGTCGTTAAGATTGTAAGCAATCTTAGGATATATAATCCCAACCACCTGTCCAGCACATAAATTTCCCGCAATGGTTCCCATTACAGAATCCTTGAGATTTCTAACTCGTTTGTCACAAATCGCGATGTCAATTGGAGAATCAACACCTGCGAAAAGGGCGGATTTGAGTACTAATTGAATTGCTCCAATATGTATCCAACTCATCTTTTCCGCAATTTCTGGCTTCATCTTTTCAAGATCCTCCCGGATATCCCTTGCTGGAATCAATTGCATCTCAACTTGATTCCCTGTGAGCTCGATTGGGAGTGACATCTCTCTTCTCGTAATACCATAGATAATATGGTGCTTTCGAGTCTTGAGACTGAAGTTCCTTAGGGCATAATCGATATTCCCTGGTGTAAAGCCTTGATACTTCTGTATATTAAGGCTTTTCTTCATGATCTTGTCGATCTGGCTTTGTGAAATCATTGTCCGGCTTGAATAGCCAAATTCGATTTTCACTTTCCTGATGATGAACCTCCGGTTCAGTCTGATTCTGAATCGGTTGGTCCATCTCCTTCACTACTAAGGACTTCTTCCTGTTCGTAAATGCTCTCATCTGAGGCTATATCCTCAAATTGGTAGACTTGTACAAGATCTTGGAAGTAGATCGCGTCTTCGATGTTTGGGGTTGACTCGAACCTCCTCATCATCTTGTTTTCTGGGCAATTTGTAGAGATATGCTCAGCTGCACCGCACGTCCAGCAGTTGCAGTCTTTGAAACTTTCATTAGCTCTGGTGTGAGCTTTTCGGAAAGTTTTCCTTGATGGTGTTCTCTCCTGAGGTCTGCTTGAGCTAGCACCTCTGGATTGAAACCTGTTTCTTGATGGACCGCTTCGCTATCCATTTTTGTATGATCTAGCCTTTTGTCTAGACCACATCGTTCTTGGTTTCCAAGATCTTCTCTTTTTAGAATAGGATGAAACCTATTCTTCCTGCTTTTCTTGTAACTAGCAGGATCCTCTCCAATGACCGTTGGGAGAGCATTATCTTCACAATTAAGAGGAGCCTCTTTGTTGATCCTTCTTAATTTCTTGATGTTCTTTTGTGCTGTGGCTTGTTGACACCACTCCGTCAGTTTGGTGTGCACAAAAGATATTCTTTCCCCACTCCATCATATTCTCCGGGAACGTAGTCTCGGATAAACATTTCTCTCCATAGGGTTAGGAAATTTTAGGAAGAAAATCTCCTTTGCAAAGCTATCCTCAGTCTTAGATTGATGTTGGTAGACTGTGAAGAGCTGTAAAAACTTGTTGAGAGATTTTTGATCTAAGACAGCAAGTCTTAGATTAAGAAGGGCCATTGCATACTTCTTCTTCTTCTCTTCGTCATAGGTTCCAAAATAACCGACTCCCAAGAAATGATTCTTTAGGATGTCAGCCATTTGATTCACCTTCTTAGTGTGGGACTCGATTTTAAAGCACTCATTTTTTACTTCTGTGCTTATACTCGCTTCACACGCGGTCTTTGCTACTCCTGCAAGACTCATTTCGAGGAATTTAACATATCCCTCGTCACTTATTTCAAGAGTTGATCCCGCAACTCTCATTGCTGCTCCCCAATCATCGATGAATTTCTCTCGATCTTTGAAGTTAACTTCATCGATGTTGAGAATGGCTCCATATGGATGGATGGGCTCCATTGTTGTTTTCTCCGAAGGATTATCCTGTTTCCATTTCGTCCTTCGTTCGAAGTTGATTTTGAACTGATCGTCGGCAATACCACCAGTTCTTCGATGATAGGAGGAACCAGCCTCAAAATCATAATGACTCTGTGGTGGTTGTGTAGCACCTCCTGATGTATCTCCTTCGGTTTGGCCATCTTGAGATCCACCACCTTCATGTTAGCAAAAGATTCTGCTAACTCTTGCAGATCTTCTAGTCCGATCCTCTCTAGGTTATTCATCTTTTTTACCTCGGACCGTACCAGTAATTAGATCCAATCTAGGGTCGCGTTTTTTCGCCCTCCTTGACTGGTAACGGGTATCTTTTTGGTTCGTCCCAAAAGAAACCCCTCTTGGCTCGACTGGAACTTGGGTATGTCTCCAGTTTTTCTACTCGTCTTTGAATATCCTTTAGAATGTCAAGAATGACATCCTGTTTGCTGGATATTTCGTCCACCTTTTGAGGTACTCCATGTAGGCTGTTGCCATAATTTTGCACCGTCTTCTAGATTTTCCGTAGATCCATATAGATTTTAGTCGGATCTGGCGTGATCTCTATGAAATTAGGGCCAACATTCTGTCCTGAGAGGGCCATCAGATATGATCCTAATGGGCCGTTGTCATCAGACGTCTCAGCTTCCCCTCAAGATAAGCGTTTATCATGAGACGATCTAAGTAGAACTTGATAGTCCATGCCTGGGCACGGACCTCTCTTGGGTGCAGGTTCTCTCGAACCGCCTGTTCGAGACGTTCTTGTCTTACTCGTAGTAGAGCAAGATCACTTGTTTTGTTCCCCTCCAGAAGTTGAAGGTAAGAACTGTAACACTCGCAACTCAGACAATAGTCTGGTTTCATTTGAACTTGAAGTCTCCTCCGTTAGGTAATAAACATTATATAATAAATAAATATAATTCCCAAATAAACCTAGGGCTCTGATACCATTTTAGAAGCGCGGGATCATATCGCCAAAACATGGGATTTTGATAAGGGTGAGCAAATATATCCAAAAACCGAAAACCAATCCGAACCAAACCAAAATATTTAATTTGGTTCGGGTAATTTGGTTTACTTGGTTAATTCGGTCAAAACTATTTTTTTGTTTGGTTTTTTGGTTTGGATCGGTTTCAATTTTTAAAAACCAAACAAAACCAAAAACCGAAATATATATATACATATATATGTATATATTATTTTTTGTATTGAGAATATAATATTATTTATAATTTTACTTATTATAATTTTTTTAAACTACGTTAACCTGAACCCTATATAATAACATCATCATATGACACTTCCCGCTTCTCTCTCAACTCTACACACGCTTTAATCGTCAATCGTCGTCCTCTATTTCCTGCCCAACTCTTGTATTGCGATCGGCATTATGATTCCCATGGGATATTATTTGAATTTATTTTAATGATTCATTTGTCATACATATATTTTATAACTTTACTATTGTTATGCGTTCTACGGTTTAAGATTATGATTTCATATAATATCGACTTTTGATTAAACTAACTGGAAAAATTCGGATAACCGAATAAACCAAAATAATTGAATGATTAATTTAGTTTATTCGGTTCGGTTTCCAAAATACATTTGGTTTGGTTCGGATGTAATTTTAAAATTTTACTTAATTCGGTTCGGTTCGATTTTTTATCAAAACCAAACCAAAATACCGAATACTCACCCCTAGATTTTGATCCTTTGTTAAGCAATAGGAAAAAAAATAAAGCTTGAAGATTAAAGAATTACTTGTCAATAGCAATTCCTTGGTGTGCTCTTAGCAATTCATTAAGGGTATGCTTGTCTTTTCATTAGGTTTTGGGTATAAAACTTATATTTTTATAGTGTAGGGTATAAAACTACTATACTATCTTATTTTGGGTATTTCTAACCATTCACACTTTTTTTTTCCCTCAAACTAAATATTATAAAATTAGTAAAAAGTATAATTTCATATCCAAATAAGCATTTATTAACAACTATTTAAGTAACATATAATAGCTATTTAAGCATCATATTATAACTATTAAAGCATCCTATAGTAACTATTTAAGCATCATATAATGACTATTTAATCACCCTATAATAACTATTTAAGCATTTAAAAAATAACTAATTCATGCTTCTTTTAATTTTTTTAATGCTTTTTTAGTGTTTATTCAATGTTTTTTTAGTTTTGATTTCATGCTTCTATAATATTGATTTCATAATTTATTTTAGTGATGATTTCATATTTTTACATGCTTTTTTTAATGTTGATTTCATGTTTTTTTTTGTTGATTTCATGCATCTTAAATATTGACGTATTGCTTTTTTTTAATTTTAATTTCATGTTTTTTTAATGTTTTTTTCAAGGTTCTTTTAGCGTTGGCGTAATGTTTTTTTAGTGTTGATTTCATGTTTTTTTAATATTGTTTTCATGCTTAGGATTTATAGTTTAGGTCTTAGGGTTCTCATAATTCTTACGAATAGAATGATTATCATAAGAACCCTCCCCTATATAGTGGTTTTGTGTGTTATTAGTAGTTTTCCGAAAACTAGACCCTAGCATTGAAAAAACCCTTAGGAGTTTTATATCTAGTGTCTGGCTTTTGGTAGTTTTGGGGTTTATTATCTAGTAGTTTAGGATGTTATTAGTGGTTTTGCGGAAACTAGACCCTAGCTCTAGAAAAAACCCTTAGGGGTTTTATATCAAGTTAGTGTTGATTTCTTGCTTTTATAGTGGAAAGACGATTTTTTTTTCTTTTAGTGTTGATGTAATGCTTTTATAGTGTTGATTTCATGCTTTTTTAGTGTTATTTCATACTTTTTTTAGTGTTGATAAAATATTTTTTTTTTGTTGTTTTCATGCTTCTTTAATATAGTTTTCACCCTTTTTTAGTGTTACTTTCATGCTTCTTTAATTTAGTTTTCATGCTTTTTTATTATAGATTTCATGTTTTGTAGTATTGAGTTCATTCTTATTTTATTTTATTTTTCTTCTGAGTGTTTTCGAGACATTCTATAATTTTGTGTCTCTACTCTACTACCACCGTCCACCGGTTGCTGCTCTCCCTCTGCCGCTGCAGCGGCGCGCACGTCCTCAAATTATGAGATGGAGACACTAGCATGAAATCAATACTAAGGTAGAAGGGACGAAGAAGCATGAAATCAATACTAAAAAAATAGGAAATCAATATTTAAAAAACATGGAATCAAAAAGCATGAAATTAACACTAAAAATGCATGAAATCAACACTAAAAAAGCACGAAATCAGACCCTAACCCTGGAATAAACCCTCAGGGGATTTATTATCTAGTGTTCGGCTTTTGGTGATTTTGGGTGTTATTAGTGGTTTTCCGAAAACTAGACCCTAGCCTTGGAATAAGCCCTTTAGAGTTTAGGGTGTTAGAGTTTAGGGTCTAGTGTTTAGGGTCTAGGGTCTAGTGTTAGGATTTTGGCATGCTTATTCATGCTTTTATAATGTTTTTTTATCGTTATTTCATATTTTTTAGTCATGATTTTATGCTTTTTATTGTTATTAGTGTTTTTGGGTGTTATTAGTGGTTTTTTTCGGAAACTAGACCCTACCCTGGAATAAACCCTTAAGGGGTTTATTATCTAGTGTATGGCTTTTAGTGGTTTAATTTGGAGTGTTATTAGTGGTTTTTCGAAAAATAAACCTAGTCCTAGAATAGACCCTTAGGGTTTAGGGTACAGGGCCCTTAGGGTTTAAAAACACTAATAATTAAAAGTAAAAAAGCATGAAATCAAAGACTAAAAAAGCATGAACTAGACATTAAAAAAGCATGAATAAGCATGCCAAAACCCGGACACTAGACCCTAGACCATAAACCCTAAGGGTTTATTCCAGGGCTAGGGCCTAATTTCTGAAAAAACCACTAATAGCACCCAAAACCACCAAAAGTCGGATACTAGATAATAAATCCCCTAAGGGGTTATTCTAGGGTTAGGGTCTAGTTTCGTATTTTTTTAGTGTTGATTTCATGCTTTTTTAGTGTTAATTTCATGTTTTTTTAGTGTTTGATTTCATGCTTATTTGAAAAAAAAAATCCCATGCTTTTTTGGGTGTTCTTAGTGGTTTTTTTCGGAAACTAGACCCTAGCCCTGGAATAAACCCTTACGAGATTTTTTATCTAGTGTCCGGCTTTTAGTGGTTTAGAGTGTTATTAGTAGTTTTTTTCGAAAACTAGGCCCTAGTCCTGGAATAAACCCTTAGGGTTTAAGGTACAGGGCCCTTAGGGTTTAAAAACACTAATAATTAAAAGTAAAAAAAGCATGAAATCAAAGACTAAAAAAGCATAAAATAGACATTAAAAAGGTATGAATAAACATACCAAAACCCGGACACTAGACCCTAGACCATAAAACCTAAGGGTTTATTCCAGGGTTACGGCCTGGTTTCCGGAAACCACTAATAACACCAAAAACCACCAAAAGTTGGATACTAGATAATAAATCCCCTAAGGGTTTATTCCAGAGTTAGAGTCTAGTTTTGTGCTTTTTTAGTGTTGATTTCCTGCTTTTTTAGTATTAATTTCATGCATTTTTAGTGTTTGATTTCATGCTTATTTTAATTTTTTTCCCATGTTTTTTTGGGTGTTATTAGTGGTTTTTTTCAGAAACTAGACCCTAGCCCTGGAATAAACCCTTACGGGGTTTATTATCTAGTGTCCAGCTTTTAGTGGTTTGGAGTGTTATTAGTGGTTTTTCGAAAACTAGGTCCTAATCCTGGAATAAACCCTTAGGGTTTAAGGTACAGGGCCCTTAGGGTTTAAAAACACTAATAATTAAAAGTAAAAAAAGCATGAAATCAAAGACTAAAAAAGTATAAAATAGACATTAAAAATGTATGAATAAGCATACCAAAACTCGGACACTAGACCCTAGACCATAAGACCTAAGGATTTATTCCAGAGTTAGGGCCTGGTTTCCGGAAACCACTAATAACACCAAAAATCACCAAAAGTCGGATACTAGATAATAAATCCCCTAAGGGTTTATTCCAGGGTTTGGGTATAGTTTTGTGCTTTTTTAATGTTGATTTCCTGCTTTTTTAGTATTAATTTCATGCATTTTTTCATGCTTTTTAATATACATTTCATGATTTTTTAATATTTATTTCATGCTTGTTTTATATTTATCTCATGCTTTATTTTTTCTTTTTCTTTTTTTATATCAAATGCAACAACTTTGTTTTTCTTTATAAACGCAACAACTATTTCTAATTACTCCAAACAAGCATCAACTTTTTAAAAAAAAACGCATGCACCAATTATCTCCATAAACGCAGAATTTTTTTCTTTCTTCATCGATGCAGCAACTTTTTTTTTTCTTTTGTAGCCATTGATTTCATAATCAAACAAGCAATTGCATTAAGAAAATATCACATTTCTGAGAGAAGAAGATAACGTACGGTTACATAGAGAGAGAAAGATAATAATTAAATATCCCACAATTTGAGGAATATCTAATTAAGATTACTTTAATACCCCTATGAACAATATAACTTTCGAAAATAATTAATGAAAACATCAAATCTCAATCGTTGATCTGCTAATATTAATGGATGAGATCGGTTCCTAGTTCTCACGGATTAAATGGTTCTCACATGAACCACTCTCTCTCTCTATATATATATATATATATATGAATGCTTATTTACTAACAAAACCGAAACTTTTTATATTCACCATGCTCCATTTTTTTATATTCTTGACAAAAGGGTTTATTAATTCATCATAACTACATTTTTTTTAATTATAGTTTTGAAAACCATATTGTTCAAAATGAAAATCAATTTATTAATATCACATATATAGAGAAAACAAGATTTGACTCGTAAAGGTGTATAACAACGAAAGTTTACAACTTGTATCATGAAATAGATATTAAAAAGATAAAATAAAATTCCAATATTTCAAAATTATTTAGTTCTCCCGTCGCTCTCGACATGTGAACTCATGTTTTGGTTTTTATTCTTTTTCTTTAAAGTTAAATATGCAGTTTTAGACCATAAATACAAAACATTAATAGTGGTGCCATGTCTTCCCCACTATGTGAGTGCACGACCACGATTTCGACAGGTCATGGTTGTGCACTTGCAGGTTTTGCGAGCTTTCGGCCATGGCCTGGGAACAATCTCTCGGGTATGGCATCATGTCCTGTTGGTCTTTGAAGCGAGTCTCACACAGAGGGGGGTGAATAAGTGTGAGTGAGAAGTGTTAACTTCTCAAAACTTTTTCGAAAGAGAGAAGCAATTCGCTTTGAAAGAACTTCGCTTTCAAGGGCGACTGGCTCCCAGAGTTAAAACTTCTTTTGTTTATTTAAGTGCGTGTGTGACTTATGCAATAATAAAAGCGATAAGGAATGTAAAGTAAATAAGCAATAAGCACACAGAGAATTATAGTGGTTCGGAGGTTACGCTCCTACGTCCACTTGTTGCCTTCACTCAGCAATGAATATCTTCACTCAGTATCCAAGCACGTCCCGATTTTAGACTTCTCGGTGAAATGATTCAAGTTCAATCGTGAATTCAAATCCTCAGAGATTCCAAATGGGCTCTGGAGTGGCCGAACAACAACCTAACCTAGATCTTTGACCTTTCACTTGAGTGTGCAGGCTCAAGCTTCACAATCTCCTATCTAAACTCGACAAATACAAACACAAACACAAACTTACAACTCGATCTAAGTACAGACACGAACTGGGTTTGGGGTTTCGTTTTTGAAAGTTCTAACTTAAGAGAATCCTTTTTCAATGAAGAACAAGGAAAAAGGAATAACGGATTCTCCTCCTAGATTTGAAAACAGGTTTTCTAGTCTAGGGTGAAGGGATTTAGGATGCTACTTTACTTAGAAACACTAGGGTTTCGAAGGACTCAACTAAACTCTAAGAACTAAAGAACTTGAGTGTTTGAATGCAGGAAAGCTCGAAAGTTCTTGTTGTATGCTATTACGCGAGAGATTAGTTTCGTGAGTTGAACGTTGAGGTAGCAGTCCTATTTATAGTGAGAGATCATCATCTTCCCGTTAGAGAGGGTGGTAGCGCGTGTCCTTCACTTCCATTCGGTAAAGCGACAATTCAGCTTTGTCGCAGGTGTACATAATTTCAAGGTTTGTTTTCTTTCCCAGAAAGGAAACCCTAGATCCGCCTAAGATTTTCGTCGTGGAATTTAGCGTAGACCAACTCTGTGTACTATTCCGGTGCTTTCCGTTGTCCAATTCAGTGCTTCCGCGTGGCCTTTGACTTCTGCGCCACATTTAATGATACGTACGGCTTTCTCGTGCCTCATATCAATTTGAATTTTAGCCCGCGATAGCTTCTCGCTTCTATTGGACTTTCACAAGCGCTTCAATTTGTACTAGATTGCTTTTGACTATATCGCTTTGTACTGAAGTCGCTTGGTGATGAGGTCGCTTTCATACCGGAATTGCTCCGCTTCAAGTAGCAGATACTGAATTCGCTTTTGTTGAACTAAAAGAGATCGCTCCTAACTTTAACTCCTTACATACTTGAGCGATGATCATCTTTGCTTTGCTTCGCTTCACTTCGAACTGGTCCAAAAATATACTTTAGAAAAATTAAAAGCTTCTTAACATGTGAGTTAATCTAGTACATTAAGGATTACAATAAATGATAATGGACTACATCAAAAATAATAAGGGAATATTCTATGGGGTTTTGGAATCTAATCAAAATAAAATATAACCAATTAAATTAGAATTGATTCCGCTTCCCCCTTAACTAAATATCCTAACAATTTCCTAATTTTTGACGATGACAAAACCCTATAGAATTTAATAATTTCTAAAAGGTATCAGAGCGAAATGGTTAAAAGTGAAAGTTAAAAGGTTTTCATTTCCGACCAAATGCTGAAATGCCTTAGAGAAATTCTCTGTAAACAAAAGGGTTAGCACAATTTAAAAACATCAAACTGATAAAAAGACAATGAGTTGTTGTCTAGAAGCAAAATAGGTATCTCATATATGATAAAGCGATCATGATACAGAGATAGTTATTCTAATATAAAAACAGTGGAGCGATTCAGAATTTCGGTGGGGGTTCATTGTAAGCAAGGAAGACTCTCTTCCTCACTTGCTCGATCTACTCATAAGTAGCCTTGTCTGCCTATCCCTTGGCTGCAGACACTTCAATTCTTCTTCCTCCAAGAATATTGTATCCTTCTTGTCTGTGCCAGGGCTAGCAGCAAGCTTCAAGAACTGTTTAGCTGGGGGCTTGATCACAATCTTTCTATTCCTTGAGATTTTGATAATCTCTCCCCAGATATGCGAGTGAAATTGCTTCATGAAGGAGCTGAAAGCCTTCATCTCATAATCAGTCTGGTAAACATCCCAGAAATAGTGCATTTTGATGAATCTTTCCTTCGCTCCTTGCCATGAGGAAAGTAAAGTCTCATCCTCCAAAAATTGTTCCACGAAGAGTGCCTTGGGATCAGCATCTCTATTATTCCTGATTTTTTATGTTGTTCGCTAAGTTACAACCTTGATTCCACACTTGTAGCAGGCATGCTCTTCATCATTCTCAAACACATTGCTGAGTCCTTGCAATATATCATGGATGGACTGCTTCTCGATTTTCCTCTTGTCTGATTTCTGATTCTTGCTTTTTATCTTCTCAGCTGTGCTCCTTTGAGTTTTCTGTAATAACCATCTCCATTTGTCTTTATTTGTTGACACGTACGTCTGATGCTGGAGATGGTACTCAGCTATGTATCTATCTTCCCACTCATCCTTGATTGTTTTATAGAGCTTCAGACTTGCTTCTTTGAGCATTGCTGCGTCTTTTGAAATCGATTTTTCTATCCCAGTTAGCTTTGATGACTTCCCTTTCTTTTCTGCTTGAGTTTGGTGAGAGCCAACACCAACTGAAGCGGTTCATGTGTAGTTTTAGCACTTTGTGGCACACAATTTTTGCAACAAACACCGATTGAAGTCTCTGTTTCTTCGTTTGTCTCTCACCTTCTTCACTTAGTGCACTCGCCGCTTCAGGTTTCCTCTTTGCACTCTTTCCCCCTTGTTGGCTTCACTAACACTCAAGGCTGGAAGAGAAAGAGTAGATGTGGTAAACACAATCTTCTTAAGATCAATGGTGGGAGTGTAGTCGTTTTTGGGTAGTGGTGACTCTGGTGTGAGAGGTGAAAGTCTCTTCAAGAATGTCGTGGTAGACATCTCCATTCCATCTTTTAGCAGCCTCTCCATTGTGGGTTTGAACTCCCCTGCCCTCTTGATCTCCTCATAGTGTTTTGCTTCTCTTTGCTTCAGCACGGCAGTGAGTTCCTTGACTTATTGTAAGAGTGGTCTCAACATTTCTTGCCTGCGCTTAAAGTCGTGCTACTTCTGCTTCAAGCGACTTAATGTGGTTTGTGGAAGCGGTCGCTTCAAGAATTGTTTCCTCATTCTCCTTGAGCGCATTGATCTCGCTCCTTAACCCCTGATTTCTCCGCTGATCCTTCTTAAGCGATTTCTCTAAATCCGCTTGGCACCCCTTCCTGGATAGAATATCAGCTTCCAAGTTTCCAACTTTAGTATTCAGTTCATCTATTTTGTTGGATAACTTGATGATCTCTTCATCCATTCCGATAGTTTTTGCATCTCCGCCTCTTTATCGGCAAGCTTTGTTTTCTCCATTTCCAGTTCGGAGCGAAGTTGAGTCAATTCCCGCTCCTGCTTCTCTGGCAAGTCTATTTTGAGGTTGACCATATCATATGCATTATTTTTTAGCTTTGTTGCAGTGTTTATTCTCTCTGTCGCATTATCAATCATGTTCTAGAGTCGCTTAGATATTTCATCAAGCGTTACTCTGAGAACAAATTTCAACATTTCAATGCAAAGCGAGTTTTCTGTTTGAACATTATCAGTGGCGCAACGAAGTTCAGAGACTTCTACAATTTTTCCTTGCAGTTGTTGCTCTTTCGCTTTGATGAAACTTGCTTTTCAAGGATGATTTGTGCGCGAAAATAAAGAATTAACAGAGCAGAAAATAGAAGGACACAATGAGATTTACGTGGTTCGATCTATCGGAATAGATCTACGTCCACGGAGCAAAAGAGAGTATGGCTATTATTACTAGTATGCGTGTAGCTTTACAAAGATTGTTCCTCCTCCTCAATCTATTCTAAGCCTCTATTTATAGGTAATTACATGGAGTTTAACCATAATACAAAGTCTTCTCCTATTTGGACTTGGACTCTTTGGCTTGATCTCCTCCTTTATGGATAAACACCGAGCTTCTAGATCTCTCTTAGAGCTTGAGTTGTAATCGATGTAGGAGTGTAGAAGTCTCTTATTTCGAATTGGGCCGAACTGCGTAGGCCGAGCTTAACTGTCGGGGCCCAATTATATTGGGCCTGATGCTTGGGCCCAGTAGTTAGGCCATATCCTATCACATCCCCCCCCAAAAAGATGTAGAAGCGAGAGTGTAACATAGAGGAAATAGTTGAGGTGGGAGTAGTCTAAAGTTCGTACCGCCTCATTAAGACGAGGTCGGTTAAAAACTTCTCGCCCCGACGAAAAATAAATTCGACGAAGTCGAGTTCGTACCGCCTCGTTAAGACGAGGTCGGTTAAAAACTTCTCGCCCCGACGAAAAATAAATTCGACGAAGTCGAGTTCGTACCACCTCGTTAAGATGAGGTGAAGCGTAATTTCGGATTACTTCGTCAAAAATTTACCAGTCTTTTGCCGAGTCCGAACTGTATATAGCCTCAGTAAGACGAGGACGATCTCAAGTTGAAGAGCAAAGCCGAACACGGAGCAACGGTTGGAGTCCCGAGTTAGTGGGACACGTGTCGCGCTGTTATGGTGGGAGTTGAATGGGGCGGAAGTTTTTGAATAAAACTTCCACTGTACAACTTCTTCCCCATTTCGCCCTAATTTGCATTCTGAAAAAGAGCCGCCGTCTCCCATCTGCCGTTGCTAGATTCGCCACACGTTTGTGCCATCAAATCACTGTTAGTAGTCATTCCGCCGATAATTTTCACAAGTAAGTTATGGATCCTTCTTCCTCTCCTTTTTCCAGCGGTATAGGTAACGACGATGAAGCCGTTGGTGGGTCATCGTCGCACCCAATGCAATCTTTTCCCTCTACTGTAAAAATAAACACTTTTACTGTAGAATCTTTGTCACCTAGGGTAGTTGAGTGTTGTCGCTTTGCGCCGGTGACTAAGGGAAAAGTCCAAGATTATATGTCGTCTCTTAGCGCCGAAAATATTATAAATATTTGTAGAAATTATCAATTTCCGCCCTCCGTTTTACTAGTTGCCCCCGGTCCGGAAGATAGAGCTTGTTCTCCCCCGGACGGCTTCTTTACTGTATATGAAGACAGCTTGAAGCACGGTCTTCGGTTTCCTCTGTTTCCTATTTTCAGGGCTTTACTCCGTAGACTGGGTATTGCAATGGGTCAAATTGCACCGAACTCATTCAAACAGCTCGTAGGATTAGCTGTAGAAGCTTCTAGAATGGGTATACCAGTTTCAGTAGACTTAATACTGAATTTGTTCTTTTTTAAGTTGGGCGAGACGGGGTGGTTCTATCTGACCCCGGTTCGGAAGGATTCGTTTCGTTTAGTAACGAAATCGAAACTTACAAACTGGCAGAATAAGTTCTTTTTTTGTCGTTGTGCCGAGGTCCCCCACCTCATGTGGAGAGAGAAAGGTAGTAAGCCAGAAAGTCAGAATCCCAATGTAGACCTGGCTGATGCCGTTGCTAGGTTAGATCAGCTAGGTACACTATTACGGGATTACACCGAAGCCGAGCTGGTGTCGGCCGGGCTGAGCCCATTTAACAAAAATACCTCGTATCCCGAGGAGGGTGAGGTTTTCATCCGTCTCTTTTTACTGTGTGCTGAATGTGAATATCATTTGACTAGCGTTGTTTCTTTTGCAGTGAAGCTAGTCAAAGACAGGAAGAGGCCGAGGTCCGCGGACGCTGTAGTGCTGGAGAAGGCGGGTTCCGAGGTGTCATCGGAACGAACTGCTAGTGTACTGGGATCCTCTCCATTGAGATCGCCCTCTCCACAACCGTTAGTTCGTCGGTCGAAGGTACCGAAGCCGAACAAGAAAGCTTTGGCCACAGGCGACAAGATTCTAGTCGTTGGCCAGCCCTCGATTAGTGCAGCCTGCCCGGTGATCGAGTTGGAAGAACAACACCGGGATTATCCCGAGGTGAGGATTTTAACCTTCTCTGTGTTGGGTTTTATGTGATGTATGCGCTGATATTGCTACCATCTGCAGGATGCCGACCTGGTGACGGCGAGCTTCCATAATTGGGTGGACGGGTTGGTGAAGAGTGCGTCCACCCTTACCAGCTATGTAAACGATGGGGTCTCGAAGTTCAATGAGACGAACCGCATTCGTCGTCAGCTGGAGGAAGAGAATGCTAGCTTGACAAACAAGCTCGATGCTGCTATGCTGGAGGCCAGGGAGGTGAAAAAGAAGGCGGATGATGTTGTTGCCGCAGCTGAGGCGGCTCGGAAAGAAGTGGCCGTTCTGAAGGCCAAATTGGAATCGGCCGAGGCTGATGTTGTGGCTCGCCAAGGGTCCGTTCTCCGAGCCTATACTGAGAGGCTCTTCTTATCTGAGTTCTTCTCGGATTTTTGCGGCGACGTGGCGGAGTTAATGACAGATCGATGTGTCGCCGAGACGGTGGAGGCCGTTGCCAAGGACATTCCGGACCTCGATAAGGCGAGGTACGGACACAAGGAGGTGTCCGAGGAGGAACTCAACCGCGGCTTCGCGAAAATCGTCCTGAAAATTTTGAAGGCGGTTCCTCTCCTTGAGCACCTGGCAGCCTCTACTGACCTGCTAAGTGCCGAAGTAATTAGGGACAGTTCGGTAGATCGTGATCCAGTCATGGATGCGATCGTTGCCGAACTGAATGCTGCCCCGAAAAGAACCGAGGCTGATGGCGTAGATGGTGACGATGCTGAGTTGGAAGCCGAAGCTCCAGAGGGTGCATCTCAAAATGAGGAGGAGGTCAGTTGATCGCCTCCTCGTCTCTCTTTTTTTTTTTTTTTTTTGTAGCATGTACTTCGTCATCAGTAGGATGGCGCATTTTGCTGAATTAATGAAAACTTTATTTCTTATGAGAAATTTGTTTCCCTTTTTGTAGTCTTCTCCGTCTCCGAAACTTTTCGACGCCTCTCCTTACATAGCACAAATCGATAATTTACTTCGAACTCTTGAAGCCAAAAATAGCGAAATTCTTCATTGGAAAGACCAAGTGGGCCATATTGAACATGAAACCGAAGTGAAGCTGCAAGCCAGTCAGATTAAATCGGATGGGTTGCATGCTCAATTGCTCGAGCTGAAGGAGAAGCATAATAGACTTAAGGAAAAGGCCAAGCGCACTGAAGAAGAATTCCTTGAGTACGAATCAATTATCCGCCGAAGCGGGAAGCCTACTATTGCCGAGGTCTTGGCCAAGGTGGATGAAAAAAGAGAGTGGCTGCAGCGTTTCCGGCGTGATTATGGCGAGGACTCTTGGGAGTACCGGGGGTTGGTTGACGAGATAGTCGAAGCCATCAACTCGTATGAGATTATAAAAGCTCGTCGGCCTAAACTGCTTCAATACTTAACTGCTGATACGAGCTCTTCGAGTTCGGCGAACTCTGATCCGAATCCGGGAATTCTAGATGCAGCCTCAAGGGCTTTCTTGGAAGGTCCGCGTGAGCAACCTCGCTTTCAAGGGGTATCCCGAGTTCCTGCTCGAAACCCGGGTAATAGAGTTTCAGTAGGACGAGGACGAGCTCGAGGTTCTGTGGCAAGGAACCCGAATCGAGCTTTGGCTGGTCGAGGCCGAGGTCGAGGCTTTTCTGCGCTTAGGGGCCGAGGTATTGCTCCTATTGATTACATTATGGGTTTGCCTTCACCTCCGGCTAGGCAGAGTTTTGCCGATAGATGGTTTAACTGTAGCAAGCCTTCGGGCTCAGCGGCACCTCCTTGATATAGTCGTCATTGTAACTGTAATCATTCCTTATATGGAGTAATGAAATTGTGTTTATATCGTGGCCCCTTTTATTAAATAATAAAGTATGGGCTCTTATACAGCTTACTTCATGGGAAGATGAAGTTTCACCTTACATGACCCACCTCATCCTTAGACGTAATTCGGTCCTTTATGATGAGGTGTTGGCCTTGTTCGGCTCACCTCGTCAGATGACGAGGTTTCGGCCTTTGATAAACCCGTTCACGTCAAAAGACAAGGTAAGGGTTCTATAGTTCCTTGTTTGTCGAATTTATCGATAGGGGTGGTCCCCTTACGCGCGTTTAGTTTTATCCGTGACGGATATTGACTTACCCTCGTCAGGGTTTTAAGAACAAAGGTGAGATATTTTACATTAGTGGAAAGGCGACATGCAGAATGAAATATGCAAGACCGAAGTTTAAAGAAAAAATGAACTTCATTGATAATAAAAAAATAAAATAATAATAATAATAAAATAAAAAACAAAAATAAAGATAGAATAGCAGGACGACCTGACTCAGGACCTATATGCATTAACCAACTTTAAACTCAATCCCTTCCACTTATGCAAAATATCTCTTTAAATGACAAATATGCCACGTTCGGGGTATTAGCTCACCGGATAAATGGGCGAGCTTGTATGATCCTTTTCCGAGGACTTCCTCGACTCGGTAAGGTCCTTCCCATGTGGCTTCCAACTTGCCGAGCCTCTCTGCTTTACTGACCTCATTATTCCTAAGTACGAGGTCGCCTACTTGAAACTGTCGATATTTCACTCTTTGGTTGTAATACCGAGCTACTTGTTGCTTGTACTTAGCTTCTCTTATGTAAGCTAGCTCTCGCTTCTCTTCCAACAGATCTAGGTCGGCTCGAAGCCCTTCCTCATTGGCCTCGGTTGAGAAGTTAAGTGTGCGATGGCTCGGCAAGCCGATCTCTACTGGGATCACTGCCTCGGTTCCATACACCAAGCTATAAGGTGTTTCTCCATTCGAGGTCTTGGGAGTTGTCCGGTATGACCATAGGACTTGGGGTAGATTTGCTGCCCAATCTCCTTTGGCTTTGTCAAGACGAGTTTTGAGTCCTTTCAGGATTGTTCTGTTTGTAACTTCGGTCTGGCCATTCGCTTGAGGATGAGCAACTGAAGTGAATTTTTGCTGGATATGAAGCCCTTTGCACCATTCTCTGAATACTCGGTCCGTGAACTGCGTTCCGTTATCCGAGATGAGGATGTGAGGTACGCCGAAGCGACAAACCACGTTCTTCCAGACGAAGTTTAAGGCATTCTTGCTCGTAATCCTCGCCAAGGGTTCAGCCTCGACCCACTTAGTAAAGTAGTCGATAGCTACGATGAGAAACTGGATCTGTCCAGGAGCTTTGTCGAATGGTCCGACGATGTCGACTCCCCATTGGACGAATGGCCAGGGGCTTTGCATGCTTACAAGGTCGGCCTGTGGTAACTTCGGAACTGTCGCATGGATCTGGCACTTCGGGCATTTTCTGACAATGTCGATTGCATCTTGTAACACTGTAGGCCAGTAGTATCCCCACCTCATTATCTTTCGTGCTAGTGCTCGAGCTCCGATGTGACTCCCACACGCTCCTTCATGCACCTCCCTTAGTGCATAATTTGCTTCATTTGGCCCGGCACATCGTAAAAGGGGTTGGAGATACGATCTCCGATAGAGCATTCCTTGCTCCAGGGTGTACTTTGGGACCTTGCTGAGGAGTTTCCTAGCTTCGAGCTTGTCGTGAGGCAGTTCCCCCTTTTCTAGATAAGCTCGGTAGGGAGTCATCCAGTTCGGCTCGTCCTCCTGTATAAGGTTTAGCTCGGCTTCTTCAATGCTTCGAAGTTTGACTTCTTCTACGGGCGAGTTGGTTGAGGATGAAGCCAGTTTGCTTAAGGCGTCAGCTCGGTTATTTGCCCCTCTAGGAATCCGCCGCAGCTCGAAGTATTTGAAACCTTCTTGCAGACTTTTTGCCTTTTTCAGATACTTCTTCATTCTCTCCTCCTTTGCTTCGTACCTGCCTAGCATGTGGCTCACAATGACTTGGGAGTCACTATGAACTTGGACGGCTCGTATACGCAATGACTGAGCCAGGCGGAGTCCAGCAATTAGCGCTTCGTACTCGACTTCATTATTCGTCGTTGAGAAGCTAAACCGAAGTGCATACGTTGTCTCCGTTCCATCCGGACTGAGTAACACCACTCCTGCTCCGCTGCCGGTATGACCTGAAGCACCATCTACATAGACTTTCCAGCAGTCTGTTGGAGGTTTTTTAAGCTGCTCGACTTCGGCTTTGCTTGAGGGGAATTCGTCCTTCTTTGGCACTTCGGAAAATTTGGTCTCTACCAGGAAATCTGCTAGGGCTTGTCCCTTTATGGCTTGCCGAGGACAGAAATTTATTTCATGCTCACCAAGTTCGACTGCCCATTTTGCGATTCTACCTGAGGCTTCAGGTTTAGTCAATACTTGGCGAAGTGGCAGGTCGGTCAAAACTTGTATGGTGTGTGCTTGGAAATATGGTCTCAATCTTCTAGCAACATTTACCAGTGCAAGAACGACCTTTTCCAATGGCTGGTACCTTGTCTCCGGTCCTTTCAGAGCTCGACTAATGAAATAAATAGGAAGTTGCCGACGTCCTTCATCCCGAACTAGCACAGCACTTATGGCTTCATCCGCCGCTGCGAGGTATAGGGAGAGGACCTCTCCATCTTTTGGGACAGACAAAGTCGGGAGCTTGGCTAGGTACTTCTTCAGCTCTTCGAATGCCGATCTGTGCTCGCCATTCCATTCGAAGTCAGGTGCTTTCTTGAGGATTTTGAAGAATGGGAGCTGCTTTTCGGCGGCTTTAGATAAAAAACGACTTAGCGCTGCCAAACAGCCCGTTAGCTGATGCACATCGTGAATAGTTTTTGGGATCTTCATTTCCTGGACAGCTCGGACTTTTTCGGGATTGGCCTTCAAACCTTCCTGCGATACCCAGCACCCCAAAAATTTTCCTGATCGAACCATGAAGGTACATTTCTCGGGGTTGAGCTTCAGATTCACTTTCCGAAGTAGGCCGAAGACGATTTTGAGGTCATCAACGCAGGTCGCTGGTTCCCTACTTTTGACGACAATGTCATCAACATAGACTTCCACAATCTTTCCAATGTGTTGTTGGAATATCTTGTCGACCATCCTTTGATAGGTTGTTCCCGCGTTTTTAAGCCCAAACGACATCTTCTTGTAGGCGAAGACGCCAAAATCCGTGATGAAAGCTGTTTTCGGTGCATCCTCCTCGCTCATCAGGACTTGATGATATCCTTTGTATAGATCTAGGAAGCTGAAGACCTTGTGACCCACTAGGGCTTCTACTTTCTTGTCAATGTTGGGCAAAGGGTAGCAGTCCTTTGGACAATGTTTGTTAAGGTCAGTATAGTCGATGCACATCCGCCAACCTCCTTGTTGTTTTTTGACCATGACCGGGTTGGCTATCCACGTCGGATATTTGACTTCAAATAGAATGTCGGCTTTTCGGAGCTGTTGCACCTCGTCATGAATGACTTGACTTCGTTCTGCCGCGAAGACTCGTTGTTTCTGCTTTATTGGCTTCACCTCGGGGTCGATATTCAGCCGGTGAGTGATAATGTTGGGCGCCACTCCGGTCATGTCAAGGGGTGTCCAGGCAAAAACATCTCTGTATTCCTGAAGAAGTTGGACGATCTGCATATGGAGTTCGGCTCCTCCTGCGAAACCTACTTTGACGACCTTGAACGGGTCGTCTTTGTAGAGTACAATGTGTTCTACCGGCTCATTTGATGCAGATTCTTGCTTCGGCAGCAACTCTTCGGGTTGCTGTAATTGCTATGCTTGGGAGTGCTGAGGTATCCCGGCACCTCGTAGTGCGATCTGCATGCACTCCCTTGCCCTTTTTTGGTCACCTCGAACTATGATCACCCCGTTTTTTGACGGGATTTTGATCGTTAAGTGGTATGGTGAGCAGATCGCCTTGACCCCCACCAGCCAATCCCTTCCGAGTATAACATTATATGGAGAATCCGCTTTAACAACGAAGAAATTGATGACCTTAGTGGTTGATAAAGGGTGAATCCCCACTGTGACGGGTAGCTGTACGACCCCTTCCGTTTGCGTCTCCTGTTGGACGAAGCTCTTTAGCGGGACTGGTGCTGGTGCGAGCTGCGTCCTCTCCACTCCAAGCTGGTCGAAGCAACTCTTGAAGAGGATGCTGACCGAGGCTCCGGTATCGACGAAAATTCGTCGTACGAGCTTATTGGCCACCCCGGCTTCGATCACTATTGCATCCTGATGGGGCATGATAGGTGGCACTGGATCTTGGTCCGAAAAAATAACCACTTCGTCCTTCTTGAACCTTTTTTGGAAAGGTTCGCCTTGTTGCGGACTTCGAGCCTCGGCTTTTAACGACGACTTCGTAGCTCCCTGTGGGAGTCCAGTAATAGCTTGTACGACCCCATCATACTGAGGCTGGTCCTCGCCTTCGCCATCCTCACGCTTCGGCTTTTTGTCGGCCTGGGGGGCGCAGTTATTCCCCCCCCCCCCCTTATTTTGTCTTGTTCTTTTGTTGTTCTGGGGTCGGCCTTCATTCTGGTTGCGATTTTGGTACCTTTTAAGCATACCATCGTGCACCAACTTCTCAATATCTTCGGCTAAGTTCCAGCACTCTTCTGTATCATGGCCATAGTCTTCATGGAATCGGCAGTACTTATTCCTGGATCGGCGGTTTGTCTTTGATTTTGACATTGGCTGAGGCTTCTCAAACATGTTGGTATGTAGCTCGTAGATCTCCGTCCTCGGCTTTGTCAATGGGGTAAATCGGTCCTTTTCTTGATTCGGCCTAGGTCCAAGTCTGGATTCAATTGGGGCGCGCTGAAGTCTATCGAGAGCGCTTCGTCGACCTTGACTTCGGTCATTACGGTCTTCCTTCCTCCGATCTGACGGTTCGGTCCTGTCAGTTTCGCGCTTGCGCCTGTCGGCCTCATCAGCTTTAGCGAACTGATCAGCTATGTTCCATAGTTGCCTCGCAGTGCGGGGCTCGTTTCTTACGAGCTCCCTGAATAGGGCACCGACTGAATAGCATTTTGGAAAGCTGAGATAAAGACCTCGTCCGTCAGACGATCGACCTTTAGGCTTTCTTCATTGAACCTGGTCATGAAGTCGCTAATAGACTCGCCTCGTCTTTGTCTAATCGTGAGAAGATGTGCCGCGGTAGTTTTTACCTCGGCTTTCTGGAAAAATCTCCTTTCAAAAGCCTCCATCAGCTCGTCGTAGGACCCAATACTGCGAGACGGCAGGCTATCGAACCACATTCGTGCGTTGTCTATCAGCAACTCTGGGAAAACTTTGCACATGTAAATATCATCACCGAGCCCCTGGTTGACCATGTTGTACTGAAATTGAAACAAGAAGTTCCTTGGGTCGCACGACCCATTATACGGCTTAACCTATACGAAGACTGGAGAGGAGTGTAGAGGATTTGGTTAGTGAAAGGCGTAGAGATTCTCCCATATACGCCAAACCTTCCACCGTGGTAATTGGCCTCGTCCCGACGAGGTGGAAGTAAGCCGCGCCGAGGTGATTCAGCTTGACGACGAGGTGAATCAACACGGCGATGGGGTGAGACCACATCGTGCCGAGGTGAGATGCGATCCTGGTTCTTCTGGCGATCATCAGCAAATCGCCTGGGGGGAAATCTGGCGTCTCGTGTGCCTAGGATTCGAATACTGGGAGACTTTGCCCGGTGTTTCGATCCGGATGTCGCCTCGTGCTCTCGACGATCGTTGTGCGGAGGTTGGCCTCCTTCACAATCGCGATCTCTTTGCTGCTTAGCAAATTTTAAGAAATCATGCCTATTCTTTGCTAGATACGCCTTTACTGCATCATCAAACTCTTGTTGGAAGTTTGAAAAGTCATCCTCCTTGCTGCTGCCGCGACCTTCTTTTTCGCGGCCGAACTTATCCACCGAGACATCAGCGACGTGACCCTCTGGGGTTTTGTCTTTCTCAGGTTCTTTCCCGGGTCGTCTGTTTACCGGTGGATTCTGGTCCTGCATCTGGCTTGTTTCAGCCGCTGGAACATCGTGACTGGTCCGGTGATTCTCCCTCTCTTTGTTGGCAGCAGCAGTCGCTCGTGTTTGTCTCGTCATCGTGACTTGTTGCCTTGAAAACGTTTAATTGGAATTCACAAATTCAAGATGCGAGTTCCCACAGACGGCGCCAATGATGAAACTTGCTTTTCAAGGATGATTTGTGCGCGAAAACAAAGAATTAACAGAGCAGAAAATAGGACACAATGAGATTTACGTGGTTCGATCTATCGGAATAGATCTACGTCCACGGAGCAAAAGAGAGTATGGCTATTATTACTAGTATGCGTGTAGCTTTACAAAGATTGTTCCTCCTCCTCAATCTATTCTAAGCCTCTATTTATAGGTAATTACATGGAGTTTAACCATAATACAAAGTCTTCTCCTATTTGGACTTGGACTCTTTGGCTTGATCTCCTCCTTTATGGATAAACACCGAGCTTCTAGATCTCTCTTAGAGCTTGAGTTGTAATCGATGTAGGAGTGTAGAAGTCTCTTATTTCGAATTGGGCCGAACTGCGTAGGCCGAGCTTAACTGTCGGGGCCCAATTATATTGGGCCTGATGCTTGGGCCCAGTAGTTAGGCCATATCCTATCACGCTTCCTCTTTTATTGCCTTAACTTCAAGGATCGCATCCAACTGTTCTTTTCGCTCTACCGCGATTTCAAGAATGTGTGCGAATCCCAAGCATTGTTCCTCCAGAATTGTGACATTTGTTTCCAACTTCGTCTATTTCACTCTTGCTTCTTGAAGATTGTCTACTATCTTCTTCACATTTTTCTCCTTTGATTTCATGCAAGCATCAAGACTAAGGGAATTTAAAAGTTGTGCGAACGGCAATTAATAAAATATTGGCAATATTGCAAAATTAAAAAGATTACTAAGATAAAATATTGGCAATAACTTCATTTAGGGAAAATAGGCAAAAGTAGTCATTTTAATATAGTAAAGATAAATAATAGTCACTTAGATAAAAAAGATAAAAAAAAAATAGTCATTTATTATGTTAAAGTACATAACTACCGTTTTAATAAAATTAATTGAAATCGCTCCCCCCTACCCAAACCGTCCTTCCTCCCCTGCGTTTTTTTTTCTCCACTGCGTTTCTTCACTCTCTTTCACCCTCGATTTCACCTCCGATGCAGCAAGCTCCTCGGCTGGGTTTCCGGCAGTTGCTGCAGCGCACCTCCCCCTAGATCGTTCTCCTCGTCTGTTGCTCCCTCGGCACCGCCGGCTACGGAGTGCAGCTCCTCTTCCTTCAACCAGATCTACAAATCACGACTATGTATGAAATCACGAGTTCGGGTTAGTAGATTCGTGATTTGTGTATGTTATGTGAGTGAAATCACGAATTCGATTCGTGAATTTGTGATTTTATGTGAGTTAATTCACGAATTGGATTCGTGAATTAGTGCCGAAAAAAGAAGCAATTCACGAAGAAAAAAAATTCGTGTATTCAACTGAATTCGTGAATTGAAGAATAAATGCTAAATAAAATTATAAAAATAAATAAATAAATAAATAAAAAGGTGATGTATGTTTGTGTGTGCTATGCGTGAGTGTGGTGTGCGTGAGTTTGAGGTGTTGTGTGTGTTGGGAGAGAGATCGACAGAGTTGTGTTGTGAATGTATATGTGTGTGTGTGTGTGTGGTGTGTTGCTGAGTGAGTGTGTGTGCGTGATTGAATGAAAATTGAGAAATCTTGCTACAATCAGCTCAATTGAAGCTCTAAAGGTTGCTAGAGAAGTAGGTGACGACGTTGGGGAGAACGGGATAGCCCAAATCACGCTCGGTTTGCACTTGAAGATCTGAATGAAGCGGCTGCAAAAGGTGGCGCCGTTGGGAGACTCTAAAAGAGTGGAGCATGTCGTCACCGTCGACACAGTGTTGCTTTAATATAAAAAATGGCTGATTTTTATCTTTTTTATTCAACTGATTATAAGTGACTATTTTTATAGTCACCCCCATTTTATTTTGGTTACTTGAATTTTATTTTGGTTGGATCCAAATAAAAATGACAGCACATTTTTCCACAGCAATTTATGATGACGCTTCTAACCACCGCAATAATCACACGTACTACATACACTACATTTCAATAACTAATAACCCACCCCAACTCACACTGCACGTCAACGTGTGTCTGCTCCTTTCCTTTACATATAGATATATACCTACTAATAAACATACAAATTAATAGCAAATACTCCCTTCAGTTTCATTCTATTCCATTATATTCGATAAATATGTGTATTCAAGAAACGTGTTAAGTTTAACAGTAAAGAAGGAAGGTGTATATTTTCTGCAAACTGCGGCATAATGGAGTACTTATCTACAGACTACAGTCATTATATATAATCACAACCTCACTAATATTTAACCTCTGCCATCTTTCCACCACCCTACCCTTCCCTTGTTTACGAAACATATATAGTACTACTCAACTACTTTTTTATTTCTCGACAAACAAATCCCTCTCACTCTCTCTTTCTCCTTAAAAGAATCACTTAGTTTCAGAGCTCTCTTCTCTCTCCCACCCCATTTCTTGATTCTCTAAAATAGATGCGTCACTTTCTCCTGCCATGTGCTGCAGAATGGCTATAACTACACTTGAGTGTGTGTGAAGTGAAGCTCTGGATGCAGATATCACATCTATTTTGAATCAGTTTTCGCGATGCGGGTGAAGGAGATGCACCCGCTATGCTGCATAACGCTTGAGAGCCCCGGGATCGGGGACGGGTCGCCGGAACCCACGCTCCTGAGGACAGGGTCGGCGGTGAATCCCGGCGGCGGCGGATCTGAGACCAATGTCTCCAGCACCAGCAGCAGCACCAGCGTGGCCGGGATCCTCTACAAGTGGACTAACTACGGCAAGGGCTGGCGATCTAGGTGGTTCACCTTGAGGGATAACGGCGTCCTCTCCTACTCCAAATCCCGCCGCACCGAATCGCCGCCGCCGACGACCGAAATCGCACTCATTGGCTCCGCCGCCGGCAGCTCAAGGAAACGCGGCAAAACCGTCGGCATTGTCCATCTGAAGGTCGGTCGGTATCTTTAATTGAGAGAGAGAGAGAAAGGATGATGCATGTTTGGGACATGGGGTGGATGAAAAACTGAAAGTGAGGGCTTGTCTTTTATTGCAGAGAAAGAATTTTTCCCACTATAGGCAAAAAATTGTGCAGCCAAGATTTACTAGGATTTTTTTTTTTTTTTTTTTTTTTTTTGAGATGAACTAGGATTCTTAATCATACTATATATTTAGAGAAAATTTTCTTGCATCCAATGTCCAAATATGCATAAATAGCTTTGATATCTGAGCCAATTTGCATTTATACGGTTTCAGTTGATGATGAATCTATATAGAATGTGGATTTAACTGAGTGTTGATCTAAAGTGGGTCACATCAGCAGGTGAGTTTTGTGAAATACTTATGAAAACAAGATATATAGGGTGAGTTGTGTGTAGGCCTGCCCCTACCTTTCTTTCTTTCTTTATTCAAGGTTCTTACTGTCTGGTCACATCAACATTCTGGGATCCCCTTTTTTCTTTTTTTTTTCTTTTTTTTAGTTTTCTCTTTTCTTTCAAATTATTGCCTTTTTTTTCTCTTTTTCTTTGAAAATTAAGAAGCTGCTCTACAGTCTACAGTTTAGATTTCTCTCACCATTTTTTTAACCACGGAAAAGGTTGTCAAAGTTTCTCTGTGACTGTGACGGTGGATGAATTATTAAATAAGAAACCCCAGAAAGTCTTTTCTTTGAATTTGGGTGGTAGAGTTCGTTGGATCGAATACTAATATTTTTTTTCATCTACCAACATTCATTATGTCTCTTATCTTCCAAGGTAACTGGTTTTTATTGTCTGATTAATAGGATTCATTTTGTAATATTATTCTCTGTGTATATCAAGGTAGGGATGGTTTTTATTGTCTGCTTAATAGCTTGGTTGTTTTTTTTTTCAATTAATTTTATGTGCTAAATCTTCTTAAGGTTTTTCATCTTCTAAATTTGGCTGGGTCGCATTTCTCATTTTTGTCGGTGCTTATAGCATGTACTGCGATTCCATAAAGGATTTGTTATGAAATTGTTTTTAGATCTCATCATTTCGAGAGAGCAATTTTTTGATTGAACTATCCTTCTGCTTCAATTTGTATTACTGTAGTTCAATCTTCTAATCTGGAATGGGGCGATATTTCTCATTTTTGTGGGTGCTTTGTGTAGTATATAATTGTTGGTGCATCTAATCATTTTGAGAGAGCCAATTAGTAGTTGTATTTGTATGTATTATTGTAGTTCAATCTTCTACATTGGGCTGGCACTTATTCCTCACTTCCATGATGCTTTGTATTGTGCATATTGTGATTGCATAAAGAATTTGTTGTCGAATTGTTTGTAGATCTCATCATTTCGAGAGAGCAAGTCCGACGACCGGCGATTCTACATATTTACTGCTACGAAAACGCTTCATTTACGAACTAATTCAAAGAAAGAAAGAGTGGCTTGGATGCAGGCTCTGATTTCCACAAGCAGTCTGTTTTCTCAGAGACCACAGAATGACAGCGTCCCTCTTCTAACAAGAGAATTGTCAGTATCGACTGAAAGGCTGAAGCTGCGTTTGCTGGAGGAGGGTATTGGTGAGGGGGTTGTTAAAGACTGTGAAGAGATTGTGCTCTCTGAATTTTCTGGTGTGAAGGGGCAATTTCAACTTCTTTGTGAGGAGCGCTCGTATTTACTGGATACACTGAGACAGCTAGAGGTGATAATTCTTGTTTATCTTTAACTTAGCAGAGTACTAAAATAGCTAGATGTGTTAATAGCAATCCTTTAAGTTACAAAAGTATGATTATTCACTACTCATACCAGTTTTCAGCTGGAGGTGAGGGATGTTATTGAGAATCAAGATTCTGATATAGTGATATATGTACTCTGGAGGAATACTTTTGTATAGCTATAGTTGGACGGAGAATGCATTATGCTTTTTCTTTTTGTACCATAAGGGGCAACCAATTCAGAATACTGTCGGAAGCTTAATCCAGTGTCATTCGTATAGCTATAGTATAGTTTTGCAAATTAGATCTTTATCATGATGGTCTGATTGAGATAAATTTGTCTAGCATGAAGTAAATTTTTGATGTTGTCTTTTTAGGGCACAGTATCAAGTAACTGTTCTTTTCTTGAGTGCTACATGATATCTCTTGAATGTTCTTGGAGATAGTACTGTGGGTGATTAGAAGTCTAATTCGTTCTTATGAGAGCAGTGATTTATTTCCCTTGCTGCAAGCAACTATTTGCACATTCAACATTTAACCACTGTTCTGATCAGTTTGTAACTATCCATTTACAATCGAAGGAAATGATTCGGCAACATAGTATTAATTTCTGGGATAATTTATGAATCTGGCTTATGGAGTAGTAAGTAATCAATATTAACACCTTTAAGCGGAGAACATTTCAAATTTTCTTTTTCAGGCAGCAAATATTGAAGGTGAAGCCTCCGGGACTCATGATGGTGAATATCAATTGATGAGGCACGAATACAAAAATCTGGCCAGGCAAAAATATAGTGGTATAGATGTCTCTTCGTGTTCTTCTTTCTCTCCCTTGGATAGATACTACATATGATACCAATTTATGTATATGAGTATATCTTTATATTTACTTACACCTTCGAAGTTGGAACTCTTTTGGGGTACCTTTGGCCTTCCCTCAATATTAGATAATATTAACATAAAATAATTCAGTAATCTATATATATGTAACTTTGATAAACGATAACAAAGATTTATATGATGAAGTTCAGCAACTAGACAACGAGTAGGTTTGTTTGGTTGGAGGTATATAAACACCGATAAACTCATAATTCTTGTGGGAATCGTTCTTTGGCAAATTGACTTATTAAGAGTTGAAATTACTTCTTCAAACTTTTTATTTACTTGCATTAATGTATGCACAGTTGTATAGCAAGCTGCCATCTATGTCCTAAATAATTTTGAGGATGCATCCAAAATTCCTAAACTAGTTGTATTGCATGTATTGCTTGTTGTGAAAGAATCACTTACTAATGATGTCCATGATTAGGACTACGTTTTGCATAATGTAACAGTGTGCATGCCTTTGCATAATGTAACAGTGTGCATGCCTTTGTCAATATTGTGTAGATGTATTTTTGCACTTCATTGTCCCATATATGGAAGGACACTTTTAGTTTTCATTCTCAAAAACATTGGTACTGATTGGTCAATATGTCAAGCACTTCATGTGTTCTACTGAAGAAATGTTTCGAGACTCGACATTCTTATATCTTGAGTGGGAGCTTTATATTTAAGATTTCGTGGTAGTCTGGAGGGAAAAGTTACTTGACCTCCAATCTTTTTACATACATAATATGTATTATTCATCAAGCTGTTTTATTCCCTGATTCTAGTTACACAGAACTATGACGTACATTAGATGATCTATACTATACATTTCTTTGACATTTGTCCTTGATGTTCTTCTTGGTTACAGAATGGAGCACTACTGAATCTTCAGATGATGTCGAAAAGCAAGATCTTGATGAAGCATCAGATGAGGAGGAAGTTCACTTCTTTGACACAAACGAGTATTTTTCTGAGCCTGCATCGTATTCTGGATCAAAAGATGTAGATCAGATGGATGGTTGCATGACGTTAGGAAATCAAACTGTTAACGTGTGCAAGGAGGATGGAAATGAGAATATAATTGATCCTAGTTATCCACTAGTTGAGAGAAGGAAGAAGTTGCCGGATCCAGTTGAGAAGGAGAAAGGTGTTAGTCTATGGTCTATGATAAAGGACAATATTGGCAAAGACTTGACACGGGTTTGCCTCCCTGTTTATTTTAACGAACCAATATCTTCGCTGCAAAAATGTTTCGAGGACTTAGAGTATTCTCATCTTCTGGATGAGGCGTATGAACATGGAAAAGCGGTATGATCCATTTTCTTTTGTGTATCATTAACTTCATAAGATGCATTTGATTATATAATTTTAACTTCATATTTCCTTATGCCTTCTGTTCTTCTCAATCTATTTCAGTCACTATTTTAGCATTTATCGTCAGTTATGTCATTATAAAGATCTGAACCCCTTTGACCTTCTAATATATTCAAAAAAATACAGTAAATGTTGCCTAGTCTGAATGAAATTTCTCTTATTTCTTTTTGGCTGCTGGACTGGTTGGGAAATGTTTACTTTGAAAGGTTTAGGGTTCTTCTTTGAGAAATTCTAATGAGATTGTTATTCTTTTTATTTTGCATTCCAATGTTCATTTCTCCAGATTTCTAACCACACTTCTCCACAATCTTGTATGGGATTTTGTAATCGAAACTTGTCTTAAAAGTACATTCTCCTGTACTTGCTTATGAATTTTGATTTGTGAATGTACTATTCTCGAAAGAGGATCATTTCAAGTTTCCCATGAAAAGTAGGCTCGAGTTCTTTTTCTGTGCCTGCAAAGCTTGAACTAGACTTGATATATTCATTGAATATGATGTTATTATTTCAGGGAAATAGTCTTATGAGGATTTTGAAGGTTGCTGCTTTTGCTGTATCGGGGTATGCTTCATCAGAAGGCCGTCACTGCAAACCCTTCAATCCCCTACTGGGTGAAACTTATGAAGCTGATTATCCCGAGAAAGGAGTTCGCTTCTTCTCTGAAAAGGTGATTGCTAGTAACTGTTCTCTCATTTATTACCACTTCATTATTTGCTCCAATATTAATTTTACACATTATGGTTTTTCTCCATGCAGCTGTAAAACTTTTCTATACTTATCTAAGATTTTCAGAAGTTAACAACAAATTAGTTCGATAAATGTTTCATTCAGGAAAGAACTAATCTTATATTGTTATTCCTTGGGATGACCTATTGAAACGGTGGTAGTAATGATTAGGGAAGTAATGTTTGACTAGATGGGCCAAGCAATATTTAAGGAAGTAATGTTCGACTAGATGGACATGAGTTTAAGGCTGCTCCCTATTATGTTTTCTAGACTCAAAGCTAGCTTATGAGTTCTAAAACTACACTGTTTCTAAATTGATATTATATTGTTACTGCTAATTGCTCTCTCATTTTTCTTCTGTACTATCTTGAGATGGTCCTTTTAACTTAAATTCCTTTTTTAGAAAGATTTCGTTGCTGACGTTATGCAATATAGGTCAGTCACCATCCTACACTCATTGCTTGTCACTGTGAGGGCAAAGGTTGGCGATTCTGGTGCGACACAAACCTTAAGTCAAAATTTTGGGGAAGATCAATTCAAATCGATCCAGTTGGAATTCTTAATTTAGAGTTTGATGATGGGGAGACTTTCCAGTGGAGCAAGGTGGATGATATACTTGTTTATCTTTAACACTTGATGTGTTTTTTCTTTTTCTTTCTTGTCTCCTTCAATTATTCGGTGTAATTTCAGGTCACAACCAGCATCTATAATCTGATTCTGGGTAATATCTACTGCGACCACCATGGAACAATGCATATACAAGGTAATCGCCAATATTCGTGCAAACTCAAGTTCAAGGAGCAGTCTATTCTTGAGCGCAATCCTCACCAGGTAAAATCCATCAGCATCTGTTCTATTCATGAATCTAATTAATAGTACTCCTTCTGTCCCATTTAAAATGTCTTGTTCTCCTTTTTTGAGTTGTCCCATTCATAATGTCTTGTTTCCTCTTTTGGAAAAAGTTAACCCTTAAAAAGGTGGGGACCCTACCACTTTTCCACACTTTGCACTCTCCTTAAGTCCGGCCCGTGCCCAAAAGAAACAAGACATTATAAATGGGACGGAGGGAGTACTCTATTACATGGGTGCACTACTTTCTGGAATCGGTTATTTTGTCTTTTGACCAAACAATATAAAAGATCTGTGCTTATTCGACAGGTTCATGGGTTCGTTGAAGATTCTGTGGGGAGAAAAGTTGCTCAATTATTTGGAAAGTGGGATGAAAGCATGTATTTTGTAAATAGTGAAGGAACTGACTATGTAAAAGATAGGTCTGACGCATCATTATTGTGGAAAAGGAATAAGCCTCCCTTGAACCTTACTCGCTATAACCTAACTTATTTCGCTATTACACTGAACGAATTGACTCTGGGATTGAAGGTATAGATGATTTATTGGATAGCTTCTTTTTCATTCTGCTTTACGCTTTTGCATAATAATTGTCTTATATAGCTCCATCTGATTCCAAGTATTTGATGACGGATGAAGGAGAAGCTCCCTCCTACAGATTCAAGACTGAGACCAGACCAACGGCATCTGGAGAATGGGGAATTTGACAAGGCAAATGCAGAAAAGCTCCGCTTGGAAACACGGCAAAGAATGGTACATGAACTTCTTCTTTTGCATTTATGCTTTTAATAGTTACTAGCAAAATGGTACGTGTGATGCACGTAAAAGTATTGGATTTATAATATATACTCTCTCCGTCCATAAAAATTGAGGCATATAGCTCCGGTACTGGTTTTAAGAAATGTTTAGGTAAATGTTGTTTGAGTGGCGAAAGGGACTCACATCACGTGTGTAAACTTTTTATAAATAAAGGGATTAATGAGGCTTTAAACTCATCAATGTCAGTGAAATTGCCCACTGTAATGTTTCAACGTCAAATGCAGATGATCACTTGTTAATTTTACTAACTTAGTTTGTTCTAGCTTATGAGCCTTGTTTTACTACATTTGGAACTAAGTGGACGGTTGTACTGATGACAGTCGAGGAAACTGCAAGAACATGGATGGAAGCCGAGATGGTTCCACAGAGACGGAGAAGGACCTTTCCACTATAGTGGCGGATACTGGGAAGCTCGAGAACTAGGGAAGTGGGAAGGATGCCCAAACATCTTCGGCGAGATAAGTGGAGACGTCATTAGTTCCATCCAAAATTCATAACCCTAAAAAGGTACGTATATCATTTACCTTTCTTTACGTACCTAGACTCAATGACGGAGGCAGAAATCTTGACGAGGGGGCCCAATTTAAATAATTGTCAGTAAACATTAGAAATTAAAAAAAACTTAATAAAAATATATAAATTAACAATGCTAACAAAAAACAATATATTTAAAATGGAATATTTTAAAATTCTAATAAGGGTAATTTGCTATTTATATGTCAAACTATTTAACTTTCCACAATTGTGTTACATGTTTCGATCTAATACGAAATAGCAATAAATGTCCAAGCTAACAACATTTTCACAATTGTGTGCTGAAGTTTAATTTTTGACGACGAAAAAACACTCGCGAGCAAGTTGAAAACCAAGACACGGATATATATCTAGTCATTTTTTATTTTCTTTAATATCAATTTGAGTTTTTGGCTTGCAAGTGCATTTTCATTGCTGAAAATTAAGGTCTGAAACACAATTGTGAAAATATTGATAGTTTGAACATTTAATTGTTGTTTTGTATATAGATTGAAATACAAATCTGAAATGGAGAATAATTTCGCAATTGAATTGTAAATTGTCGAGAAATAATTAGAAACTCTTTGAAGATTGAACATTATTTTTTACTTTATAATTCTTCAATTACTATGAACATAACAACAAGAACAACAAAAAATCTAAGATCTTAATTTTAAAAATTATTGTTTATAAATATTATATATATATATATATATATATATATATATATATAGAGAGAGAACGGTTCGTGTGTTAATAAATCCTGGCGTGTTAAATGTTAAAATGCTTAAAGGTATACAAAACTATGCTTATATGTGCATAAAATTATGCTTATTATATAATTGTGCTTTTAATGTACCAATTCATGCTTAAATGAAATCATGCTTATTGCCTTTTGAAACCATACTTAAATCAATGACAACCATAGATTTGATTAAGATCAATGGTACAGATTCATTCCTATTTAACACACCAGGATTTATTAACATATGAACCAACCTCTATATATATATGTATATATTAATACTAATTTTTTTACAAAACCCACCCGGGCCCAGTGACCCCCCTGGGCCCATGCTCCCTCTGTCACTGCCTAGACTTATGTAGAGAAGAACGATATGCTAGTCACTTATTACTTTATAAATATCAAACCTCGATTCGTTCGTTATACATTGAATTTCAAATAAATGAATAAAAAGAATCAATCGAGGTTAAATTTTTCTATAATATGTGGATGTAATGATGTTATTAATACTAGTTTTTTTAAGTATTAGAATAAAGATCAATCAAAAAACAAGAAAAAATCATAATAAATCGAAATGTAAGTGGCGTTCACGAGAGATGTCCACAACCACAAGAGGCTACTAGCATATCGTTCCTCCCTATCATGCATGAAGACGTTTATAATATTTTTATGTATTTCCTGCTAAATATTGAACAGAGAAAAAGCTTCTTCGAGTCCGTAGCAGCATATATGCTTATGGATCAAATTTGCGGATGACCGTTCGATGAGATCCTTTTCTTCGGGTTTAGCTAAAGCAAAGGCGAATCCTTATAATGCGACTTTTCGACTTCACGTGATTTTGTATCTACCATTTATATTTTAGTCATAGGCAGTATTTGTTATTTTATTCTAAATAAACTTAACATTTATATATAATAATGTACTATTATAGAGGGCTTAGTCATGTCTTGGTGTATCACCTATGTATCTATCTATCTATAATTGCACTACTGATCATAGTCTATATGGAATATTTTCTATTTTTTACTCTTATTTAATTCATAATCTCATAATTTTGCCTTGTTGGTAAATAATGTAATCTCAAAAAAAAAAAAAAAAAAAAGTAAATAATGTAATCTAACTAATTTACAAATAAAATATTTTGAAAGAAAGATTCTGTCCAAATTTCAATATGAATAGGAATCTTATACTCCCTCCGTCCCACTTAAGTAGTTCACATTTTCTTATTGGTTTGTCTCATATAATAGTTCACTTTTTTAAAATGGTAATAGTTTATCTCACAACTAATAATATTTTAAAATTCTTTATCTCTACTTGTATTGGTCTTTGTGCCAAAAGCAATGTGGACTATTTAGGTGGGACAGAGGGAGTACTTATTTTTTCCTACGGTTGATCGACGGAATTTTATATGAATTTTTTCAACTTATTATCCATGTAACTAATATTCCTTGTGTTTACGGGTTCCATATTTGCCATCAACTAATTAAAAGTTGCAAAAGAAGCAAAACACATGTATTTAGCAAACAAATTGATACGGTGAAATACCCACTTTTAGATAAGTAAATAAAAAACTATTCATTCATTTTTAGCCCATGTTTGGTTTATATTTTTTTGGATAGGGAAAGCGAAATAATTAATTAATTCCCTTACTTTTTGTTTGGTTTAAGTAATAAGTTATCTATTTTCCTTACTTGGGGGTAACTCAATCCATTACATTGTTACCCCTCAAGAAGAAGGGAAAACAAGAAGAAAATGAACCCCATTACAAGCGACTCATTTCCATACTTGAACCAAACACTCAATAAAAATAGTCATTATTATTACAATTCACTTACTTGACTTGATTCTGTTCTCTTTCCATTACCCTACTTGAACCAAACGAGCACTTAATCTACTACCCAAACTTTCAAAATGGGACTAAGTTACTGTAACGCCTCGACTAAGAAGGATTAGGACGCTACCAAACACACACGAAAGAAAAGAAAACTCAAAATCACAATAATAAAATTATACAATACTTTAAACCTATTTTCCCCACTCAAACGTTATCGAAAAATATTTGCTTTATAAATCGTTTAAATCGATACTTTCAAATATTTATCATCAATCGTCAATGAGAAAATAGAACCATAATATTAAAAAGACTTTGAATAATAAAGACGAGTCGAACAATAAATTTAAAACATTTATTTATCGATGACTAGTCAAAATTCGACACTATTATATATAAATCTATATCAGAAAATGTACAATATAACCCATAAAGTTGTTTCGATCTTATTGAATATAGTGGAAGCACAATCATTTTCATATAATTGACTACTTGAAAAATATATGACTAAACGTAACCATTTAGGCCAAAACTTGAAGAAGAAATCATATAGGTCCACGTCTTCCACCAGCTCTCACCTTTTACCTGAAAACATTTAAGTGCTTGTTTGGTAAGGGTTCTATCCTAGGATAGAACCCTGTTATGTAAACATATCCTATGTTTGGTACAAAAGATAGAAAGTGTGATGGGCCCGTGAAATTTCGCCCGCCCGGGGAGAAACACTGTGCATCTTCGAAAAAGAATCGGGTCTACCCCCCCATTTTGATTTTGATGTTCTACAGAAACCCATTAACCCAATTTCACCCCTTATGCTCTGCAACTCTCTCCACCCCCTGCTCACGCCGATTCGCCGTCGTCCGCCGTCATCTCTACCCACGTCGCCGCCTTGTCGTCGTCCGCACTTCTCTTCCAGCACCGCGGCCGTGCCGCCGCTCTCCTCCTTCACTCTTCTGCGACGCCGCCGTGTCCTCCCTCACCCTGCTGTAAGAAACGGGCTCCTCGCACCGCCGTCACCGCCGTCGCGAGCTCCCTCGCTACTCCTGCATTCATCTTCCTCCACTCCTCTCAGGCACGAGCAAAAGGGAGAAGCTCCGGCGTGCCTCCACCCCCTCCTCCGCCCTCAGCACACCTGCACACCTGCTGCCGCTCTCCTCCTTCACTCTTCTGCGACGCCGCCGCGTCCTCCCTCACCCTGCTGTAAGAAACGGGCTCCTCGCACTGCCCTCACCGCCGTCGCGCGCTCCCTCAACCCCTCGCTACTCCTGCAAAAGGGAGAAGCTCCGGCGTGCCTCCACCCCCTCCTCCGCCTCAGCACACCTGCCGCTGCCCCCTCTCTGTCATTTTGAAATTAACATACCGAATTGGGAAATTAGGGTTTGAAATTGTAGGGATAATTTTGTAATTTTGCTTCCTTATCATGGTTTAATATCTCCTACCAAACAAGTATCAAATATCCATGTTATCATGTTTTATATCATGAGTTACTATTCTTCTCCAAAAAAAATTCTTATCATGGTTTTGCCACCAAACAAGCACTAAAAGTATTTGAGCTGAGTGTTTGAACACTCGGTAGGCATTGCTATACAATTTTCATCCATAAAATATCCATAGCAATAATCATGTTTGGTCATTTATAAAATAACTGTAAGCTCATACTGTAGTGGAGACAGACCCTATATGATCACATAAAACTATATTCGGAATTCCTCTGTACAGGTCATAGTCAAATCCACATGAGCAGTAAAATCAACACGTAATTCAATAATGGACGAAATATTGTAAAACATATTTCATAAATTTTGATAAGTAAAAACTCACCTCATAACTGTAGGAAATTGGTATTGCTCTCTAAGCGGGGACGTCCTGAAACTTACCCTACAATAAAGGGTCTATAGTTTCTTAATAATATGATGATGGTGCGATAACAGTACTATGCCAAGGAATATGACTTTAAATTTTATTTTAACATATTACTATTATATTTAAATTATTAGTATAAACTCATGGGAAAATTTATGTCTGATATACTTCTGATGGAGTATTCTGCACCTTAAATAAAATCAGGCATGTTCCACAGATGACGAATAATCTGATATCATTGAGTCTTCTTGATAGCAAGGGTTTCAGTTTCAAAGGTGAAGGTGGAGTTATGTATGTCTGTCAAGGTTCAAAGGTGGTTCTGACAGGCTTGAAACGTGGTACTTTGTATATTTTGCAAGGTTCTACCATGACATGTATTGCTGATAATCATGCTGATATGTTCACCAAGCCGGTCCCTCACAGCAAGTTTCGACATTGTTTGGACTCGCTTAACGTCACACGCTGTTAGTTGCCCAAAGTGGGGCAAAACTGAGGCTGAAAGGATGAGTCTTTTTTCTGGTATGGTAATGATGCATCTGCATGGAGGATTCAAGTCGAGGTGGAGATTTGTTGACAAGCCTTGAATCTATTCGTGGGCCTTAATAGTTGTATTGGGCTCAGCCTGTTTGGTGTATTCTCTAAGTATTATATATATGTGGTCTCTGAGAGTTGTGTCTGTAATCTGAAAGCCTAGTTTCCTAATAAAATTTGTTCTCCCTTCTGCCCGTGGATGTAGCCAATTGGTGAACTACATAAATCTGTGTCTTCTTTACGTTTCTGTTTCATTATTATTGCTCAATATTTCTAATCCGTTATAACAATATATATAGGAAGGGTCCATGTGCAAATAAATCTTAGCGTGAGAAAATGAGAACAATGCTTAAAGCTATACAAAATCATGCTTATAGTGTCTTGTAACGATGCTTAAATCAATGATAACCATAGATCTAACTAAGATCAATAGTCCAAATTCATTCATATATATATATATATATATATATATATATATATATATATATTCAAGGTTCGAGATCTCTCAAAAATGGACCGCCCATTTTTTCTATAGCATAATTTTCATTATCTTTTAAATTAGTGATGTCTGTAACGCCCTAATTTTTGAAAACATAAATAGTTTTATCTTAATTTATTTATAACACGTACAAAAGCTTAAAGAAAAATATATTACTATTATTATTGTGATTATTATTATTATATACACTAATTATATTATAAAAAATAAAAAATAAAATAAAAAGAAGTAAGCTCGTATACATATAGCATATCCATTTGTTTTAATTAAATATATGAATAAGTTTGTTTAAATAAATAGATAAATACTCATATATTATAGCTCTCCTATTAGAACACGTAAGGAGGTCTATATTTTATTTCCTAGAAGTGATAAGATACTAAAGACTTCAAATCAAGATTAGTTACGAATCCTAAATCTTTTAGGATTTATTTCCACGGAATAATCGTGTATATCACAACTTCTAAAGGCCAATAGTATATAAAGTCATAAAGAGACTCGTAGTTAGGAGGGGAGGGTAAACATTAATTATCGAAGTTGGGTTCCAACAACGAAGCATCAAGCATCTATTCGTTTGAGGAGGGTTTCAAGGTTTACTAGTTCATGTTTCATAAGTTTCTCAATTCAAGATTAAGGTGGGAAATTTATGCTTGTTGGTTTTATTATCCATGGATGTTTTATGTGTTTTTTATTCTTATTTGATTATACATATATGATACTGCTAAGGGTCATTGACTTATTGCCCTCATGATATTGAATGCTAGGGCCATTGATTTATGCCCTCATGTTATCAAGTTAGGGCCATTGATTTACTGCCCTCATGGTAAAGTTAGAGCCATTGATTCATGCTCTCATGTTACAAGTTGTATGGTATGATAATTTGAATTATTAGCATGTTAAACATATGTGGATAATCGCATGTTTATTCACTGAGTGTATTTCGATATGCTCACCCTACTATTTTCAGTTGTTTTGTCAGAATTCAAAGTCGAAGGGGTCGTAGAGGCGGGAATAACTAGTGCAAGGATTCAAGATTTAAATTTTATCGAACTCAAGTTTATGTTATTTTATTTACTTAGTTAGGATTTGCTTGATAAAGTTTATATTCATGTTTAGGACGTTGACTTTTGCATATTTAATTTGTTAGTTAGTAGGATTTTCATTATCAGTTATTTAAAATTGTTATGGAGTCTTCGTAATTTCCCTTCAATAAAAATTTTCTTCTCGTTTCATTATAAAGACTCATCTTCCATGATAGTAATGAGATTTTGTTTAATTTTTTTTTATAAATGAATCATGATTGTTCCATTACGAGTTAGTACATGCAATTACATGTAGTTTATATTTCAGATTTTATTTTTATTTGTGCAGTTAGTAAGCACGATAATTTCGTTTACCAACTAATGTCAAAGTTTTATATAGTTCTAAAGGTTAAATTGTTAAAAATAAAATCCGCTGCTAAAGGTATGGTAATATTTTTCTTATATTTATGTTCTTTAATTGTTTCTTTAGTTTTATAAAAATTAGGGTGTTACAATGTCGGCAGGACCTATATCATCATGGGCGCCGATAAACTCAGTCTCATGGCACTGTGCTATAAGTGAGGTGTCACTTATGGCCCGTGGCCTAAGCAGTCGACCCCTGTCCCTTATGATCCTATCTAGGTCCATAATCTGCTTCTTTAAATATAACACTCAGTGCAATCTTTTCACAATATATTACTATACTTGGAAGAGATGGCCAGAGCAGAAGCACAGTCACAGTCACCGAACTTGAGACTGGGTAATTCTTCAGAAGACCAGACCTTTAGTCTTCTCCTTCGGTATCAAAAACGTATGAAATTCGATCCCTTTATGCATGTGTGTCGATTTTATTTGCAATTTAATTCCAGTCGAACTTATATATCCAATTCCGGACATGGTAGTTGGAAATGCCTCCATCGAGCTCTCCCATCATCCCCTGTAACGGTAAGAACTAGTGATCAAGACCTCTAATGTTAGTCATGTTGCGGTCTAACCCAACGAATTTGTCCAAGTTGTCTCAACTGTAATAATTTTTATATATCATAAGCCTCTATCATGTGATCTTTTATGGTGAAGTCGTCACATGATCTAAAACATGAGGTAATAAACTTATTATCTTTCAATAATATAAATTAAATAGAATATCATAAACAGGAGAATAAGAGCAAAAGAAAAAGGAAAGGAAAAAATGGGAAAAAAAAAAAGAGAGAGAGAGAGAGAGAATCATATCATATTGTAGAAAGTCATGTCATTTTTAGTATCACTTACCAAAAAGGAAAAGTTTCTAATGTATGTATTGAGCAACTTTTGAGGGAGTCAGTTCATTTTTCACCATTCAAAAGAAATATATATGATGTTAGGTTTCCTAGTTCTTTTAACACATTTTCTTTGTGATCCTAATTTTCCGTAAATTTTACAGTCTCTCTCCGTCGATATCTATATCTATCTTTCTCAAAAAGTTTAAATTTCTTTTGAAGGTTCTCATTTGTGTTGATGAAAAGAAAAAAAACCAAAAAAAAATAAAAAAAAAAAAAAAAACCAAAAAGACATACTAATATAGGATTTGATGCATTACTAGAAGGGGGATAGTATAAAATCTTCTCATATTAAGAATTGATTTGGTGCATGTGGCCGCTACCATGACTAGTGCTGCTGGCCCTCTCATTTGTGTACAACCAGAAGAGCTCAAATTTCAATGTATTTGCATGTCCTTTTATTTAACATTGTGTCTGCGTGTGCACTTTGTACGATATGATAAGAGTTTCATTCATGTATTTATGGCCATTGAATAGTAGTATGTTAGAATGTTGACAATTTATTCGATTCGTCGTATCTCTTATTGTAGTGCCGAATGGTTGCCACGGGTCGTAGATATTTACGAAATTAACAATTTCTTTATGGAAACCTTTAATTATTACTGGTTTAGGTAATGTTTATGACACGTGATGATCATATGTCGTGCAATAAGAGATGCAATATGGAATTGCAATAGAGAATATGAATTGCAATTAAAGGGCGGTTATAATGAAGATCTTGCTTTAATTTATTCATCTAGTTAAATAAATTGGTAACTTTGATGGTATAGTATCTACTCCATTATGGTTAAGTTAATTATGAACAGCCAATACTTCATGTATGATTAGAGTAATAATGAAGTTTCTAGTATCAATACAAAGGTTATTGCGATTTGTGTCCTAATTAGGTAGATATATGTTTTAAGGTTTAAGGTAGAAGATACATTTGTGGAGAATGTTGTTTTCATGATTTTAATCAAGCATATTGTATATATTGATTTATTACCAACATCTTCTATTCTTGTTAGTTGAGCTGGAGAAACAAAGCTATTGTGACCTTAAAGTTACAAACAACACGGAGCATCATGTTGCTTTCAAGGTGGGCACCGTTATTAGTTTATGCTCCATTTGTCCTGTTTATAAAGAGCTCGCTGAGTATTTACTATAATAAACTTAATTTTATTAAATGGACTCTTTATAAACGGGACGGAGGAAGTGATAAAAATACATAATATCTTTACGTATATGTTCATGTGTCTTGATATTGACGTACATAATATATTCGTTTTTCAGGTAAAAACTACTTCTCCAAAGAAGTATTTTGTGCGACCAAACACCGGTGTGATGCACCCATGGGACTCTTGCCTTATAAGAGGTGTTATACTCTTCCCTTTAATAAATCACTCTCTTTGTCCTTGATATATGTGTAAAAATTTCTTTTTGAGACATCCCCCATATATGTGTTATAGTACTATTTTTCAAAATATAAAATATTATCATTTGCATAAGTAGAACCCCATTCTCCTCTTACAACATCTTTATCAGTTTTTTTTCTTAAAATTTATATCGATCCAAATTTAACATATATATCAGGGACAAAGAGAATAGCAATTTACTCGGATATGATCCTCTGTCCCAAATTCGGCGTACCAATCGTATCTCCAATCTTAATTTTTATTAGTTTTATATATTATTTTTTATAAAAATAAAAAATACTATAATATAATAAATCATACTCCCTCCAGCTCAAGATTTCTGACACATTTCATTATTTTATACCTCACATATCTATCTATACTTATATAAAAAGAGCCTTAAATACTTAATGTAGATTGCCTAATATACCCCTAATACATGTTAAATAATTATGATAATACCTAAATTCTACTATATGGCCGCCGCTTTTGAGATTTATTGATTCCTTATCAATTCTTAATGATGATGTGTATCTTCTATAATTGGAAACAAATTTAATAAATAATTATTGCGTTAAGGTGATAAATCTCTCTAGCCTTATTTTATAAAATTGCATATTCCTATTAAATCAATACCATAAACTATTCTAATAAAAAAATGAATATCAAATTTAAGGGCCACGATTAAAGTTATTATTATTTATTTTTTTTGGTCCTTTCCCTCCGTCCACAATTTATTGACACTAATATTATATCGAGACGTCCACAGTTTGTTGATCCTTTCTATTTTTGGACGTATGCCCACAATACACTTTAACTTTAACATTTTAATATAATTACAAATATTAGATGAACTCACAATTATTTAACTTTAACACTTTAGTTTATTAACACATTATCAAAACACATTAAACTTCGTGCCCAAAATTTTAGTCCAACAAATAGTAGACAGAGGGAGTATACAATATCATTTACCTCAATTTGACCTTCGTCTATTTATAATATATGAATCTTTATTCAATTATATAGTATTTGAATGAAAATGGAAATAAGGTTTGTTAGATAAAAAAGGAAGAGTGAACAAATTAAGAGGGAAAAAAAAAGGAATAAGAAGTGACATGGACAGATGCTCACCAAATCGCTCATTAAACACGCTTAGCATATCAAAACTTTTTATATATAAACATATAGATATGAACTATGAAAATTCTCAACTATCCACAATATTAAATTTACTTTAGTAATAAAAAGAAAATGTAAAATATAGTTGTTCAAGTATAGATATTTTTCTTAAGATTTTTTTATTATTATTATTATTATTTTTGAAACACCCTATGAGGGTGAGGGGTTAGGCAGACCCCCAACCTGTATATAGCTCAAACAAAATCATACAGCGTCTGGTGGAGATAACACTAAAAATGAGTGTTATCCCCAACATAAATCGAAAAAAACAGAACCAGTCGGAATTGGATCAACAGCCGATCCAAGTCTCGACAACTAACAGGAGATACAAAGAAGGAACAAATACAATGATCATGACCCAAAATTGACCATATCAGAAAACTAAGGAAATGACCTATCGACATGTTGAGTTATTTATTTCAATTTAATTTTTTTTAGTTTAATTATTTATTATTAAGTTATTTTTGTTAACAAATTATATACTCCGTATATTTTATGGACTTGATGTTAGAACTTTGATTTTGAATTATCAATATTATGATTGAATTTGTGAAATTCAATAATTAAGGTAAAAAAATATATATATTCTAATAGTGAATTCATTTGTATTTGTGAAATTCAATAAACAAGGTTTAAAAATATCATAATAAGCAAATTGCAGATTTTAGAAATTAGGTAAAGTAACTAACCATTCTACATTTGAAATTAGGATTACTATTTTTTTTTTTTGGTGATCTTGTTACATACTTTTACGAGAGGTACAATCATTAAATTATATTTATAAAGTATATAACAAATCATTAGAAATTAATTTACCTTATATATAAAATAGTATAACATACATAAATATATTTTATTTGAAATTGGACCATAATAATAATAATAATAATAATAATAATAATAATAATAATAATAATAATAATAATAATAATAATAATAATAATAATAATAATAATAATACATGCTTACCATTATTGTTTAATTGTAAAAAATAAATAATTTGTAATATAAGGAACATATATATTTTACTATGTCAACAAATAAGTGAATCAATCATTTAACTATGTTGTTGTTTGATGTTTCAAGACGTGTTATATCAATTCAAATCATAATACGTAATTGAACTACAAATATAATTACATGCGTAAATTTTATTTTTTTATCATTAAATTACACTTCTACTAGATATTTAAGTTGTTAAGACTCCTATAATTCCTCCTATAATATGAAGAATTATGTTTCTTCTAACATTGTAATATCCTCGATTCTACTATAGTCACATTTCTAATAAAATTGGTAAATAAATATCATAAGTCATAATTACTAAATTATAAATTTATGAAAATTATAATATTATCCTAAAGTTTACTACTTATAATAGCTAGGCACATCAAGTTGCATAAAATATGAAAATTCAGATGACGAGTTTTATTAGTTAAAATAAGGTTGATAAATTCAATATTAGAGCATATATATTAAAAAATTTAATTTTTGGTTATAATTGCTAATTATAGTTTTTATATTAAAATATATTTTTTATTTTTATGCTTAACATTATAAATAGTAAAACGATTAATTTGAAAAGTGTACACCGAAATTAGGACAGAAGATCTCATCCGCAATCTAAGTAGTACTTTTACAATGGCGCTATATATATATTTATAATTTTCAAAATATTAATACACAAGAAAACTTTAAAAGTATCATTCTTAATTCTTTGCTTTCTTATTAATTAACATATATAAAATTTTGAAAAATTGCAAAATAATTTGAATAAAACATAAACAATAGGAAATATTAAATAAATATAAATTATTCATCAAAATTTATTTATTAAAATCATTCTTTTAACATGTGAATGCATGGACAATTAGTAGAGAAATTTTGATATTGATTAAAACATAATATTTATGAAAAAAATGGATAAATGAAAAGTTACACGTGCAATGCACGTTCTCAATGCTAGTCAATATAAAAGGTCTTAGAAATCCTGAGTCGGAGGGAGTAATAAACATTTATAAATAAAAATAGAAATTTTTAATAATTACTATATTCCGTAGTTTTGAATTTATCAATCCTAATATATAGTAACCTAACCTTTAAAATAAGTTGTTCAACTAATAATGCTAAAAAATAATTATAACCCTAATTGGATGGGTGGACCCTAAAAAATGACTATAAAATAAAACTAAATTATTATAAATTAAAATTATCAAAATATATATATATAAAATTAGTAGAAATTAAGCTTTGATACACGGTTGGGAACACGAAAATAGGAACAAATGATCCCAAGTGACAATTTACTCCACTAAAACTCTAGACTTGCAATGCCTGGCATGTCTCATTATGCACGTTACCAACGTTGTTAGGAAGTATTATACCAAAATAGTTATTATCATATCCATAAAAAGGTCTGAATAGCCATTTTTGTATAAATATTTCAATTTACCTTTAATAAAATTGCGTATGTCAAGAATTACACAACCACACAAGCATACGAGTTGTGGTCGTGTATTCAGATTGAAACAAGCTTGTTGAGCTAAAGAGTACACGGCCGTTGTCAAGAAGATGCTCATTTGGTCGTGTAATTGTCATGATATTCGAAATGTAACAAGTTGCAAAAGGTGGCTATATTTGATCTTTCTCTTATACTATCTCTGTATCACCCTAAATGACCATTTTTATTAAAATATATCTCACATATGAATAAAAATGGATCATTTAGGGTGAGACGGAGAGAGTATAAATGACTATATATATGACCTTTGTTTGACGATGATAACTATTTAATTTAAAGTTTGTTTACATTAATAACATCGCATTTATTAGATGCACTATATATTAATATACACTGAGATGTGTTACATATAGGGATAGCTATGGGTCGGGTACCCACTCATTTAGTCTTTCCCAAATCTAGACCTGTTAAAAATTTTCTTACCCATACCCGTCCCAAACCCGTTTTAAAATTAATTTTGGTACTCGTACCCGCCCCAAAAACCCATCGGATAATAACCATTAATTATCCGATAAAACCCGAACTCTACAACATTAATATAAATGGTTCTTTAAAATTTTATGTAACAAAAATTATAACTAAATATATATATCAATCGAAAGTCAAAACTATTATTTAAACATGAATCTCATTATAAATGTGAACTAACAAAATTATAAAATAAATCAAATAAATACCAATAAGTTATTAATTTTGATACATAAGAAAATGAAACCTAGAATTACGAATAGTTATTAATTTTTAAATTTACACACATATACATACTTATATATGGGTTTGGGTAGTGAGTACCCTTAACTATCTACCCATACCCAACCTAAACCCGTTGCGGGTATCAATTTTATTACCTAGACCTGTCCCAAACCCGTTTAGTTTTACCCAAACCCGTCCTATTAGGGTCTGGGTGGGGCGGGTACCCACAAAAGCCCGACTCATTGCCATCCCTAATTACATAATGGATAATGTGACAAAATATAAAATTAGTAGATTGTTCGAGATAACTATGAGAAATATAAATATATTTTATAAAAATAAATCCAACCAAATAAAGTTATATCCTAATAAAAAAATCAAATCTTAAGGGACGTTTACTTTGAGGGAAAATGGTGAATTGACTAATTTTATTCAACCTAATTGAATATAGTATTTACTTTGTATAGTTGCATATTAAGGATATCTCAAACCTCGTGATAAGCTCATATTTTATCCATTAATTTGGAACTAATTATGAGATATGAATCTCACCCAAATACGTAGGATTATTCTAATCATATCGCATCTCATATCTTATTACAAAATTTATAAATATTTAAATTAATCTTATCTGTCGAAGTAAATTCCCCCTAAATAGAAAAATTATTGATGTCAGACTGTCACATTAGTTGTGAGTATATTAATTAAATGTTCCCACGATAAATAGGAGAACATTCTTGTTACTTATTGCACGAGCAATTTTTGGTTTGTTTTGAATTTAGTTACCCTTCAAGCTCAACGGGAATACCCTCCTAGCATGCAATGCAAAGATAAATTTCTGGTGCAAAGCACTGCTGTGCCTCCTAATATAAACGTGGATGAGCTTCCTCAGGATGCTGTAAGGACGTTTAATCGATACTCGCTCTGCCTCATTTCATTTGCCTCATTTTATAATTTTACACACTTTATATATATTTAATATGTGGGTCAAATGAAATGTGACGGAGGAAATATTCTTAAGATACCGACAATGAATTAATTGAGGTAATTTAATCTGTCTATATCTGTATTGGTGGATGGATATGCATACAGTTCAACAAGGAAGTAGGAGACACGTTGCAGGAGTGCAAGCTAAGAGTCATCTACACGAGATACGGGGATTCTGGAGATGCCATTTATCAAGATTCTGATGCTAATGGGGTGAGTTTGGTACTTAATAATTACTACCTCTGTCTCATTTTATTAGTTTATACCTTACTCTGTTCAAATAATAAATCAAATGAAATGTGACAGAAAGACTACATTTTACATAGAAGCTTTATTGAAAACGTTTTAGGAGGCAAACTTCTTAAAACAGTCAAGACCTAGATCAAAATTAGCATACAGTGGCATATTTGTAATTTTTGGTATTTATTTGTTTGTGGAATATAAATTTTGCTCCATTTTACATATTGACTTGTCTCGTTTAAGACACTTACTCCTTTCTACTCTAATAATAAAACAAAATCCAAATAACAATGGATGAGATCATATGTCTCAATTTCGATGTCTCATTTATACTTTGAATCACTTATTTTTTTTATTATTTTCATAATATTTTTATAAAAAATAAAAAATATTATTATTTTAGTGGATCAAAATTAATACTATTATTTATAACTAAAAATGAAATTTTGAAAAAAAAATTATATACTCTTGTATTGAATTTATCAAGCATGTTTTAACTGATAAAAAATGTTATCGTAAAATAATTATAAACCCTAGTTTGGATGAGTGAACAGTAATTAATAATTATAATATTAAATTAAATCATACCATATTGAAATTGAAGGAAAAAAATGCATCAAATTTTATAAATTTTAAATTTGAACACTGAAATTGTGACAAAGGATCCCATGTATGATAACCAAATGGAATCATATGTCTCAATTATGTCTTAAATCACTTGGTTTAATATATTTTTATTATTGTTATAATTGAATTTGTGAGTTCATGAATTTATTTTTTTACAGATTTACACTGAATAAACGAAGAATAAGGGTGACTATTTTTTTAATCTATTTTTATCAAATTGACTATTATCCTTATGTCCTGCTCAAAGCGTTCTCTTTTTTTCGCATGACAATTAAGAAGAAAGTGTAAAAAATGAAAAGATGATAGAGTTTACAAATTTTGAAGAATTATTTATTTATTTTTTTAAATGAAATGCCTTGAATGAGACAACTCTAAAAGAAAAAGATGACGTTTTAAATGAAACAAAAAAAGTATATCTTTATTATTCTAAAATGGCTATTTTTATGATTTGGATATTCAAGCCTTGCTAATTGAATTTTTGATATTTTTAGTTGGTTAGTGAATTCCCACGTCATAAAGTCCTGTATAAACCTGACGTGGAATCAAAACCAAAAAATGACTCAATATTTTCAAACCCAATATTTAAAGGCCGCTTTTGATTTCTTAAATTCTAAATTTCAACTTACTTTTTTATTCCACATCATTAAATACAAGTAGACATTTTGACGTCATAAATAACTGCAGACTAAAATTGTCACAAAATAAATTTGTAAAACTTGATTGTTGTATATTATTTGAAATTTTAACTAATACGGTAAATGAATTATATGATTGAAGTATGGATAAGATTCTATGTCGTGTTAGATGTTTTAATTATGTCTCAAATATTAATTTTTATTAAAAAAGTATTACTATAGTAAATCGTACTCTAAATTGAAATTTAAAAAAACTATACACTCTAGCTTTGAATTTAATTTTAATTTAATTAATAAAATTAAAACTAAATATAAAAAATAATTATAATTACTTTTTAACCCTAAACATGATTATAAAATTAAATTAAATTATAATAAATTAAAATTATTAAAATTACATAAATTAATTAAAATTAATATTTGGGACATAGTTATAACACAAAAATTATCTTAGAGGATCCAATGTGATGAAAGAAGTACATTGTCCCATTATTATCAACTTACTATTTTCACTATTTTTAGTAATTTGTGTTTGTGTGTCTGTCTTTTCAATAATTATTAATTTTAAAACCCAAATTTAACATCTTAGGGCCCATTTGGTAGCTATGTTGAGATAAGAATTTTTTTTGGAGAGGAATAGTGAACCATGAGATAACATCAAGATTGAATCTTGAATAAGAGTATTTGTTAGGGATGGCAATGAGTCGGGTTTTTGTGGGTACCTTGCCCCACCCAAACCCTAATAGGATGAGTTTGGGTAAAACTAAACGGGTTTGGGACGGGTTTGGGTAATAAAATTGATACCCGCAATGAGTTTGGGTTGGGTATGGGTAGATAGGTTCGGGTAACCACTACCCAAACCTATATATATGTATGTATGTGTGTGTGAATTAAAATATTAATAAGTATTCGTAATTCTAGGTTTCTTTTTTTTATGCATCAAAATTAATATTTTATTGGTTTTTATCTTGAGATTTGTTTTATAATTTTGTTAGTTCATATTATAATAAGATTTGCATGTTTAAATAATAATTTTGACTTTCGATTGGTATATATATATAGTTATAATTTGTTATATAAAATTTTAAAGAACTATTTATATTAATATTGTAGAGTTCGGGTTTTATCGGGTAATTAGTGGGTATTACCCGATGGGTTTGGGGCGGGTACGGGTATCAAAATCAATTTTTAAACGGGTTTGGAACGGGTATGGGTATGAAAAATTTTAACGGATTTGGGTTTGGGAAAGACTAAATAGGTGGGTACCCGACCCATTGCCATCCCTAGTATTTGTTGCTTGTTTGGTAAAAAAATTAAAACATGCTAAAAAATAAAAAAAAATTACTAAAATAACCCTCTCAAAACCGAGCACAAGCAATTTGGGAGAGAGCAAAGGGGGCGGCGGCGTTCATCAACCAACAAATCAATCAAAAATAAAATTGTTGTTCATCAACCAAAAATTCAACAATTAGTGTAACTTGTGTCCATCAACCAACAATCAGAAGAGGGCCGACGAGCTGGAGCTTGTTGGAGACACAACAAGAAATTTGAAAAAAAAAAAAAAAAAAAAAGAAAGAGAGAGAGGGGGGAAGGAAATCTGAGGGGCACCAGGCGTGGTAGGTGCTGCCGCCGCCGACCCTCGCGCGTCTTTGTTCCGGGAAGATGGAGGAAGAATGAGAAAGATGGAAAGGGCAAAAAGGGGTAAGATGGAGAAAGTGTAGTCACTGTTCAACAAAGAGATGCTATCGCAGGGGGGGGGGGGGGGTTTCTCTGATAGCATTACAAAAGAGGAACAATGCATGTAGCCCGGGCTGCTCTTAAATTACGGGCCTTCCAAATAAGGCAATATGTGATACCAAACACTCGTATAACTTCAGATAAGCCTATCTCAACCATGATATCTCTTCTACCAAACACGCCCTTAAAGTTGAAAATAAAGTATATAAATAACATCGTTGTTGATAGAAAACATTGAGAAATATTGTACTACTCTTAATGTCCTAGCTAAAGTGAGCCCTTTTAGTAAATAGCTACATTTAAATGGGATACTAGGTCTATTTTAATGGGACTGAGGGAGTATTATTTAATTAATTTTTTTCGCTTTTTAAGAGCCCTTAGATTTTTCCGTCTAGAACCGCATAAGACACAAGACCGGCCATGCATATGAAATAACATGCCTAGAAAAAAATATGCATGTCATGTGTTAATATTTAGATCTTGCAGCATATCACATTGGAGAGGTTTATTTCACTTGGCAACCAAAATATGATTTTTTCAAGCAGGAATTGCAGCGTCTCAAGGATGAAAGAGAAGCCGCCGTAAAGCAATTACGAGAACTGCAGCAAGACTTGGTTAGTCCTCTACTTAAACTATGTTTTTTTCGTTTCCCGTAATAGTGTAGCATATTTCGTGATATTCATAGAAGGACCTTTCTTGCTAATATAATCTTGAGATTGGATTCTTCACTTTTGATTCAATTACTTATTATCTACTCTCTAAATTCCATTTATGATGACCCTTTTTTTTGGGACATGGTATTTTAGGATGTGTTCTCTTTAATCTGAACCGTAGATCACATATGATAGATCATTTCTCATTTCTTATTACATATTTAGTTATTTCTTATTTGATCTATCACTTACTATATACATATTGTACATGTAGGAAATGTATAAAAGGAAGAGAAGTTGTAAAGACAGTCATGGGCTCACCATCAAATTCGCACTTCTTGTTGGACTCATCGGAATAGCTTTGGGCTTACTTCTCAACTTCATGTTATCCTCGCCTCCGGAATTAGAGTTGTCAACAGGGCCGATTGGTCCGAACTGGACCGGGTCAGGATAGGCCCGGTAGATATGAAGTCTAGCTTAGTCCACGATGAGGCCCAAATAAAACCTAGCTCAGCCCAGGTTCAGACCCAAATAGGCCCGCTAGAGGCGAAGCCCGACTCGGTTCATGATCTCTAGTAAAACGTTAGGCTTGTCTTGTGTCCGGTTTTCTTTTATAATTGGGCCTAACTCAGTCAACATCGGACCAGATGCACATTGGGTCTTGGGCTAGGCAACGCCTTTGCGTGTATTATAGTTATAGGGCCATTTAGTTTGGATCTTACTTCTTTTAGAGCACTTTCTTGGTCCTATTCTAGAAAAAAAAATTAATAATAATAATAACATAACTTTGTCCTTTCATACCGTTTTTCTTTTCTATTGTTACTCTTGTGTTAAGAACAAAATATGGTAAAGTTCATGTGCAATATATATTCAACTAGATACGTAAAGAAGGAACCCCGAATATAAATATATATTTTGATTATATTTCAAAATCATTGGTCATCTGGAACGATGTTGTTAAAACCATTAACATTATCTTCACAGGTAGAAAGATTAAAGTGAATCAGTCAAGTCATCATTGTTACGTTGATCAGGATGAAGACACTGACATGATTGACACTTGCTTATATGATTTTGTGTGCAAAATTAGATTAAATAAAAAATAAGAGCCAGCAACTATTATGTCCCCTTAGAGGATAAAAATACAATATTTGCCCCAAATATAAGAAGCACACAATATTTGCCCAATTTTTTGGAATGAGACTAAAATACCCTTGGAGCAAAAAAACAAAATTTCCCACACTTTTTCTCCTTCAACCCCTCGACTCCCCCCATTTTTCATTTCAGAAAACCCCTTTCAACTTCCCACAAAAACTGCAACCCTAAAAAAACCTCAACCACTGGCCGCTGTTCTCCACACTCCAGACCGACGTTCTCCTCACGCCCGCCGCCGTTCAAACCAGTGAAAACCCTGACGCCCACCGCGCCGCGCTCTCCAACTGGGACGAAAGAACTAGAGAAACGACGACCCAGTGGCTACCCGTTCATAGATGCAGAGGTAAGATTGTTTATGGTTTCTTGCATGTGGCATTTGAATGAGAATTTTGGAGGTTATGTCCTTGTGTGCTTTCTGATTAGGGTTTTCGAATAAGGATCTAGGGGATTGACATTTTTGTGTGCTTTCTCTAGGGTTTAACAGTTTGAATCTGTGATATGCCTTCATTTTGGGTAATATTTGGTCGATTCTAAACCATAATTTCAGTGATGTAGTGTTTGAATGTTATATTAGGGGTGTAAACTTGGCATTGTTCTTCAAAAATCTGGGATTAGGGTATGTTCTAGATGTTTTTTTAAAAAAAATTATGAACTTGGTAAGAAAACAAGACAATATAGATAGAAAATACAACAATTTCATAAGAATTAGATGTTTTGGTTAGAAAAGTTAAATCGTTGTATGTAAGAAAAAAATAGTAAGAATCATTGAATATTGTATGATGAACTTGGTAAGAAACAAGACATTAGAGATAGAAAATACAACAATTTCATAAGAAATGCATGTTTTAGTTAGAAAGGATAAATCGTTGTATCTAAACAGAAAAATAGTAAGAAACCTAGAATATTGTATGATGAACTTGATAAGAAATTATGAATATTCCTACTGTATGTTGTAGAAGGTTATATCAGAATTTGATAAAATGCTGAGTGATGGTTAGAAAATATAAATTTCTAACATACTCTGATAAATTTCCTATGATTTCTTACGTTGATCTCTTGTTTTCTAGTGTTATGTGCAAGGTTGATCTCCTGCTTTCTTATCATCTGATCAGCCGTTTAAAGTAAGAAACCCACGTTTTCTTACTATGTCGAATGTAATAATTTTATTTTTCCTATCTTCTTCAGTTGTTTTTTGGTAAGAAACTCCTGAGGGCGTGAAGCTGCAGGAGACGGTGTGGTGAAGCAAGCTGCAGGAGCCGGTTGTGGCTGGGGGATCAGTGGAGGAGCATCCGTTATCTGGGGTTACTGGGGGTCGAAGATCAATTTGGAAAATAACGATGAAGGAAAACAGCCTAAGGGAGCAGGTATAAAAAATACATCGTGATGGTATGTCGAAGAATTTGAATGAAGGACAATTTTTATGATTTAATTAAGTTTAAACGTTTGTTTGTGTCCCATGTTTGGGATGGTGTTCTATTCGAAGTTTGGTATGAACAAAATTTCTTCGTGCCTTGTGAATCTAATTGTAATGTATGTTTTGGCACTTGGTTTTTAGTTAGAATGATAGAATTCTTATCGTTGATAAGAATTGTGTATATAATTCTTATAAGAAAACTTATAGTTGATAAGAATAATATATCAAATTCTTATGAAAAAGTCTCATAGTCAGTGAGATGCTTATGTATGGTAAGAATCTTGTATTTCTTATCAAGAAAGTGATAAGAAAAAAATACGATTCTTATCAACCTCAATTATGAACTTTCTTTTCCACGCAGGAAGGGATCATCACGGACACTCAGCTTGAAAAGAAGTTCGACATTCTAGCAAGGGCAGAGGAGGTGACATCTGTACAACGAGCCCTCGTGGTTGCAATGAACATGCGACCAATCCGTTGCCCCCCGGGATTAATTTAGAAAAATAGATGTAAGCATCGGTGTATAGTAATAAACTGAGACATTTCTTACAATAACCATTGGAAACATGTAAGAAAGTAAGCAAATTCTTACGAATAAAAATGGCTATTTCTTACAGTGCATCATTGGCCCGTCATAAGAAATTATGAAATATCTTAATAAAAAGTGTCGTAAGCATCGGTGCAAAAAGTTAGACAAAAAGTAAATCATTAAGTGCATAGTAAGAATTCAGAAACATTTCTTACAATAACCATTTGCACGTCGTAAGAAATTAAGATGTTTCTTGATAAGAAAATAAGCAGCCAAAAACGAATTTGATGATGTCGGGCCTGACCACTAACAAAACTAGTATTGTGGTAAGAACTGACATCATTCTTACGAACTTAATCAAACCTGCTAGGATCTTGGCACTTCTTCCGAGTGTGGCCGACTATCCCACAAATACCATATTTCTTCGGATTCCGCCGACGCTTCTCACCGATCATATTGCTGCCATCCTCCACTTCCACATCCCCTTGTGCCACTTGTATAAATGCAGTGCATGTAGTAGCATAGTGACCTGAATTGTGGCAATGAGAGCATTTCCTGGCTTCTCTTTTTGGGGACTCCGCGACTAGATCTTATGTGATTGAGCTCTCCTTCGCTGGGCATTCATTGGCTGAGGCCTCATCCACCACAGCTTCTTTGCTTGGCCCTCCTTCGTTGGAACTCCCGAAGGCATCCTCTTATTCTTTGGATGTCCAGCCTGCTTAGGATTGGATAGAGTGCCCACAACCCTCGATTCAATATTATGTGGAATACGCCAATCACTAGGGTCAGTGACGGGCATGACCTCTGACACATAAATCTCACGCCACGTATTGGTCGAGTAATATGCATGAACGTATGCCAGGGGAGTTTGCTTTTTGTACCTGTCAAACATAATAAGAAACTATGAAAACAGTGATAAGAAAATCACGCTAATTCTAATGAACTACTGAAAGTATGAAACACATGGTAAGAAAACACTTTAATTCTTATGAAGTAGCTAGAGTTTCTTACCTGATAGCTGCTACCGCGTGCGAGCATGGGATCAAGAGACTTTGGAACACTTTACACGAACACTCCCTGCTTCGTATATCCACAATATTACTCTTCGAACCTGCTATGATATTGAATTTAGTATCGGATATCGGCTGAACTGTCATCGTACTTGCTTTAACGCTAGAAAATCCCAATCTTTTCTCAGCAGTATTCTGTCACCTCTATGACTCTTTCAGCAGCTTGGGTCCGACGCTTGTAAAACCATGATTGCACCAAGTTACGTGCATACTCCAGTAAAGACTTCACCGGCAATTCCCTAGCCCATTTCAGGCGGCCATTTAGCACCTCAACCGCATTTGATGTTCCGAATTCATACCTCCGGACGGGACATTGGGAAATTGCCCAATGAACAGGCCCAATGCCAATAAGTTTTGCATGTGCGCCGGGAGCATCCTTCAGAATATTTTGCATGTGCTCTTCAAAATCAGCTTCCTTGAAGGCATTTGCTGCTGCATGGAATGCGTCGATAACAGCCTCCCCAAAAACCCTCAGTTTTCCGTGAATATGGTATTTGCAAAAGCCGTGAGGTGTACCTAAAATATGGTAGGAAAAGTTTTTGCTTATGTAAGAAATAGGAAGTACTTCTAAAAAAATCTTATCATCTGAACTTCATCTAATTATAAGAAACTGTGACTGAATCCTACCTGGATACACTTTCTTCACTGCATTATGTATGCTACGATGTTGATCTGAGACAATTAACAAATTCTCAGGTGTTCCGAGGCTGTTCCGAACATGCTCAAGGAACCACATCCAGGATTCGTCTTTTTCTTTGTCACCGATACCGAAAGCTAACGACCCAATCTGTTCATTCCCATCCTTAGTTGAGGCAACGAACATAACACCCTTGTACTTTCCCTTTAGATGTGTGGCATCAATGACAATAACGGGCCGACACGCACGGAAAGCTCTGATTGATGCGGCGAGAGAAAAGAAGCAATACTGGAATGATGAATTATCAGAAGTCTGTAAATCCACAACGGACCCGGGGTTCATTTTTTCAAGCATGAAGAGATACTTTGCAAGCATCTGAAAAAAATGAAAAGATTGTGAGAAATTGGCAAGATGTAGTAAGAATATACGATATTTCTTACAATGTATTGTAACTATAAGAATATAGCATTTCTTACAGTTAGAAAATAGTTATTTCTTACAATGACTCAATAAGAAATTCCTAGAATGATTAGAAATTATATAATTTCTTACTAACACATCGTGAAATAAAAAAAATATAAAAAAAACGAACCTGGAAGGCCTTGTCTTGATCTCTGTAAACAGATTTCAAAGCTCTGTTCCTTCTGGCTAAAGCAGCTGGGTAGTTCAATCTAACACCAAACTCCCTAAGTACCTGACCTTGTATATCGGATGGCCTAATAACAAATCCATCCGTCGACATGTTAGGGGCAACATACTTGGCTACGCCTCTGGAAGTCACCCTAGGTTCGGCGCATGACCGGATATCTCTGACACATGTGTGTGCGACTAGCTTTATTATTCTCCATGAGTTGCCAAGTGATCTGCTTCGCAATAAAAACGCGCATTTTGCTCCAAACTTGCAAATAAGATAATATCTTTTAAAATCAGATTTCTTCATGCGGAACTCCAGAAAATTCTTCAAGTGATAGGCATGAATTGCTGAAACCAGGCTATCCTTGCACCGAAATGATGAGCCCCGAACAAGCTGCCCCGTAGCCGTAGGTTGCGTTAGCATGGGGATATCATCCTCATCTATAAAATCTTGATCTGATACGCCAACTACAGTCCACTGACTAGGCCCACAAAAATAATTTGAAACTCCGTCGCATGATGTGTTTATTAGGGAAACATCCGTTATGGGGGATGCCATAAGCTGCATAAGTTGCAACATCGTAAGAAATTAAGAAATTCTTATTGTGTTCAGTAAGAAAGAAATATGTGATTGGAGGAATGAGTAAATTCTTACTGCAAAGTTGCGTTCGCAAAAGATATGCAGAAAACCTGCAGTTCATGAGAATAAAATGAGATATATCATAAGAAACCCAAAACTGATAGTAAGAAACAAAATTGATGTTAGCTTATCACAATGTGGGCGAAGATGTATAATTCTTATTACTTTAAGGGGGGATTTAAAAAGAGATCAACTTACGAATCCTATGTGGTAAGAAAGAGTGTTAAATTCTAACTGTCTCGTGTAACATTCCTACGAATAAATCTAACAACATTACTACTCTGCATTTATTGCCCAGCATTTAAAAACTAACTTTACGTATTTATGAGACAAAATCCAAAATAATTTCGATTTCGTTGCTTCACGTATTATGGAGAAAACTTCAACAACGTCGACACCACCGGAAACATCTCCGCCGCCCACCTGAGATGTACTAATCTTCAATAAACCCTAGAAAAAAGCAGCAGCAAAAACACCAACCAAACTATAAAAAAAAGAAGAAAAAAAGTAGCGAACTAAAAGAAAAACAAAACAAACAAACCTGCTAAGTGTGCAACATCATGTTGTAGTTCTTCGATTTGTCCATATTCGTCGGGCTCATCTCCATCTCCATTGCAGTCGGGCTCATCTACATCTCCATCGCCGTAGGGTTCGACTCCATCGCCGTCGTCGTCCACAAAAAAGGCAATTTTTCTTCGTGTAAACTTCTACCCGTCCACTCGTCGCCGAGAAGCTTTTTCTCCCAGTCAGAATCGCCGAAACCCCAGGCTACCAGAGATTAAGAAATCGACCAAGAAGAATGGAGGAGAAAACCAGAAAGAGAGAAGAGAGACGTGATGAATTTTGGAGCAGAATATTACATATATCACACATTAAGGGCAAATTAGTCCAACTACATAAAAAAAGGGCAAAATTTGTGTTTGATTATATTTTGGGCAAAAATTTATTTTCTTATGTCTAAGGGGACAAAACACTACATTTCCTCAAAAGATAATGTATTTGAATGTAAATTTTGAAGATTACTATTCAATACGGATTTTAAAAGATTTTTTTTTTTGTATTTTAAAAGTCAATAGGTATTCAATTTAGATCTTAGAAAATCCTTAATTATAAATCTGTTGATATTCAATTATGACTTTTAAATATCTATTTAAATATGATGATATTGAAAATCGACAGGATTTTAAAGGATTCCAATATATTATGGATTTTAAAGAATTCTTAATGCAAAATACAAAGATAAAATCCCTACATAAATCTCATCTCCCAACTACAACTTTTTGAAGTCTGTGGCCACCTGACCTAGAACATGAGTCGCTTAAGAAACTCCTCACCCACCAAAAAAATTCACGTTCTTCAGAAAAATCAAACACAAAACATTCCTCTAACCTGGGCTATCAAAAATTGCATGTCAGATCCTAGAAAAACCAGTTGCAATCCAATACTGATCAAGGCTGTCATCGGCATTCAATCCAATACAGAATAAATACGAAAGAGGAAATACAATTGTATCAAAATGAAGTCCAACCCTTCGAAACCTGATTTGAAGGAAAAGGGAAACGTCGCAAGGTGGAAAAGACGGCAATGTATCTTCCTACAAAAAGTCTTTGGCATTGCAGGTTCGAACATTTCAATTTTGCAGAAGACCAAGCTAAGTGCCATTTGTAACCAATTCCAAAGGATATATATAATCGATACATAAGTTACACACATGAGTTATGACATAGCACAACGAGCAATACTAAAAGGAGTGTTGGAAATGTAGAACTTGCCGGGCGTACAATTACAATAGAATAATCGAAGATTACAAGTGAAATGAGTAAAACTACAAACAAAATGAAATTTGAAGTCGAGTCGAGGAAACCCTCTTTCCGCAAGACGAATTACGCCCCGGGTAGTGCTCACGGATTTGGCGCTTTGTCCCCAAAGATAAAACGACTTCTCGTCTTCTTAGTAGCAGCACCGCAAACTAAGAAGCTCCGGCGAACTGGAAATAAAAGGCGAAGGAACTGAGCTCAAAAACTGAATGATGTAGAAGAGATGATGCAAAATGCTTTGAGTTGTGTGTCCTAGAATGGCCTGCAGAGCCTTCTATTTATAGGCTGCTCATTCAGTAGGGACATCAATGCCATAAAGGCATTAACAGCCACTAAGGTAGTGGGTTAGTGGTGGAGTGGAAGAGGCTGACTGTTCAGCTGAAGAGACACCTTCCAGAGTCTTCTTCCGGATGGGCCACGAATTGGGCTGGACGGGTAGGCCTCATCTCATTAGAATTGGGCTGGGCAATTGGGCTTCCACATGGCCCAAAATACTATATATTTTGTGGTCCAAAAAATATAGTACACAAGACCCCAAGCCCAAGCCAAAGGCCCAAAGGACCAATTGCCAAGATCCAAGTCCACGGCCACGAAACCCGAACCCGAACCCGAACCCGAACCCGAACCCGAACCCGAGGCTGAGGCCGAGGCCCGAGCCGGAGCCGGAGCCGTCCGTGCCGTCCGGCACGGACGGCGGGGCCGGATCGAGTGTGTGCTCACGCGAGAGCCCAACCACACACTTATCCACTTACTTGGCCCACTTGTTATTAAGCCCACATGTTTAAACACTTTTAAACAGCACACCACATTAATATTTAATCAATGTGGTATAACTTACACTTCATTAACTAATGAAGTAACTCTCCACCAAACTTTGAACATATATATCTCACTCACCGGAAATCGGTTTTGAGCCTATAAATATACCACGCTCATCTACTCCGCGAGTAGAACAATAATCTAATATTTAATTTATGTAATAAATTAAATATTTGTTATTATTTATTTGGTCAAAAACCAAATTTCCAACAATCCCCCACATGAGTGAGATAGCCATATGCAAATGTATGCAAATGCAAGAGCTCAGTCCTTACGAGGTATAAAAGTATTAGGATAGGTAGTTTGTGGCTTTGAACCTTCCATAGTCAACACCATCGAGTACACAGGCGGCATAGTACCTCAATGCTTTGAACTATCCCTCCATGGCGTGCACCGAGACAACGATGTTAACGCTTATACACATCAACCTCATCCGTTCTCACGTTTTGTGTCCATTTCGGCCTTGGACACCCCTTTGGTTTTATAAGTGTATCTTAACAAAGCGGCCTCACTTCACACTTACATAGGTGATTCTTTACCGAGTATCTTGCCATACTCAACCTCCTCGAGGTATTTAGGAATCATTAAAAGTCATAGACTTATCCTCACCACTAGGCAAGCTTTCAACACTCAAATGCTTTCAAGGGAATAAATAAATGTGAGTGTTTTCACCCGAACTTTTACAGCTTAGTTTTCCCATTGAACCAAGTTCTTGGGGTTTCCAATCATCATGGTTGGGTTACCACTATGATAGTTCTTAATTTGTGGATTTTACTCCCATTCCCTCTAGCAACTTATTCATTTGATCACGGTTTAACCCTTTGGTTAGTGGATCCGCCAGATTATCCAACGACTTCACATAGTCGACTGAGATAATCCCAGTTGTGATCAAATGTCTCACGGTATTATGTCGTCGACGAATATGTCGAGACTTACCATTATACAAACCACTTTTTGCCCTACCAATAGCCGCTTGGCTATCGCAGTGAATCATCACCGGAGGCAATGGTTTCTCCCAACATGGAATGTCCTCAAGAAAGTTTCTTAGCCATTCGGCTTGTTCACCAGTTATATCTAAAGCTATGAACTCAGACTCCATGGTGGATCGGGCTATACACGTTTGTTTTGTGGATCTCCACGTAACAGCTCCACCCCCAATTATAAACACATACCCACTTGTAGAAAGTGAATCTTTCGTGTCCGAAATCCAATTCGCATCACAGTACCCTTCAAGTACCGGGGGGTATCTCGAAAAATGTAGCCCATGACTTTGAGTATACTTCAAGTATCTCAAAACTCATATAAGAGCTCTCCAATGCTCCTTGCTTGGATTGCTCGTGTATCGACTCAATTTATTCACGGCACATGCTATGTCGGGTCTAGTGCAATTTGTAAGATACATTAAACACCCTATGACACGAGCATAGTCTTCTTGAGCAACCGACTCACCTCGGTTCTTGCTCAAATGAACATTAAGTTCAATAGGAGTTTTAGCGGGCACGCTTTCAAAAGCGTTAAACTTCTTGAGCACTTTCTCAACATAGTGAGATTGTGACAAGACAATCCCATCGGATTTCCTTAGTATTTTCATACCAAGAATAACATCCGCTAAACCCAAGTCTTTCATGTCAAAGTTCCTCTTTAACATGTTCTTAGTTTCATTAATTACACGGATATTACTACCCATGATTAACATGTCATCTACATAAAGACACACAATAACATACCCGTTATTCGTGTTCTTAATGTAAACACATTTATCACACTCGTTTATCTTAAACCCATTTGACAACATCACATTATCAAATTTCAAGTGCCATTGAAGTGGCGCTTGCTTCAATCCATAGAGGGATTTAACCAGTTTGCAAACCTTCTTCTCTTTACCAGGTTCTACAAATCCTTCTGGTTGTTCCATATAGATTTCCTCCTCTAATTCTCCATAGAGAAAAGCAGTTTTCACATCCATTTGATGTATCTCGAGATTGTGCAAAGCAGCAATTGCGAGAAGCACCCGAATGGATGTAATCCTTGTTACAGGAGCATAGGTATCGAAATAATCGTACCCTTCTTTCTGCTTAAACCCTTTGACAACCAAACGGGCTTTGTACTTGTCAATTGATCCATCAGCTTTGTATTTCCTTTTAAGGATCCATTTGCACCCCAAGGGTTTACACCCTTCGGGCAAATCAACCAGCACCCAAGTGTGGTTTTGCCTAATGGACTCAATTTCACTTTGTACCGCTTCTCTCCAAAACGGACTGTCCGATCTAGAAAAAGCTTCTTTGATCGTCGTAGGTTCTTGATCCAACATGAACACTACATAATCCGGACCAAATTGCTTTGGTTTCCGAACTCTACTACCACGTCTCGGTTCACTATCTTCCGGATTAGACCTTTGTCGTTTGCGTGACGTAGGTTCTTCATCCTCGGATTTAGAACTTGTGGCTTCACCTTCAATTCTATTGCTAGAATTTGTTTCTACATTACCCTTGTCTTTACAAGGATATATGTGTTCAAAGAATATTGCATTCCTTGACTCGATCGTTGTACCCACAGTCATGTCGGGTACTTCCGACTTGTGGATAACAAAGCGATAGGCGTTGCTGTTATGTGCATACCCAATAAAGATACAATCAACCGTTTTAGGGCCAATTGTAACTTGTTTAGGTAGAGGCACTTCAACCTTCGCCAAACACCCCCACACTTTAAGGTATTTGTACGATGGTTTCCAACCTTTCCATAACTCATAAGGAGTAACATCTTTACCTTTGAGTGGAATCTTGTTTAATATATAGTTGGCTGTCAAGACAGCTTCTCCCCACATATTTTGGGGCAACCCTGAACTAATCAACAAAGCATTCATCATCTCCTTAAGAGTTCGATTTTTACGTTTAGCAACGCCATTTGATTGAGGTGAGTATGGAGCCGTCGTTTGATGAATTATACCACTTTCGTTGCATAATTCCTCAAACGGAGCGACATATTCGCCACCTCTATCACTTCGAACACTCTTAATTCGACCACTTAGTTGATTTTCGGCTTCATTCTTGAAGTGTTTGAATGCTTCAATAGCCTCATCTTTACCTCTTAAAAGATAAAGATAACAATATCTTGTGCAATCATCGATGAACGTGATAAAGTACTTCTTACCACCACGAGTTTGCACATACTTTAAATCACACACATCGGTGTGAATTAAATCAAGGGGTTTCGTGCTCCGCTCAACCGAATGAAACGGTGGTTTTGTCATTTTTGCCTCAACACAAACTTCACATTTGTTTTGAGTGTTAACTTCATTTAACTTTAGTAAATCTAAATTTACTAATCGTTTTATAGCATTTAGATTAACATGTCCTAATCTACAATGCCATAAATTAGAGCACTCAATAATGTAAGAGGAAGTAGTAGCATTTTCATTATTACTCTCAATAGATTTTGGTACATGGCGTATAGCCAATACATTCAACCTAAAGAGACCATCAGAGAGGTAACCCTTTCCAAGGAAAGTACCACTCTTTGACAAAATAAACTTGTCAGACTCAAAAACTAGTCTAAACCCCTTGTTAACTAGAATAGAGCCCGAGACCAAGTTCTTTCGGATGTCGGGAACATGCAGCACATTCTTCAAAGTTAGAGAATTCCCGGATGTAATCTTTAGCACCATATCTCCAACTCCGACAACCACGGACGAAGCTTGGTTCCCCATGTTGAGCTTTCTCCCCTCAACAACTTGATAGGTAACAAACTTGTTCCTATCGGCACACACGTGCGCAGTAGCGCCAGTGTCGATGAACCAGCCTCCCGGCTTTTCGACTTGGTTGACCTCCTCGGTGACCACAGCCGTAAAGTCTTCTTTCACCCACTCGCCATCTTTTTCGGCGACGTTGGCAGCATGTTTCTTCTTCTTCTTGTTCTTGGGCTTCTTACAGTCCTTCGCAGTATGCCCATGCTTGCCACAATTGTAGCAATCACCATCAAACTTCTTCGATGGTCCCTTCGCCTTGCCTTTGTCTTTGGCATTTAGGCGATCACGCTTGTTGGAGGGACCGCCCTTCTCCATCAAGTTCACCTTGGCATCAGACGGTGCCTTTGGTTTGTCTTGATCGCGCACATCCGACTCGATGCGTAGCTTCACAATCAAGTCTTCAAGAGTCATCTCCTTTCGCTTGTGCTTGAGGTAGCTCTTGAAGTCTTTCCAATTTGGGGGTAGCTTCTCGATCACGGTCGCCACAACGAACGCATCCGGAAGGACCATCCCCTCAGCATGGACGTCATGCACAATGAGTTGAAACTCTTGTACTTGCTCCATCATTGGTCGAGAATCGACCATCTTATAGTCCAAGTATCGGGCTACAACGAACTTCTTCGTACCCGCGTCATCGCTACGGTACTTCTTGTCTAACGCCTCCCATATTCCTTTGGAGGTGTTGACACCAGAGTATACATTGTACAAGCTATCATCCAAGGCATTGAGAATGAAATTCTTGCACAAGTAGTCTCCATTTCGCCAATTGTCATACAAAGCACGAACATGGAAGTTCGCCTCATTGGCATTTGGCGCAGCCGGCTCATCTTCCGTGAGGAAGTTTGCCACTCCCAATGTTGTCAAGTAGAACAACATCTTTTGTTGCCACCTTTTGAAGTCAGCTCCGCTAAACTTCGGCGGCTTCTCGGCGGGTGGCATCACCCTTGATGCCGAGTTCGCTCCCATAAGGGAGCCACTTGGGTTAGGCCCATAGGCCGCCCCCACAATCGAGCCCATGAATGGCACTCCAACAGTTCCACTAAAAGTGGAACCCACGGTGCCGCTTGAAGCGGAACCACCGCTTGACAAAAATGGGTTATTCCAAACCCATGAACTTGAAGGCATAGTCGAGCCTCCGGTTGAACCGCCAGTGTTGGAGTTCATTGCCGATGCAGTAGTGAAGGTTGGCAACGGCGTTGACATGGTTGATGGAACAGTTGACGACATAGTAGATGGCAATGTCGAAGCTTCAATGGACGAGTCGGTGGAAGCTGCAGCACTTGTCATCTTCGAATAGTTGATTCAAAACTCCTTGGAACGGCAAAAATAATTCGTCTTGCGATTGTTGGAAATGTAGAACTTGCCGGGCGTACAATTACAATAGAATAATCGAAGATTATAAGTGAAATGAGTAAAACTACAAACAAAATGAAATTTGAAGTCGAGTCGAGGAAACCCTCTTTCCGCAAGACGAATTACGCCCCGGGTAGTGCTCACGGATTTGGCGCTTTGTCCCCAAAGATAAAACGACTTCTCGTCTTCTTAGTAGCAGCACCGCAAACTAAGAAGCTCCGGCGAACTGGAAATAAAAGGCGAAGGAACTGAGCTCAAAAACTGAATGATGTAGAAGAGATGATGCAAAATGCTTTGAGTTGTGTGTCCTAGAATGGCCTGCAGAGCCTTTTATTTATAGGCTGCTCATTCAGTAGGGACATCAATGCCATAAAGGCATTAACAGCCACTAAGGTAGTGGGTTAGTGGTGGAGTGGAAGAGGCTGACTGTTCAGCTGAAGAGACACCTTCCAGAGTCTTCTTCCGGATGGGCTGGACGGGTAGGCCTCATCTCATTAGAATTGGGCTGGGCAATTGGGCTTCCACATGGCCCAAAATACTATATATTTTGTGGTCCAAAAAATATAGTACACAAGACCCCAAGCCCAAGCCAAAGGCCCAAAGGACCAATTGCCAAGATCCAAGTCCACGGCCACGAAACCCGAACCCGAACCCGAGGCTGAGGCCGAGGCCCGAGCCCGAGCCCGAGCCCGAGCCCGAGCCGTCCGTGCCGTCCGGCACGGACGGCGGGGCCGGATCGAGTGTGTGCTCACGCGAGAGCCCAACCACACACTTATCCACTTACTTGGCCCACTTGTTATTAAGCCCACATGTTTAAACACTTTTAAATAGCACACCACATTAATATTTAATCAATGTGGTATAACTTACACTTCATTAACTAATGAAGTAACTCTCCACCAAACTTTGAACATTTATATCTCACTCACCGGAAATCGGTTTTGAGCCTATAAATATACCACGCTCATCTACTCCGCGAGTAGAATAATAATCTAATATTTAATTTATGTAATAAATTAAATATTTGTTATTATTTATTTGGTCAAAAACCAAATTTCCAACAAGGAGGATAAGTCCACATTGTAGCTTTATCTCATTGTAATTATCATTCAAATATATTAGTGAATATATCTGGCTTGACAGTGCCTTTAAACGTAGTCACTCGTGACGAATTGTGAATATCCCTATCTTTTATTTTTTCGTATTTGTGTGTTAAAAATTATCATGGCTTGTTTATTTTAAAAATCTATAGACTTTTAAAGTCTATCAAAAGAGAGATAAATCAATCTAATATAATTTGTTTTACATAGAATTAGAACAATCCAAAGAATTAACAGAATCTACAGATTCTAAAAAGTCTATCAAAATCCTTTAAAATTCGCATTGAATACATACCCTTAATCTATATCTATATAAATAAAAGAAAACGGAGTAGTGCATCTACAGTATTCCAGCCCAAATATGCCGCTGAATTTGCATGTCCCATGCAATATATTTGTATTTGAACACGCAAATCTATGCATATTTTTATTTCTCGATACTTTAAATCATGAAAAATGCTACTAAAAAATTAAAATGGAATGAAGTTCTCTAGTAATTTTTGAACAACTTAACACTTTCTTCTAATGTGGTTGACATTTTACCTTTTTAAGTTTCTAATGTATTTATGGTCCGTTTGGCTAAGTTTATTTTCTAGAGCTTATAAGCTATAAGAGCTCATAAGATGTTTAAGAGCTTATAATATGTATGATGGTAAGACCTTATAAGTTGTTAAAGTGTTTGGATAAAAGAGCTTATAAGTTTGAAGAGATAATAAAAAAATGAAATCTGAAAATTAAAAAAAAAATCAAAAAAAGAAAAATTTGAATTCATAATGTTGTAAAATTAAATGAAGTGTATATAATATAAATATAAAAATAAAATAGAGTTGTAGCATTCAAAAGGTAAAATTTAAATAAAAAAAAGGGGTGAAAGAACTTATTTTTTGGATAGATTATAAGCTGTTGGAGCTTATTTTTGCAGCTTATAAGCTCTCAAAGGAGCTTATTTTGCCAAACACTTTTATAGAGCTTATAAGCAGTCAAACAGCTTATAAGCCCCTTAATCATTATTCCAACTACTTATCTTTTAGTTCCACCAAGCCATAAAACATTTATGGCTATAACATTTCGACAATTTCGAATAAATTTCAAATTTTTAAATTTGGAATTGTTTTGGTTATTTTGGGTCAAATTTCTTCCATTATTTGCATCTTTCCTGTTTTTATATTTATAAAAACAATATAAAACTAATAAAAAATAAGATTTGGTACACATTTAGAATACGAAAATAGGTATAGAGGATCTCATCCGCAAAATTATTTTACAAATTTGGTTCATATAGAAATAAATTTTGATATGAGAAAAATAGGTAAGATCTATAATTGATATTGAAGTAAGCATGATTGCAATAAACAACAAGCATGAAAATACATAAGCATCAAAAGATGATAATTAAATAAGCATGATTACACATATGTTTAATCATAATTGCATTTATATTTAAGTATTACAGACATGCTCACCCAATAAGACGAGTAATGCTCCCCTACGCATCGTGGGCATGCTTAATGTACTCAGGGCTGAAGTGACATACATGCTATTAGTCAATCCTTCCATATTTTATTTATTTTTTTATTTAATAAATTATTTATTTATTTGTGCAAATTTATTTTTCTCTCAAATTTTTTTACATCTCTCTAGATTCTCTCTCATCACTTTTTCTATTTTTTTTTCTCTCATCACTTTCTCTAATTTTTTTCTCTCCTCACTTTCTCTCTATTTTTTTTTTTCTCTTGTCACTTTCTCTCTCTAAATTTTTTATTTTCATAATTTATCTTTCTAAAATTTTTGCTCTCTCATGACTTTATCTCCCTAGACAATTTTCTTCATCATTCTTTCTCTTTCTAAATTTTTAACTCTCGTTATTTTCTCTCTTCAAAATATCAATTTTCTCTCTCTAGAAAATTTATCTCTCATCACTTTCACTCTCTAAAAAATTCCACTATCGTCATTGTCTCTCTCTAAAATATGTCTCTCATCATTTTCTCTCTTTAATTTTTTCTTTCATTATTTCTTCTCTCTAATTTTTTTTTTCTCTCTTATCACTTTCTCTCTCTAAAATGTTTCTCTTTGATTACTTTCTTTCTCTTTATAATTTTTTTCTTTATCATCATTTTCTCGTCTAAAATTTTGGTAGAACAAAAAATTTAGTATTATCATACAAAATAAATGAAAAATTATTGATTACATCTCATTCCATTCCATTCATAAATTATGCATACCAAACATGAGAATCAAGCATCCCATTCCATTCCATTCCTACCTTCATTACATTCCCATTTCCATTCCATTCCATTCCATTCCATTCCTACCTTATTCCATTTTATCATATCAAGCACCACCTTAATCTTCAATAATTTAGGATTTAGAGGTCTAGTTTAGATTTAGTGTCAATGGTTAAATATACCCATTTTGGATAACTATATAAGTTTTATACCCAAGCAAATAAAACTATAAGTTTTATACCCAAAAGTCTTGAAAAGACAAAAATAGCCTCCACTTTATCTCACACTCAAAACAAAACAAAAAGAATGTGGGCCCCACTTTTCAATTTATTCAAAGAAATAAAAACAAACCCTACCCCACCCCATTCTCTCTCTCTCGGCCGTCACTCTCCCTCCCCTCACGATTTCTCTCCCTCACGATTTCTCTCCCTCTCTCTCCCAAAGAACCGTGAGCCCTAAACCCCCAAACCGTAATTTTTTTTATTTGTTTGCCGGCGCCGGAGTGAAAAAACCATGGCCAACGATTCAAACGACGACCACGATTCGGGTGCCGAATCCGAAGGAGTTCCACAACGTAGGCCAATTCCGACGAGGGCCGAACGGGAGAATATTCCGGAGCCGCCGGCGCCGGTGAGTTTTCTAACCTTCGTTATTTTGTTAAATAAAATTATTCAATTTACGGTTTAAATTGTAAGCATGTTTTTCAGTTTTTTGGATGGAATAGTTTGGATTTGTATGCGATTTATATGAAAATGACACAAATATGTGTGTGTGCTTGAACTACGATTTGTGTGTGTGTGCTGGGTTTGAACTTGAAGTTGAATCTGTACAGTATAGGTTTGGGCATAATTCACGGTTTGGAAGCCAAAAAACCGTGAGCTCACGGTTAAACTAAGCTTAAACCGTGAGAAAAGGGCTTCCTCACGGTTTGAACTTAATTCAAACCGTGATTTCACGGTTTGCTTAAGCAAACCGTGAGAATTCCTTTTCTCACGGTTTAAGCTTAGTTTAACCGTGAGCTCACGGTTTTTTGGCTTTTAAACCGTGAATTATACATATTAGATTTAGATATATATACACTATATAATTTAATTTAATTAATTAATTCACTTCATTTGCATTTTTTGGGTGATTGCAGCCTAGGTACCAATGGTACAGGCCTCTCATGCAAGGATTTCCAGGTGAAATCAATGTCTACTATAGAGACTCTGCAGCTGTGTCAATCGTAAACCATTTATTGCGCATTGGCGGACGTGATCTGTTGGCCCGATTTAGTGACAAATCTCCATTCGCAGTCATCTGCACAATTAAGAAGATTGGGAATGCGAAGCGTGCCTTGCACGAGCTTTTGTCCCGGGAGCTATGGAGGGGCAACGACCATGATTTTGAGAGGTTGTTTCACGTGAATGGCCAGGATATTCGGTTTGGGCCGCAAGAATTTTGCCTCGTGACCGGATTGAGATTCGGTTCCTCGACCTTTAATCCTCATGGCAAGAACCACGTCATCCCAAGGACGAGTCTCTTCTATACTTACTATGAGGGGCGTAAGGTGCTAGTGAAACAGTTGTTTAACGATTTCACGAACGCTGACGTAGTTCTAGGGACGGAGGATCAATACATGGCTGCCGCTAACCTCCTCGCCTACTACTACTTGCTATTGTGTCGGGACTACAATAGAAGCATTGATGATTGGGCATGGACTTTAGTAGAGGATCCGGAACGATGGGCTACATTTCCGTGGGGCTCATGGTCGTTCCAAATACTGTGCCACCAGCTCGGAGTGGCAAAGAAAGACCCGAGAGAAATTGGAGGCTCCGACACTAATGCTGCCTACCATCTATACGGGCCCGTCTGGGCATTGTATTTTTGGGCCTTCGAGGCCCTTCCGGATTTAGGAGAGCAGTGTGCCAACAAGCTGAACCCGCACGCGTTCCCTCGACTAAGGAGATGGGAAATGGGACACAACTATAGAGATTTCCAGGGTTTTTTTAACGATCCGACGGTATGTCATCATTCTCTTAATCTGCCAATTATATATCATTTGAATTATTAAAATTTAAATTAATATTAGAGTTTTGTTTTGTTTATAGTATATGGTGATTGAAATTGAATTAATTGGAGCAGGTTTTATGTAGATTATCGGTTAATTGTTTGAACTCAATTATAATTAATTTAGTTAAATTTAAATTTTATTTATTATGATTATTTAAGCATGATCACGGTTTGATATTAAATAAAACCGTGAGCTCACGGTTTCATTTAGAATAAAACCGTGAAAGCTAAATGTCTCACGGTTTGAACTTAAGTCAAACCGTGAGCTAACGGTTTGATTTATGTTCAAACCGTGAAAGATAATTCTCACGGTTTGAACTTAAGTCAAACCGTGAGCTAACGGTTTGATTTATGTTCAAACCGTGAAAGATCATTCTCACGGTTTGAACATAAATCAAACCGTGAGCTAGCGGTTTGATTTAGTCCCAAACCGCGAGGCATCAGCTTTCACGGTTTGAATACTGATTTTGATTTGGTTTTGATTTTTAATTTTTTGTGCCTTTGTCTTTTGCAGCTCCAAGTAAACCCGACGCTCGAACCTTCGACGGAAGAAATGGCTCAATTATACTATCTTAGCCTCTTCGAAGAGCAAGACCCCTTGATGGTTCGATTTAATCCGAATACGCGTCATGCTTGGAAGAAAGCGCCTATACCGCAGAGGCAGACGAAGGAAGCGAGAACTATGGCGAAAGTTCTCGACAAATTGAGGTGTCGGGATGCCCGGACTGCAGCCCAGCCCCGTGGTCGCCAGCCACGTGCCACCAGGGCAAATTCTGAGGGTCGAGGGCCTCTCCCAAACCCAAGAGCTCGTGTGAGTACGTCGAAGAGGCCAAGGGTGGAGAGTTCACATCCCGAGAGGTCTCCGGGCCTTGTTTGCTGCGTGCATGGGGATCCGTGCCCCCGAGGATGTGATAATGACGCGTGGGCTGACAAGATCATGGAGAGAATGGCCCAAGACCAGTCGGACACCGGAGTGATGGCTCGTATCGCCAAGTTCATGGCAGGGCACCTGAAGGGGATCTTCGGGAGGTCGGGGAGTTCCGCGGGTCATGGCGCTCATTCTCATCATCGAGCACCGTCACATGCCAGCCATGTGGCCTTTGATAGACGACATTCTGTTGACCGGCCCCACGAAGATCGAGACGATCAAGAGGCTCCCTACATTGAGCACAGGTCACCGTCCCCTGTGGGCGCTCCGGGTTTCGAGCACATGGTGGGGTTTGTTACCGAGCCGGTAGCACGGGAGAGATCAAGGACGCCTCCAGTTCGAGAGGCTGAGGTCGAGGACGCAGAGTCATCACACTCATCTTTTTATAGGGACTTGGAGACGACGCCCCCATATGATTGGGTGCATCCCGTACTACAGCCTGTCGTTCCTCATCCGCAGATGATTCCCGTTCCCGAGGAGCGACAGGGAAACGGGGGTGAGTACAGTGATGCAGACTCTGACGTGGCAGGACAGACGCCTGTGCGTCGGGTTCGTATTGGGGGACGGAATGTGAGGCCGTCGGCTGCCTTACAGAGCCCATTTGTTCCGATTATCCCCACACCGTATACTGGCTCGACGATCAAGGAGATGTTTATGGCATTCAGACAAAGCGGGCCGGATTCCTACGCAATGAACATGCAGGACCCGCCATATAGGATGACGCAGTCCTTGTTCGATGATATCGAACACCCCGCGATACAGTTCAACGCTGAGGTTAGTCCGGACCTTATTTTGTGTTGTTATTATTTTTGATACTTTGTCGAGTATTATGTTTTCATAATAATCTGTGTTTATTTTAGGTAATGGACCTGTATGTGCTTTACTGGTGGAGTCGACTCCAAGATGGACTTTCTTTGTGTCCGTCTCTGCAGGAGAGAGGCACCGTTCTGCTTGGATTGGGCGTATACGTGAGTTTTTATTGACATATTTAATGAATAATTATTTTATTTATTTTATTTTGTGTGTAATCTCTAAACGAATATATTATTTGACAGTACGACTTGAGAACAACTCTGATGGCTTTTCACGATGGAGATCAAACGGCAATGGCAAAGTCGAAGCTAAAGTATCGTGATTACAAGCTGTCAAAGGATCTCCAGAATTGGTTTCACAGCGTGGGCTCGTATGATGTTTGGATGAACGCAACTTGTGTAAGTTCCTTCGATTTAACTTTTTCATTTGAGAACGTATTATTATTAGTGCTTGAAGAATAAGTTGAGTCCTCGACCCTTCTATGCAGTTTGTGTTTGTTTGTCATGTCTCCTCCGACCACTGGGTTATCTGCCGGGTATTGACTGACGAGTGGACGATGGAGGTATATGACTCACTTCTACATACGCTCCCTAATGCAGCCGACAGAATGCATCGGAAGGTCCAGCTCTACCCGATCCTGAAACTGTGGCCCAGAGTCTTGCAGCAAGTTGGGTATTGGGATCAACATCCACGGCTGGCGAAGCAAAATGATTTCTTGCAGATTGTCTGGGCCCCCTTGACGCAACAATACATACAGAAAGATGATTATTCATGCGGCCCGTTCGCTTGTATGTATATCGACCGTATCTTCGCCTTGAAGAAGCCGCGTCTTGAGAGGGTTGGTATGAGGTATCTATCCGGGTTTCGCTTAGAGGTGGCGAAACGGATATTTTCACTTTCGCAACGTTATGTCGAGTTGTGAACATTATATTTCATTTTCTTTGACATTGTGTATAATATTATCACTTATATATTTAAAATTTATAATTCTACGCATTTCATTTAGATTAGATTATTAGAATAATATTTAAACATTGAATTTAAATTTAAAAATAATATTTAGATTACTAGCATATGTAACTTTGAACATGATTAGCATATGTACAAGTGTATAAGTGAACAATACATCAACAATCTCTTTGAACTCAAATATACGTGTAGCATTATTCATAGACAACAATTAGTGATTAATTTAGAATTTAGATAATATATGCACACATAATTGATATAATATATTTATATCAATTAAAATATGGTTAAAATCAGAGTTTCGGCATTAATTTTGGCCTAATTATGAAATTAACGGTTAGGGTTCACGATTAATTTAAAATTCTTACGGTTTTATTTGCATTTAAACCGTATTTGCTCTCTTTAAAATAAATAAATATAAAAAAATATATTTTTCACGGTTAGGTTTCACGGTTTAAATGTGAAAAAACCGTGTTTTAAAAAAAATTAATGAAAAATATGACTCTCACGGTTAGATTAGCAGTTAAACCGTGATCTCACGGTCTGCTTGCTAATCTAACCGTGAGAGTCACATTTTTACGGTTTAATTGGGGTTCACGGTAATTTTATATTTTTAACCGTTAGCTCACGGTTTAACATGTATTCTACCAGTCGGCTGTGTCCCACATCGAAAGTATAAGACAAAAATTGAGAAGGTGCTACCTATATATGAACAATCTTTTACTTTTCTTTTTCTCAAAATTTATATTGCTGTTGTCATGGCGACGGCAGCGTAATAGTGTTGTGGCTACTTTCCCACCTTGTATATACATTGAGTTAATCATTTTGCTAAAATATAAGGTGTGAAGTAGCCACAACACTATTACGTTTAAATGAGTGCAAGTATTCTTCTTAATTAGTAAAAATAGGAAAAATAAAATAAATTAATTAACGGTTTGTTAGGCATTTATACCGTGAGCTCACAGTATAATGGCCAATCAAACCGTTAATTTTGTTCATATTTTTTTTAATTAATTAATAATGGAAAAAATAAAATAAATTAATTAACGGTTTGATAGGCATTTATACCGTGAGCTCACGGTATAAATGCCTATCAAACCGTTAATTAATTTATTTTATTTTTTCCATTATTAATTAATTAAAAAAAATATGAACAAAATTAACGGTTTGATTGGCCATTATACCGTGAGCTCACGGTATAAATGCCTAACAAACCGTTAATTAATTTATTTTACTTTTTCCATTATTAACGGATTGAAGATAAACTTCTACATAAACTTCTTTCTATATATAACCATAACCATAAACTCTCAACCGTAAACTTCTACATAACCAATTCTAATCTAATCAACAACTCTCATCGGGCATCTACGCTTAGTATGCCCATGTACGTGACAAATGCTACAAGTTTTTGGCCTTCGTCGCTGCCTACCATCCTCGTTCGGGACTCTATTGAGATCGGCATCACCGATCTGCAAAGAAGCCGTGCATGTGCGTCTCTTGTGACCGTATCCACCGCACCGCCCGCATCTCTGTGGATTTCCCGGAAGATCTTCCACCGTTGATCTCGCTCGGCTGTTTCGCGGTCTACCCGCTTGTCTTTCGACAACAGGCGGCAAAACCACTTGAGCAGCAATGTGCTCGGGCACAGTCCAAGACCGTGGATCGGGAACCGGATGAATGTTGGGCGAGTAGGTTGCCACGAGGGTCGATTGTTTGAAATAATAGCTCACATAGTCCGTAGCACGGCCTCCGGCAAAACTGCAACCATAGTAATGAAATATGAAAGAATTAAACCAAATATTTTCAGACTGATCGTAGTAAAAAAAATGAGTATGAGGCATGCATACCTAATGGCAGCACAAGCGTGTCGACACGGCACCATGTTCCCCTCCCACTCACGACAATCGCACGTTGCATTCTGCATGTCCACTAGGTAAGTCCCGTTGTCACCCTCGACCCTGTACACGTGGGGAATTGTTGTCCCACGAGTTCTGTAGTGACGGGCCCATTCAGAAGATACGGCCATCTTCTGGTACGTTGTCTCAGTCACCTCGTGGGTCCCACGTTGAGCGGCATTCCGATGCTCCTCGAACCACCTGTCGACAATAATCCTGTACGCCTCAATCATGGCGCAGATGGGCAATCGACGGGCCCATAGGAGTCTAGCATTCATCGTCTCAGCGGCATTCGAAGTCATGAAACTCGTGCACGGAACAAGGCACTTGTTACGCGACCACCGATGCATGCCGATCTCACACAGCCTCTGATATATTCCAGAACCCATCAAGTTTTCCATGTATTCTTCGAATTTAGAATCCGAATATGAGTAGGCCGCAGCTTCGAATATGCCGACTGCGTGCTTCCCAAATGTGACCATATTCTTGGCCAGATGATGCCAGCAGAGACCGTGATGCGCACCGGGGAAGACAGCCCTCACTGCATTTCCAATGCTGATATGGCCATCGGAGACTATCAATAGGTCCTGAGGATATCCTAAGCAGTTACGCAAATTCGTCAGAAACCAAGACCAGGAATCATCGTCCTCGATCGGGCCAAATCCAATGGCAAGTGGAAATACTTGCTCATTCCCATCCTTCGTGCAAGCGACGAATAACGTCCCCTTGTTCTTGCCCTTGAGGTGTGCCCCGTCGACTACGATAACCGAACGTAGTAAATTGTTCTGAAATGCATGCAAGGACTGTCCTAGAGCGAGGAACATATAACACAGTCGATCGTCGAGGGGGGATGTCGAGATACTATACACGGTACCTGGATTCTTCTGCTGCAGTAAGTACAGATAAGATGGAAGCCTCTTGTACGACTCCACAAATCCTCCATACATCATCTCGATAGCGATGTTCCTCGCTCGCAGGGCAAAACTGTAATCGATCTTAATGCCGTACTCAGCTCGCATTTCGTCAACCATCTCTTTTGGCTTGAGCACGACACCATCAGTGATCAACTTCTTTGCGTAGAATGCTCCAAGAACATTCGCGGGGTACTGCCGCGGTGTAGTCCCGTCTAAATCGACGGAGCATGTATGGCTGCCATTGTATGTTCTGATGCGCCACATAGTCCCCACGTTCTTTGCCCGCACGAGGTACTCGCACCCTTCCGTCCTGCATTTGAACCCGACACGGCCCTTGTCCGAATTCTCAACTTTGTACTGCTGCCGGTTCTCCATTTGATGCAATCCAACTGCTACTGACACATCTAACTTCCTCTTGAACAGGCCGCCCTCTCGCAATGCACCAGCTACAGGCGTGTAATAATCTGGATCCAGGACCCCCAAAGGCAACGCAGTGTCTAGGTGAACGTGAGGAATCAACCAATCTCGGATAGCCTCAAGATCAGCCCTGGCATCGTCGTCTTGGGTAGGTTGGGACTCTGAATGAATGTTGCGATGCCCAACGATCCTATGAAGCCGTCTCGGCTCTCGGATCCATGCACCGAACTCCTTCGTAAGTGACTCAAATAAGTCGGTGCGATCCGCTGCGTCCATTGCTTCCTCAGCCATATCTTCCGCGACCTCTTCATCCTCATCCCTTTCCTCGTCGTCTTCCTTGCTCCTTTCTTCTTCAGAATATGGAGCCTCCGAGCTCGGCTCCTCAATATTCACACTCGTAAAAATCCTAGAACCTTGTGTCGTCGGAGTGCTCTGGGCGATTCCCTTATCTTTTCTGATAACGTAAACAGTTGCTTTCTTCATCTGCTCCACAATCAATCGCAACAAATCCATGTCGCTCCTCAAAGCGACCTTATCTTGTCCACCATCGGCATTACTCACGTAGTAGAGCAAAAAATCGGATTCTTCGCCCACTTGATCACGAATCTCTTGTAGTAGATTTGCATATGTAACTTCAGTCATAGCCAAATGCACCAAAACACGATCGCCCCCTACGTAACGAGTTTCCTCCTCAAAATACCCACCGTGACGAATATATACTTTGACCGTAGACATATATCTGCATAAAAACGATCAAGAAATTCAAAATCAGAAGAAAATACACTAAACTTTGATGGAAGAAATCGTGTTTACACGGTTTAAATAGTTCACGGTTTAAACTTTAAACTTTAATGGAAGTTCACGGTTTAAACTTTGATTAAACTGTGAAAGTTGGACATTTCACGGTTTAAACTGAGATTAAACCGTGAAATATTATAAATCGTGAGCTTAATATTTTAATTGAAAAAGATATCTCACGGTTTACCTTGTAAATAACCGTGACATGACAAATCTAAACCGTGAATTTTAATTAAACCGTTAAAAACGGAAAATTGTTTTTTCCAAGCTTAATATCGAATCTAATAGTTTTAAACCTATTACATGGAAGTAATTACTTTAATTCTCGATAAATAGGTTACCAAACATGTAATCTAATCACTCTTCGTATCAAAAAAGTAAATAAACCATGATTTTCTAGAAAAAAATCAATAATTACTAAATTCCAAATTCATATGATTTTCCTCAAATTTACACAATAATAACAACTAAATATGAAAAAATAAACGGTGCGTACCTTCAATATGATCAAAATATCTTCGACAGCGGACCAAATACGGTGAATATTTTCGAGAATCAACCAACTTCGAGGGGAAATTTCAACAAAATTGAGGGAGGTTAACTCAATTTGCGTTCACGATTTCAATTTTTTATTGCAGTTGAAGTGTTTTTGTTCAATTTCACTGTTAATTCAATTAATGAAATGTACCTTCATCTGATTTGGTTGTTGGTGAATAAATACATTTTCGAATTTTACATTTTTTTCACTCAAAATCAAATTAAAAAGTGACTTCATGATGGCAAAACCGTGAGCTCACGGTTTTATACTTTACTCACGGTTTTTCGACCTTATAAACCGTGAGGATTCATGCAAAACCGTGAGCTCACGGTTTAACAATGATATCACGGTTTGATATGTTGTAACCGTGAAAAACAGTAACTTTTTAAGGGTAAGTTTGTCTTTTCATTTAATTTTGGGTATAAAACTTATACTTTTATATGCTTGGGTATAAAACTTACATAGTTATCGGTTTTGGGTATATATAAAGTTCACCCTTAGATTTATGTTGTTGAAACTTTTACAATAAAAAATATTTTTCTATTGCAAATAATTCGAGGTCTAATTAATCAAACTTAAAATATATTTTTAGTATTAAAAAAATAATCATTTGTACCTGTATTTGTATCCGCACTTGTCATACCCGAAACCGTACCCGTACCCACCTATACAGCGAGTAGGGTACGGGTCCAGTTTGGCGGAACCGTATCCGGCGGGTATGGGTACGGATCCATACCCGAACCCGTATTTGGCCGCCTCTAGTTGTATTGCTATTTCACTTCCAATATACTCCCTCCGTCCACGATTTTGTTGGCAAAAAATAATTTATAGATGATTTTGAAACTTTGTGATGATGGATTTTAAATTGTATTTTTGGAGTTTAGTTTTTTTTAAAGGGTACTACAACACTCGTAGTACCTTGTAAAAAAAAGTAAACTCCAAAAATACAGTTTAAAATATATCATCACAAACTAAAAAAAAATTAAAAGTCAACATCATCAACAAATCGTGAACTAAGGAGGTATAATCCGAGAAGATTAATATCCCTTCTAAAATAGTGTTTTAAGGGAGGGCCATACATTAATGCCGGCCCCCATAAAGAATTATTTTAGCTACCAAACACACGGATAATCTCAAACAACTAATCTATCTAGGCTCATAACCACCAAACACAACCTTAGTGGTTTCGTTCATTTAGAATGTTGGCGGGAAAAGAGCCTTGATTGCCAGCCTGGCAGATTTCAATTTCTTTCTAATTTTGACCCAAATCCATACTTTCCCGCCTCCCCTCATCCTTACATTTTCATTTCATAATAATAATTTATTTGACTGAAATTTCCCGATCTGACAACATATGGAGGCTCCGCCGGCATTCACCACTGACGCCGTCGCGGCCTCGTGGAACGTGGTCGGTCATTTGCTCCGTCAGGGGCGCCCCGCCCATCCATCCGAGCTGGCTTGGTCCTTTTGTTGTACTCCGGATTTCATACGCTTCCTCTGCTCAATCCCCAATTCCCCTCTCTGCCTCGCGGGTGACGAGTTTGTCACCTTCTCGCGAAGAGTTGTTGCTGCTTTAGCCCAATTTTTTGCTAATTCCCATCTGATTACAAGATACTTCGATTTGCCACAGCCTGTACCGCCTTTGTTGGCAGAAGTTAGGTCAAATGGGTTAGTGAGGAGGTATTGTAGAAAACGGAAGAGAGTGGCAGCGGAGCACGAAGATTTCCTGGCTATGGAAAGCAAGAGGTTTTTCCTTGAATGTGATGGTAATTTATCTATCTCCCTAAATTATTTAGATTCTTAAGAATTTATTTGTTCTTTTTTTTTTTTTCGAGTGAAATGAGCTGCATCGTGTAAAGCGTTTTACTTTATTTTCATCTGGAAGGATGGAAGAGCTTATGATATTTTTCTATTCATGACAGATGAAAAGAATTCAAACCAGACGGAGATTACTAGTCCCTACAAACTTCCTAATTTCGTTGTTCAAGTAAGTTTGAGGCACTAATTTAAAGTTCACGAGGATTTGCGTATTTGTGCAACTGTAGAAGCTTTATTAATATCTACTATGTAATTTGCTGCAAGCCTGCAATTAAACCTCTCCAAATGTTAGGGGAATAGGTTATGGATATCTTGTAGTGCAACACCTTTGAGGACAGTAATGAAAATATTCATATTCCTCATAAAATTATTTGATTCTTCGGAGCTTTATTTACATAATTAATTCAATGCTAAAGAATGTGTTCTCTTGTATGCATTCGTGTTTAAGGCTGCATATCTTTGTGCTATCCTATTAATGTAAAAGACATTTTTATGACCTCCTAAATTTGCTTACCTATTATCTCAGTACCCTTTGAAGCTTATTTTGCAGTTTCATCTCATATTTTCTGTGTTGCTCTCAAATTTGAGTATTTACAGCATGCATTTCATAATTGTGTTGATCTCTTATTGGCTATTGCCATTGGCTAACCAGAACCTTTTATTGATTTTCAATGACATTATACTCCATTTTTCAGGGCACTGAGACATTATCAAGTCTCCCATCACTCCCAGGATTTAAAAATGAACATTTTCCAGCTGAAATTCAGAACATGCAAAGGTTTAGCTGTTTACATAGAATGAATTCTAAGTGTTACCCCCTTAATCCAGGTAGAACTCCATTTTTACATCGAATAACAGCAGAAGAAACGTTGATTTCTCTCCTTTCTTCAAAGCTGTACCCAATGAATAGTAATTTAGAAGAAGGGGGTGGAATTAGTGACATTGGTATAGTACACCCTGTTCCCACCATAACTATATCTCCATCATCTAAGTTAGATGAGAAGATGATAGGGACACAAGAAAAAAGTGATGATGCTACTTTAGGGTTTGATTCATTGACTGAAGGAGTCGATAGGAAAATAAATGAAATCCTTGTACAGGGTTCTGGTAGTTGCAAAGGCCATAATGAGTGTAAAATCCATAAAATAAAATGTGACAACGATAACCTTGAAAAGGCTCTGCCTGAATCAAATAATAAGGGTCACTTTATCATCAGACCAAGAACAGAAGATCATCTGCAAAGCTGGGGAGACAAGCTGAATCATTCCATCAAGCATTCCTCTGGTATCAGTCCTGATAACAAACCTGAAGCTTATGATAGGAAAAAAGCTATCTGCCCTGCCAACGAGAATTGCAAGTGCCTCTCTGATAAAGGTCAAGAACAATGTGAAAGAAAAAAAAACTCAAGTTCTATAAGGCAAACGAAGAAGATCAACTGTGACCAGATCGTAAATTTCAAAGAAAAGAGGGATACATCCATAGAGAACAGGGAAAGGCCTTCCTCTATTTCCAGTGTAAGCTCACATCTAAGATTTATTTCCAGTGGATGTATATTTGCTTCCTTAAATGTATGCTTCGGAAGAACTAAGATGCATGCTTGTTTTTCCAGAATATTGAGCAAGCGCCTCTTCCGGAATTTGAGTCATTTGTTGTGGAACAAGAAGAGGGCTCAGGTATCTTTTGACTGTTAGAGATCTTTTACACACTCATACTGCATGCCAGCACTTGCACACACACACACACACAGAGATATATTTAGTTATAGCAGGAGAGCACTTCTGAACGTGTTATACTTCTAAGCTTTTATCTTATTTTGTACAGGAGGCTATGGTACAGTTTACCGGGCAATAAGGAAAGCTGATGGAGTAATATTTGCCATCAAATGTAGGAAAACTTACCATCTAGTGATAGACTACTCTATTAGTTTTTGATATCTAGTAGTAATTTACTTTTTCTGTCAAATCATTTATCTTGCATATTATTCTGTGTGTAGTTTCTAATATTGCTGAGCCTACCTACTGCTGTTAGTCAGCCATTGGAGATTCTTCAGGTTTAGTCGTGTAGAATTAGATCTTCTGATCTTGTAGAAAATGGTAGAACTTTGTTGATGATTTTTCCTTGTAATGCTTACATTTCTCTTAAGAATCTTGAACGATTAATTACGATACAATTTAGCCCTTTGTTATGCATAGTCATTCTAGTGCCTCGTATGTAGTGAGAGGAAACAGATAAATATGTAGTTGTAAGAAGGTAAGAGTGTTACTATTATGATCTGCAATATGTATTACTGACAGCTGCTGCTTTTCATAAGTGTTCTTGAACAATGATGCTTCTTTGGTTAAAGCTGGATAAATGTTTGGCTACCTTAACTTTTGTTTTTCATGGTTTTCCAGGTCCTCATGTCAACGCCAATAAAAATAATGTGAAGAATGAGATGAAAATGCTAGAGAGATTGGGGTAAATAATATCTGTAAAATATTTAATTATTAATGTGACCCAGTTCTCATGAAATTTTATCTTCACAATTATCATGATCTGATTCTTGTGCATAATGACAGGGGTAAAAACTTTGTGATAAAATATGAAGGTTCATTTAAGAGAGGGAGTGCTGATTGTCTTATTTTACAACATGTCCAGCATGATAGACCTGAGGTATTCATCGTCAATTTAGTATTTCTTCTGGTTGACACAGCGATTGCACTGCAACAGTCTTTGATTCTCTTGTAACAATTTCTCTCCTGCAGAACTTAAAAAGAGAAATGAATGTTGCTGACCTACAGTGGTATGCTTATTGTCTGTTCAAAGCCCTTGCTGGTCTACATAGGCAGGTCAGAGAATAAATGAAGATGCATGTACATTCATGCTATAGAATTCATTTTAAAAGGAAAATAATGTAAAATCTGATTATTCTTGTGCTTACAGGATATTGTTCATAGAGATGTTAAACCTGGAAACTTTCTCTACTCTCGCAACCTCAACAAAGGATACCTGATTGATTTCAATCTTGCATTGGTGAGCCATTGCTCCTGAAGTTCTCTTTTCCTCTCTCCAAACTTTTCAATGTCATGTGTCTATGTTATGCGAAGCATCTGATGTATTATCTCTTAATATTTTTTTTATTTGATCAACAGGATTTGCGTAAAAAGTACGGAACAGTAGGTGAGTTTTATTTTGATAGAATCAACTTGCATCATTGCCATGTCAAGTGTAGGCGACTTGATATTAGATATTACTTTGTTCGAGTAACTTGCTGAAGCTTCAATCTTTTAATCAAACATTGATTGAAGACTAGCTGTTGGGCCTATAGATACTTGAGTTTTCCATACCATGTAACATTAATTGTATTTTCCCAATCTTCTTCAGATAATTGCAAAGTACGCCCAAATTTGAGTGATCCTACTGCTATTTGCCTGACAAAGTCTCTATCACCTGCAAAGAGCAGGAGGTCAATGGAAACAACATGCACAGATGCAGTTAACAAGAATGCAGGAAAAGTCCGTAGATCCCTTCTATCTCCAGGAAACCTGAAAAGAAAGGTTGACAAAGCAACAATTATCACTGAAGGTAGCAGCCGGAACATCATTAAAAGTCAGGGTGCTGATGGTTCTGGAATAACTTCTGCAAAGGATGCAACAAGCACTAGAACAGTGTCTGCAGAACGGTTGAGAGAACCATTACCATGCCATGGTAGGAAGGAGCTGTTAAGCCTGGTGCATGAAGCAATGCAGGGTGGAAATCATGAATCTGTTGATGCTCCCAAATCAAAGAGAAAAAGAGTTGCTGCACCTGCTGGGGATGCAGGCAGCAAAGCCTTGCATGTCACTCCAATGCCACTGCATGCCAATGGAAGTGCTATTCGTGGGGCTGGATTCCTTAAAAGCAAAGGTTCTCGGCTCCATCTGTCTCCGTTATTTACTTTTCCTTTTATTTGTAGCTGACTTTATTATTTGAAACGTCGATGCTTTTAAGTTGATGGATTTCAACTGATAATCATTTCATATTGTTTATAGGAGGTGGGAAGCCTGCCAGAGAAGGCCCTTGTGCAGGAACTAAAGGATTTAAGGCTCCAGAAGTAAGATATTTTCTCTTTCTCAGTTGGGTGGTAGATAAAGCTTACGTTTGTTACTTCAAATTGGTTTTCTTTACCCCTCCAACTGTCCTTTTCTGGAGCAACTTCTAAAGGGTTTGAAGGTCATTGAATTTTTACCTCTTCTTTTTATATATATAAACTGGCTGAACCCCATGGTTCTTTTAATCTACCCCATTAATTTGGGTGTGAGGCATAAAGATGCTACTCCCTCCATCCCACCCATTTTGGAACTTTTATTTTAGGCACACAGTTTTAGGAGAAATGGATTAAAGGTGGAACCTACTGTTTGGTTGATTTAGTAAATAATTTTTAACAATCTAACAAAATATCATTAACTCAGAAAAAAGAACACAGCATAATCAGTCAGCGACTTTAGCTTGAAATCCATAATCCTTACAAGATGGCCTCTGCTACTTCAGCTGAATTCATGTGCTGTCAAGCTCTAGAATTCGTGCAAAATACATTCAATAGGAACTAACTAAAGCAGTAGATCTTTTTTTACTAACTTTTCGCCTTTTCCTTTGACCTTAATAGCGTGAGATAAAAAAGCTGCTTCTAAAGTTTCTTGTGTCATGATTTTTATTGCGTATCTGACTTTTTCAAGTTCACTTCTTTCAACACTATTCCTCTTCCTTTGAATGCATAGGAGGCTCTTATAGCATTCGCAAAAACTGGTTCACTTTATAATGGAAATGAACTGTAATTTCAGAATTCAGATAGTAAATTTTCCTTGCTAGTTCATGGATACTATGTCCCCCGTATTTTATACTCCACTACTAGAATTGGGCCTACACCCCTTTAAAAGGTCTTACAAGAGGGAGGGTTGGCTGACCTATAGGTTGAGTTCAACACCGGCTCTCATACCATGTTAGAATTGAGCCTGCACCCCTTCAAAGGAAGGGAGGACAATCCAACTTATATGTTGAGTCCGGAACCTTTGCTAAGCCGACGTGGGACAAAACTGGGGCTTCAACAATAAGATTCTGGTTGATCTGTGAAATAAGATAGCATTATAAATTGCCAATCGTCCGTGATCCGTTATCTGCTGTCTATTCCTTTGCTAAAACACATGCTTTGCAGGTACTGTTCAGATCTCCACATCAAGGCCCTAAGGCTGATATTTGGTCGGCCGGAGTGACATTACTCTATCTAATGATTGGAAGAACACCTTTTGCTGGAGATACTGAGCAGTAAGAACTACGGATGATAGCAACTTAAACTTCGTTCGTTTGGACTGGACTATCTTTCTAACAAATGCATTAACAGGAACATAAAAGAGATAGCAAAGTTGAGGGGCAGTGAAGATCTTTGGGAAGTAGCAAAGCTGCACAACAATGAATCAGTATTTCCAAAGGTACAAATAATTCAAAATTCTTGGTCACGCTCTCATTTTGCTCAAGAGTTGTAATTTTATTTTTCCTTGTAACAGGATCTACTGGATGTAAAATACTTGTCACCAGTAAGTCTTCGGGAATGGTGCGCACGGAATGCACGACGAAAAGATCTCATCGATGCCATACCAAGATCACTATTTGATCTCGTAGATAAGTGTTTGATGGTGAATCCGCGACGGAGGATCAGCGCAGAGGAAGCCCTTGGACATGATTTTTTCGCTCCATGCAACGAGGCTATAAGAAAACACAGAGTACGAAGGCAAGGGCTCAGTATGGACTCCAAAAGTAGTCATCTTCTGCGTGGAAAGGCTGAGCCCTGGGGGAGGGGGGTTGAAGTTGGAAGCTGTCATCAAAGCAAAGCAGCTATATACAGAGAAATATAAAAATCCTTCAAATTCTTTTTTTTTTTTTTTCTTTCTTTCTTTCTGTTTTTGAGAAGCTTTGTCTGTTGTATCTGAGGCAATTTGTGAAAACGTATTTTTTCCGTAAAAAAATTGTACATACGATCATTATACTTTATCTAGTTAGTTATTCCCTTCGTCCTTACATATGAGCTCAAAGAAAGAGCATGCAGATTAAAACAAAGTTGGTGTAAATTGAAAAAAATAAGATAAAGTAAGGATAAAGTGAAAAATGTAAGTAAAAAGTGAAAAAAGTAAAAATAAAGTAAGCGTGAATAAGTAATTTTGATAAAAAAATCTTTTTATTTATAAAATGCACGGGATATTTCAAACGGATAATATGCACATATATATGGGGGACAAATTGAGTAATTTGCAACTATGATATCAGACCGCAAATTATCGGAATGGAGACCTGCATTCAGAGTATTATGATAATACATCGTTTTACTTCATCCTCGTTGCTAAAAGCATCACAAATAGATGTTCTTGCAGAATTCCAAAAGGAAAAACTATTTCATATTCTGAATAAGGGATTTGATTTAAGTGAATAAATTAAATGGAGTTTTAGAAATCAACTGTGTGTTGGAAACAAGGTTCTTAACAAAAAAATTTAACTTATTTTCGGGTTTTTTTTTGCAAGTATTCCTTCCTTCTCATCCGACTTGGTCATTTTCTTTTGAACACCATATTTAAGAAAGGGTTAATTATGGTGAGAATCAGGGCCGGCCCTGGGCCTAGGCATTGGGTGCAGCCGCCTAGGACCCAGGGTTGGAAAGGGCCCCAAATTTTTTTCTTATACCCTATTAATACTATATGAGCCCAGATATTTATTGGGCCTCTTTTAAAAAAAATCCAATAAAAGGGCCCAGATTAGTAACTCTCCTCATTTTCTTCTCTCAGACTTTGCAACATCTCTTTCTCTCTCTCACCCGTACTCTCTCTCTGCCTCTCTCTCTCCCTGTTTGAGTTTATTTCACCAGTCTGTCTTTGTCTCGATTTTAATAGTCGCTTTCTTTATTTGGATTTTGGGGAAAAGCCGACAAGTATATATTTTTTTATTTATGTAGTTGTAATACTTTATTGTTTGTTGTATTTGTTTAATAATTCCTCCGATTTCCGATTTCTTTCCTCTGATGTTGTATTGCTGTATAGTGGATACATTTATTGCAGAAGTGAAAGACATGGAAATTAAAAGAAGATGTCTATTTTTCGTTTTGAATTATATTTATAAGTTGTTTGAATAATATAATACATGTAACTATAAATACATTGTAGATCTTTATTGTTTATATACTCCGTATATATATATATATATATATTATGAGGGCCTGGTGAGAATGTGGTGGCACACCTTGTTCAATTATTTTTAATTAGTTATTCCTATAAAGCAATTTGGTACCCCACCTTAATAAGTGTATTTACGTTTAATAAGTGAGATTTGTTGGTCCGAAAAGGGAAATAAGCCAAATGAGTTGGGACACCTCATTTAGGAAATGTGTCCAAATGGGATAGGACGGAAGAAATATTTAATTTTAAATGAATTAAATACAGTAGAATTAATCTATGTTTTAAATACATGATCGATGTACATTCATTTTTTCAAGATGGAGTTTCGTTGATTGAGAAATAATTATTCAAAATAGTCACTTAGACCCGATAATTAACCAACTTGTTGAGTTGTTCAGATCGGATTTAGAACAGCCCGTTGGCTGGTGTGTAACATCCTTCAAGAAGGAGACAAGTAATCCTCGAAGACTTGATGATCAACACTCTTAATCTGCACGAGTAACTCTAAGTACTACTAGTGAGAAGCTAAACATTTTTCGTAGTCAGCTTCTCACTATGCATTTTTCTCAGTGCTTCATATTAGAGCTTATTATGTTCTGTTTATACCACTAAGTGAAGTGAGCATTGAAAGAGGCCAATAATACGAAAAATTGACACAGCCAACACACGTTTAACATGCATGCAGTTACTTCATTAATACATCTATACAATAATACAGTTACTAACTGCAATTACTTTATTCATACATTCTGTGCATTCGTGTGAAGATTTGAGATAAAAGGAATGAAAAATACCATTGCAGAATTCATTCATTCATGAAGAAGAAAACAAAACTTTACACATATCTCATGCACACTGCTTTCTCTTTATAGTAATAGGATGAGCTGACATGTAAAGTCGTAAACATAAAATAAAGAAACAAAAGTGTTGAAACACGACTATAGCTAAGACAAAATAAACTAAACTATTTTGATAATTCTTGTGTATTTTTATAATTCGCCTGCTCGATTTTCGCTCCAAAGCCCTAATTCCCTCAAATTGGGCGTCCAAGAAATTACGCCCTAACTCCCCCAAATTGGGCATCCGATGAAAATCCTAATCTGGGTGTTGTTGTGGGCATTTGTTTCTGTGAGGATGCTAAAGTAGCAGCGGCCTTTGCTGCTGATTATTCTTGAGATTTTTCTGCAGATTTCTGTTTTCTCGTTCTCATTTATGCAGATTTCTTGAGATTTTAAGTTGAATTTCCAAGATTTGGTTGCGGTCGAAGAAGGGAAAGTTTGCAAGCTATTCCGGTGCTTAGTGGGAGAATTCGTCGCCACCAAACCCCGTCTGTCATGGATTTGCAAAAAAAATTAAAATATATATATAATTTAATTAATTAAATATTAACTTAAAACCGAAAAAACAGTTTTTATTTTTATTTTTAATAAATAAATTATTAATTATAATCATAAATTATTACTCTCCTCAATTATAAACTCACTTAAAACACTAATCACTCTTACCTTAAAAACTTCAAAAAATTGACTAGTACGGTGGCGTTGCAGAACTAGTCTCGTGTCGTGTAGTATATAAAAGTGACTTCCCGAGTATTCTAGAATCTAGAGACGTTCAGATAATTTTAATTATGATATGATTATAATTAGTTAATTACCCATTAAAATTAACTAAAACAGACTTGTTACTTGTTAGCAAAGAAACTGCATCTTCCTGGAAAGAAGTTACCTGACGTCATACCTCCCTTCCCCTCTATATATCCAGTTTCCACAAAGAGTCGACGACGCTCTCAACACGAAAAACAAAAGCTAAATCAATGGATTCCTTTTCTTCTTTCTTTGATTCCCAATTTTCCTCTCGAAACCGATGGAGTTATGATTCGCTCAAGAATTTCCGCCAGATTTCCCCCGTTGTTCAATCACACCTCAAACAGGTTTTTCTTTTCTCAATTATATGAATATCTTTTCTTCAATGATAGTTTTTCTAAATTTTGCTCCTTATGTTGTGAGCGATGATTCTAGGTTTTTTGATATCTCTACGTGTTTCAATTAGATTGTGACCTAATTCAATTTATTCCGATTTCCTTCTTCTTTTCCTGGAAATATGGCTCCCGTGTTTCAATGCCGATTCGTATGTTTGACCTAGATTAGTTGCAATAAATTCAGGCAGATTTGGTGATCGTTGAATTGTCAATATCTTTATCGCCTCGGCCTCCTTTCGGTATCATCTGTGGTTGAACATCGAATTTCGTTTTCGTCGCATGGATTATTATACATTATATAACCGTTTCTGATTGTGCTATTCATCTATGGACGGAGTAGTTGCTAGAATGACTTTTCTTTACTAATTTGAGTTGTTCTTTGGATTGTTATGTGATGTTTTTGATTTCTGTTTCATGCGGTGGGTTCTTTGTATTTTGTGGTAGCGTAATGTAATATCCATTGGCCAAAGATAATCTGTTGATAAACAATCCCTCAGCTAAGCTGTTAAGTGTTGAACATTATTACTCTAGATGTAGGAAATCTGTGTTTATGCTTGTGAGGCTTCTTGATTTCAGGTGTATCTCTCTCTCTGTTGCGCTTTGTTGGCATCAGCTGTTGGGGTTTATCTCCACATTCTTTGGAATGTGGGTGGCACTCTCACCTCTCTAGGAAGCATTGGCTGCATCTTTTGGCTGCTGGCTACTCCGTTTCACCAAGAGGTCTCTCCTTGGCATCTATCTTTATACTGCTCCCATTTTGTTTCATGGAGTCCTTTTACTTGTTTATTACTCAAAATTTTTTTGGTTTGGTTGTTGGTTTTGATCCTTGCTTCCTTTGATTGACAGCAAAAGAAAGTCTCCCTTCTCATGGCAACAGCACTCCTTCAGGGAGCCTCGATTGGTCCTCTTGTTCAACTGGCCATTGAATTTGACCCAAGGTATATTTGCTTCCTAAGGCTAAGAGTGCATATGAGCTTGCAGATATAGTTAACCCTGTTTGCCTGCTGGATAAAAATTGTTGATTTCATTTGAACCTTTAGGAATGATTTAATGTTTTTCTTTCGTTTCATGTGTTTTATTATATCTTTTTGCTTGCCTGTTACTGCAGTATTTTTCTTAAGTCTGTTATTATGTGCATACCTTTTTATTCTTTTGTCCTTGTTTACGATTTACATTATACTTGATTACTGCATGAGAAATTCCAGAACCGTACTTTATTTGTGTATATGTTGTCTGGGTTGTGTGCAAAGACATTCGGTATATATGGTGCTTATGCTGTGAAACTGAGATTTCAGTAATTGTTTATTTTTGAAGGATAGACCCATCCTCCAGATTGTTATGGTTGTGAAGATGTGAATCAAATTGATACTTGCAACTTTTCCATATGTCATATGGTACCTGTTATGTTTGACATTCTTCACTAACCAATACTGGTGCCTATTTAGTCCATATACTTTCATTTGGTTATAATTAGGCCTCCCTGTAAAATTTGAGTCCCTCTCTGAGTACGTATATTAAGTCCTTAAGCTAATATAAAAGCAATTACACAAATTAATCCTTTACAATGTCTTGGAACCTAACTGAGGAAGAAGTGGAAGTAATGTAGAAATAATTGACTATCAGTTAACAAAGGTTTCCAAATAAAAGCACGATGCCCAATTCTAAAAATAAAAAAAATAAAAAAAAAACTTGAAAGTAGATACTTTATTCCCTGTCTCGGAATGTTGACAGGCTAGCTATTACCTGTTCTTCGTGGTTCGAGTTAGTATATGGTTTCATAGTATACTCATGTAATTAGTTTTTTTTCCTTTGCAGCATTGTGTTAAGTGCCTTCGTTGGTTGCTCTTTGGCCTTTGGTTGTTTTTCTGGAGCTGCAATGCTTGCTAGGCGTAGAGAGTACTTGTACCTTGGGGGTCTGCTTTCTTCTGGTCTCTCCATCCTACTGTGGTTGCACTTCGCATCGGCAATATTTGGCGGTTCTATGGCTCTATTCAAATTTGAGGTATTATATTGTGTAATGACTTTGGGGTAAATACTGAAGTGAACGGCCAGTGAGCTATTGAGATATTTAATTCCCTTCATTCCTTTTGTCTTCTGTTGCAGCTGTATTTTGGACTCTTGGTGTTTGTGGGCTACATAGTAGTTGATACCCAGGATATAATTGAGAAAGCACACTTGGGAGACCTGGACTATGTGAAACATTCTCTTACCTTGTTTACTGATTTTGTTGCTGTGTTCGTACGAATCTTGATCATCATGGTAAGTTTTATTTTTAAATGTACTCTAGAGTTTTATTTAGGCACTTGCTTATATAGTGGACTTTGATGATTTGTTGCAGCTGAAAAACGCATCTGAGAAGGAAGAAAAGAAGAAGAAGAAGAAGAAGAGGAACTGAGCTATACTAGCTTGTAATTAGAGGGAAGCTGAACTGATTTCATCTTGGAAAATAATACTGTCCATATAATATGCTGTTATGTTTTTTTTTGTTTTTTTTGTTTGTTTGGTAATGGTAGGTTATGACTTCGTACTGCATTGACTACATATGAAACAGACTATGGAGACTTGACTTTTGATGATAGAGTACATTTGCATCTTTTTCCCACAAATGCATTTTCTTTAATTGAATCCAGCACAGCAGAAGTCCTTTTAATTCATACGCTGTTTAATTCATGATTGATTTCCATTGAATGTCTAACATGGTGTGTGGGTGTGGCTAAGTTTGTTTAAGGGATGAGTTGCATGCCAAGTCCTTTTTTAAAAAAAAGAAGTTGCATGCTATGACTTCTTTACATATTTGTAAGGATTGTAAGAATATAGATCTTATTTTTATCATGAGTTGGAATCAGTGATGGAGCGACATAGCCCAACCTCATAGTTTTGATACTATAAAATTCACAAAATTATGGATATATCCATATTATGGATTTAAATCGTATGTGGATTTTTCTCTATTCTTTTGTCCTCATTTTTTCTTAATTTTTTTTATAGATTTTTATTTAATTAGCTATTAGAGTTATTTGGCGCACATGCACGTTACTTTTGTTCATTACATATTTACACGTCAGCGTAAAACATAATAATCGAACAGAGAATTTATTGTATTCAGTTTGGTGAACCATGCCACTCTATTGTAAATATGTGTGGTATTTTCTAGTACATGTGTTCATAATATTTTCAAAAGAGGCAATAGTTAAAATTTCTCACAACAAAAAAAAATTGGTTTTACGAATATTGTGGACACGTGATAATTTTATATTGATACAATAGGAGATATCATACGAAATTGTAATAGAGAATCCGAATCGGCCAATGACACAACATTGAATAAAATATTGGTGGTGCCGGCGTAGCAAAATTAATGAATATATATATTATCATTGGTGAGGGAGAAGATCTTCTCATATCATAAAAATGGCAGATCATAAGTTATTAAGATGCAAAATATCGACATGTGGAGCCATATATGGTAGTCAATCAATGGTTATGACTAATGAGTAAATTAATTTATATATAGGCTAGCCTGCATTCCGTTTCATAATCTTGTTCATTTGGAAATCTCGAATAGTACAAATTTTTATTAATCTTCTCCTTTTTGATATTTTACTTTCGATCCATCCAATGGAGTATCCTTGTGTCGTTTTCCTTGATTATATTAAACAAAGGAATGTGTATGTAATATCACTCTTCATAGTATCACAACTATCCTCTGATCCTCAACGACATGGTTATGACTCCCTCTCTCTCTCTCTCTCTCTCTCTCTCTCTCTCTCAATTTCAATGTTGATTATTGATGAAAATAATATGAATCTTGTGTAGACAAGTAAATGGTGCAGAGACAAGGCTGTTGTAGTGGTAGTTTATGCAGAGAAGCCACAGGGTGAAGGCGGCCGCCGCCGCAACCACCACCACCAGTTTCATGAGAATGTTACTAGAAATAATGGGAGCAGAGGAAGAGGAAGAGGATACAGCAGGAGAGCTGAGCTTCTTCATTATGCCAGGAATCTTCGGGAACCTGCAGCTCCATCCCCATCTCCACACATCAACCAACATCCCACTACTCAGCCTCAGGTCCTTAATCTAATTCTTTCTTTCTTTTCAAATGATAGAGAGATAGGTAGTGTAGTGAGATATTTGATGTATCCATTTCCATCTACATCTTCTTGAAAGCCAATATATAAAAACGGCATATATAGTTTCTATATATATCAAAATACACTCATGTTTGGGCAGGTTTCGGGTGGTGATAGAAGTCGAAAGCAAATACGTTTAAGCCCTCCAACATGTTTTGGTAAATGGGGGCTTGTCGTAACCAGATTTCTGAGAACTGCCAAAGCCAAAGACAAGGAGAAAATGAATCATAAGAACAAAACCACAAAGATGAAGGCTCTTGCTCTTGTAAAGACTCTCCAGGTTTGTTAGTTTTCACCATAATTAACTTGAATTAATGTAGAATCATTAATACTACTCAATTAATTATATAGTAAGTATGTCACAATTAATCTTCAGGTGCATAAAAAGGGGAGCTTCATATCCAAACTGCTCGCAGCATTGCACAAAAGACGTTAGTAAAGACTCACCCCTAGCTGCATACCATCAAAGACTGGAAAGATATATGCTTTTATTGTAGCCAATGAATTCTCCATTATTACATGTTCTATATTGGAAACAATATTGGAAATTTATTTAGTACTGAAACTTTTATAAGGGATAATTACCCGTAAATACACACCTTTCATGAAATTCTGATTTTGCACACGACCTTTAAAATTTGAATATAAATACACAACCTCTTATAAACAAGGCCAATACATAGAAGCCGAATTTGTCTATGTAGCCAAATTGTTCGATGATTTAAACGACATAACTCTGAAATTAATTAAACGTTATTGTTTCACCTTATAACACTTATTTAATCTCCTCTTTTGGACTTAGGGCTCAGTATTACGACAAACTAAAGCTAAAAAGGGGATTTAATTAGTACTCCTTCTGTGCATTAAGAGTTGCCATTTTGACTTTGTCAACTTAAATCATAGCCACTAACTTAAGGAGTACTACCTCATTCCCCTTATATTAGAGTTCCTTTGACTTGCACATAAACCAAGGAATGAGAGGAATGAGAGGATATGTGACTATAATCAATTCTAAGGAAATAGAGTTAATTGTAGCCAAGTATTTTTTGTCATTTTAGGAAATAGCTCTAATATGGTGGGACAGACCAAAACGGAAAGAGCTCTAATATAAAGAGATGGAGGTAGTATAAATTATACCCATATTTTCATTTTTCGGACAAAATTGCCCTAAAAAATTCAAACCGCATTTTCTCTTTTATTGCTTTCAATCATCGCGGCTATTCATTTCCCCCCACAACTTCCGACGACATTCCCACTTCCCCATTCCAAAGCCTCATCCTTTGCATAAACTTCCCTCTCTTTCTATCTCTAGTTCATATTTTCGCAATTTCACTTCCGATTCAAAGGGTTCGCCGTTCACTCACTCCGCCGCCGATTTGACGCCGCTCACTCACTCCGCGCGCCGACAACACTTTGCTTCCAGACGTTCCGCCGCGAAACGAAACCCTAACTGCCGCCGAAAACTTACAATGGCCCTCCGCCTCCGCGTCGACTTCATATCTCGAACAACAATTAGCAAAGGTAATGGGATTTTGCTTTTTTATTTATCTTATTTTCTGGATTTCCTGATTATATTGTGGTTGATTTTGGAAGATTATTGTTTATTTATGGATTTGGATGTAGGGTCTTGTAATTTTACTTGATTTTGAAGAATCTTGTGAATAGTTACTGAGTTTTCCTTGATTTTTCGCGGCATGCAAGCCCAAGTCTTGTTAAAGTTTTACTTTTTACGGTGCTTTGGGCAAATAACTGGTAGTTTGGTGTTGTCCATTATGTTCTATTGTTTATGATGATTTATTTTGGTTGTTTGTTCTCTATTTTATGTGAAATTCATCTATATTAAGTGTTTTTGCTGGAATTTTGTTGGAAAGTTGGTGGTTTTATTTATAACTGCATGCGTGTGGACCTACAACTTCGAACAATTGGAACAATTTGTCCAAAATGTACAAATAGTTCCAATTATTTGGTGTTTCTTTTGCTGGATTTTTGCTTGAATTTTGCTTGGTAGTTATTGGTGGTTTTTTGTGGTTTTTTTTGTTGGTTTTTGGTGTTTTTGTTTTCTGTGGTTGGTAATTTGTGGAGGTTGCTGGAATTTTGTTGGTTTTGGTGGTTTTTTTTTTTGGTGGGTGGGTGGTTATTTTGTGGAGGTTTTATTGGTGGTTTTATTTGTAACTGCATGCGTCTGTCTGGAACTAGAATTTGAACTATTTGTTACTTGTACAAATAGTTCCATTTTTCTTTTTTGTTTGAATCTAGAATTTTGCTTGAATTTTGATGGTCTTGTTTTCTGTGTGTGGTTATTTGTGGAGGTTGCTGGAATTCTGGTGGTTTTTGTGGTTTTCTTTTGTGTGTGTGGGTGGTTATTTCTGGAGATTTTCTTGTTGGTTTTATTTGTATCTGCATGCGTTTGGAACTACAAGTTGGAACAATTGGAACTATTTTTCAAAAATGTATAAATAGTTCCAATTTTGTTCCCAGGTAGTTGGTACATTTGGAACCCTTAGATCTATTTGGCTGATGTTTTTTATATCTTTTTGAAGGTTGTTAGCTAGTCATACCCGAGGGAACATATGCAAGACGTCTATTATAAGCTTCTATTGAGTGGCAAACCAAAATTGATAGGGAAAGTCAATAGCAGGCTGGAGGTTTATGAAGATGAAACGGTGGCTGCTATGAAGAAGACGTCATTCAAGAATCTGATGAGATACCCCGATAATATAACAAAATCTGGTCGATGTATGCACTACCTTATCTTAAGAGAAGTCGTTGGGACGCTAGACCTTGACCTAACCACCATATTCTTCAGGGTGAATGGTGAGATAGTTAGATTTTGAATGATGGAGTTCGCAATTGTCACACAGCTATGTTTTGGAGGTAGCAAATTCAACCCTTACGCAGAGCACGTGATTCCCGTTGACTCTGTATACACTTGGGTATTCAACAACGAATTTATGTTGCCAGATAAGCTATGAAAGTGGTATGAGCAAACAAGTAGTTTTGTGGGTATTGATTCTGCTGATTGCATCAAGATTTCGCAAGTGTTGATCGTTGTACATATTATCTTAGGATTGTGCCCAACAAACTCAAAGATACCCGACTGTGTGTGGGTCTTGATTGAGGACAAGAAGGAGTGGAATAAGTTTCCCTGGCGGAGCATGTCTTACCAGATTCTAATCAAATCCCTGATAAGTGTGAAGCATAGGATGAGTTCAACGACCTATCACTTGTGCAGCCACACTCTTGCATTCTTGGTATGTGTTGCCACCATCACTAGTGATTAATCTTTATTATTCATGTTTCCAAGACTTTTAATTTGTGATTTTTTTTAGGGCTGCTTTCCCTGACGTTGGAATGGATATTGGGGGAAGAGCAAATACTGTATTACATGGAATTTGCATCCTCGTGGGCTGAGATTCACCTACGCAAATAGTGGAACTTATGGAAATATAGATATCAATCTGATTAGAACAAGACATTGTTGATACAATTGGAACAATTTCTTAAATTTGTTCCAATTTTACCAAGTACATTAGTCTGAAAATGGTAGTACACTTGGAACTATTGTAACAATTGGTACAATTTGTATATATTGTTCCAATTGTACCAATTGTTATAATTTTTTCACATCTCTTATTGCTCTTCTGTTACTCGTTACTCATAAAAAATCCTATTTTTTTGGAAGATTTTTGGGCAACTGAAGCCTGATCATATGGAGATTAAAAAGTCATTCCTGAAGTATTTGGAGCCCGAGGGAACGCCCTTCGCTCTAGAGTACAAACCAGGGGGCTTCGAAAGGGCAAGGGTACCAATGGTGGCGCAACAGCAGGGAGAAGAAATTCCAGAGTCATCAAGGATACAAGAGGTCAGGGCATCAGCAGCAGCAGGTGGAGAACAAGCAACTGGAGAAGAAGATGAGAACGCCGTGTACATTTTAATGAAGAAGAAAGAGGAAGCTGGTTAAGTTGCTACTTTGGCAACAAAGAAAGCTAGGGTAGAGTTTAGGGCCATGATAGAAGAATTTGGAGACTACATGGTCAATAAGATGATGGAGCTGCTTTATCCAGACAGTGAACATTCCCATGGTGATGTTCAGGGCTATGATGATGGGATAGCACATGTTAATGTGAATGAGGAGCCCATTCAAGAAAATGAGGAAGACAAAGAAGACTACGGAGATGAAGAAGGGCAGGATGGTGAGGAAGAAGATCATGAGGAAGATGAGAATGGCCAAGGTGAGGGAAATGATGGTGAGGCAGATAAGGATGATCAAGAGCCTGGTAGGGCTGAGGATGAAGTGGCCATTGGAGATTTGGGTGCAGAGAAACATAAATTGGTACTAAAATATTAGTCATTTTAATTTTTTTTTTTTTATCAATTAGTATAGTTTGTTAGAAGCTAATATCTTCTTGATGTTTGTCTTGTCATGTTGACATGAAAACAAGTTGATGAACCAATAAATGAAGACACCCCCCCCCCCCCAAGCATTGCCCAGAGGAGAGCAGAGATGGAAGAACTACTTCAATTCCAGAGAGATGTATTCGATACATCACAGCTCACTCTCACAGGCTACTCCGATGTCAACTTCTTAACTCCGGCAGCAACTGCAAAACCAGGCCCATCCACTGCTTCAAGCACTATAAAACCAGGCCCATCTACTGCTTCAGCCGAGGAGGACCCTAAACCAAAGGAAAGAGATGCCCCACTCTTGAGGTATACAAGAGCAGCAAGAAAAAGAAAACCGGCAGCCGTGTTGAGGAGTCCCTTCTTGCCAAATGATGTCCATGGCACAGACTTCCAGCGCTTCATGAAGGGGAATGGCGAGTTATAAGTTGAACCAAAATATAAATCTTTAGAAATATTTAATTATGATCACATACTAAACTTTCGTAATAACTTTCAGGAAAAAAGTTGGCTTGCCTTATGGAGACGACAAAGAGTACTTTGCATGGATAAAAAATATGAAATGGAAGCTTGAAAGTGAGCACATTGACCCATACGTAAGCATCCTAGCCACAAATCTGAGAATAGCTGGAGTCTGAAATGTGAAGCCAAGGACAAGAATCATGGGGCCGATGTTCATGGTAAATTTTCCTGTGCTTGATTTGTATTTATTTATCTTGTAAACATTACAATTGGATGCTTACAAATATTGTATATTTCAGCATGCTGTAGAAGACGTTTGGAACAAGATTGAGCGGTACAGAATGATCAGATTTGAGGAAGAGGAGAATGTCCCGGAGGAAGAGCTTAAAAGTCTCTCCCAGTGGGTCCTGGGAGAGATGCTGCAATGGGGGAAACTCAAGAGTTGGCATGATACAGATGAGGTAAAAGTCTTCTAGTATCGTGAGTTGGAACAATTGGAACTATAAATAGTTCCAATTGTTCCAACTCAATCTGTTTGGAACTCATGGCACTATTACTGGGAAATGGTTCCTATAGTTGGTACAATTTGTACTAATATTCAAAATTGTTCCAATTTTTCTGTGAGTAGGTCATTATGGTGTGCTTTTTCAATGAACACTGGGCAGCATGTGTTCTAGACTTGGTGCAATACACCTTAGAGATATGGGATAGCAACCAACACAAGTTCACTGACCATATCTTTGACGCGAACACGATTGATATCATTGGATGATGTCATGGGTGGGAAACTGAAAGGAAATCAGTGTCACAAACAAACAATTTATGTTTTTTTAATTTTTTTTATTATCCGTAAGGTTGGCTAATTTTGATGGATGTGATGTGTGAACAAGTATGTGCTTTGGAAGTAGGGGGGCACTAGAAACTTTAGTAAGTTATTCAGTAAGATTTGGGGAGCCTAGGATGACTGTAAAAACATTTATATCTATGATGCATGTTTTTGTCATTGGTATGTATATTATATTTATTCACAAAAATGTTTGGCACTTGGAACAAAAGCATACTTGGAACACTTGTAAAAATTTCATAAAATTATTACAAGTCTACGGAGTTTGGTGGCGATCTGTTGTTGGATCAGTTGGAACACTTGTAACAGTTGGATCTATTTTGGACTGTTAGTGCCAACAGATCCATATGCGACAAGTTTGATGTTGGAACAGTAGGATCTATTGCGCCAAATAGATCTAACTGTAACAAGTTTGATGTTGGAACAGTTGGAACTATTTCCGTGATTGTTCCAACTCCTACGTGCGCCGGTTCTATTACATGCATATAGTAGTAACAATTAACTATTAGCTTGACAACTAAAAGACATATTGTCAAGTAATTAAACATTACAAAGAGTACGCAGCCGGGGGAGTTCAGTTCATACACGCAGGAAAAAACACAAATGAGACTTAAAGTAGTGATACTATATCACGCCCCGATTCCTGTGAACCAGGGTGTGGTAGGAGTTGGATTAAAGAAGCGGGGAATAAAGGGGGATATTATTAACTTATGACCATTTTAGGAGTATCTTAAAATATAAAATGAGACTATAAAGAAAATAGTGGGGTAAACCATCTACTACAACAATTAGATATACCAAGAGTGAGTAGGAATTCGAGCGTCCAAGTTGAACCATTGCATGACACTCTCCACCCTGCGTAAAGTAAAAGATGGGGTAATCGACTTCTAGTAAATTAGAGGAGTCAACATCCACTGTGGAAAATGGGATAACCATAATCGAGTGGGAATTCGAGCTTCCAAAAGGAACTAAAACACGACATTCTCCATCCATCAGTAAGTAACACGGGAAGTGATACAAGTATAGAGAAAGAAAGAAGGAAACCATATTATATATAACTAGAGAGTTGGAAGAAGACACCCTCGACACATAATATTATTACAAAACTAGTAGTCTTGTGATCAGAGTTATAAGCAAAATAATATAGCGGAAACTTAATAAAACCCTGCAAACCCCATGCCTCAGCCTTGCTACGCATCACCTGCTTCCAGATCTGAAAACATTTGAAAGAGTTTTGGGCTGAGTACTTGATGTACTCAATGGATCATGCCCCTTTGGCAAGCATTTTAAAAACTAGCAATTTATCCACACATGGTATATCAAGAGACTTGCAGAAAACAACTCTTGAAAATACAAATATTATTTTCGGGTATGTGATATTCATTCTTGGACTCAACCAAGGTTACAAATCACATTTGGTTCATCTAGACCAGGTTCAAGGTCGAAACCCTAAATAATCCCAGTACTTGCAGAAAACCCGAGCCGAAACTCAAGGAATTCGCCATTAGTTAGCATATAATGGTGATCAAGGCATCATATGTAACCGGGGTGCGCACAATTTAAAGTTAGTATATCTAATACTAACAATGAATATCGATCGATCCATAGAGTCATTTCTTGGAATATACACATAAAACATTTTTATAGATAATTGCATTTATAACATAAAAACAATATTTAAAACTTTGACCCACCTTATATTCTGAAGCAACCTAGGGAATAACTCTAAACTATTATACTATAGTCCTTCTTCTAATAAATCTTAAGAGAATATTATTTTTTTTGAAACTTATTTTGTATGCTAAAATATATCGATAGAAATAAGTAGGGAAGAAGTTGAAGCTTGAGAATGAAAAATATTGAACGCTTCACGAAGGTATTTATAGGAACATTAAGCTGCTTATTCACTAGTATAGCTTATGTTAGTCACTTATAGGTTTTGATAGTCATCACTCGTATATGAACGATATGTGTATTATGAAGATTGGTATTACTTTAGATTCTAACATATAAGCCTATATATTCTACTCACCAAGACTATCTATGCTAGGATACCACGTTGAAAACTACTCAAAAGTCATGCAACAATTTGCTTTCAAAAGTTATATAATATATATACGTATATGTTAATATAATTCATGAACCTAATATAAAGTGTATATGCCAATTTAATTATTTTTAATATTTCATGCTTTTGAAGGTATCATCCTACGTATACATAGATATTATATATTAACCTATAAAATCGTGCATGTATTTTCATATATCTACATATAATGTACTTATACATATTAATTAATCATAACAAAGTCTTTTAAGAATATATATATATATATATATATATATATATATATAGTTTATCCGTACTAATGTATATATTACATATATACTATTGACATAATTATATGCATATATATATTATCATACTTATATATTACGTTATATATATATATATATATATATATAATCTACTCATAATAAATTAAAGGTATACTTTCTAAGATACAAATTATCTTATTGTTAATCTTAATAGACCATTGGTTTCTAATAAGACTTCCTTAACTTAATTAAATTCTACTTTGAAAAATTCAGGATATTACATACTAGCTTGAACTGAAACAAAATAGAAACCCTAATAACCAACGGCTGAAGCATACCCCAACTGTTTCCAGATCATGGTTTCCACCACATCAATGGCGAGGTAGAGGCTGTTGAGCTTTGACCGTGGCTTGTACTCTTTTTTTTTTGCTTTCCATATTGCGCGGCTTTCGTGGGCCGAAGTTCATTGCTAGGAATGCAGGAGGATTCGAGGGGCCATCGAAGAGTCTACGGCATTGGGAGTTCAAGGGTGGAGATGTAACTTCAACGGACTTATCATCCGAAGCTTCACTCTCGTCCATGTTAATCACGGGGTTCGAAACTTCTTCATTCTTGACGTTGTCGAGTGCGAAAAGGATCATCATGTAGTCATAAAATGGCTCGCTGCGGGTGTAGTAAGCTTTAGCCATTGGTTTGGCCTGCAAAAAATAAACACAAATCACGTATAACAAATAAATGGAAGTGTTGGGAACCCTTTAATAGTTTTGATAATGTTGTTAGAAACCACACTTAGTCAATAGACGTTAATTGGAACAAACTGATCTCCGTGCTTGGATCAGTCTTCAACTAAAACAGGTTGCTATGTAAAGGTCAAGGTTGGAAGTGCAACCTTGTACCTAATCTACTCAAACCTGTCATAATGTTCCACTATGTAATCTGTCTATATAACCTGTCCTAATCATACTTGAAGATCTCATTCGAAGGTTACAGAGACTGAAGATAGATAGAGGTATAGGAAGCTCGACCTGCAAAGTCCAACCTGAGCTGTGACTGAGGAACCTGTCCTCAACTCAACGACTAATTGTGTCAGTGTACGACTCTGCTCATCCTGACACACACAACGGCTCTATTACAAATGCTTCTCTATAAATACCTCAAGACATTCAAGAAAGAAGATACGGGAAACTCAAATTACAAGCTAAAACGCTGCAGAAATCTCAAGCCAAACATTCACACAATCAACACTCGAAATTACAAGAGCTTTCCCAAGTGTTGATCTTTGAAGATTTCTATTCTTTCTAGTATCTGTCTTACTATAACACAATCCACACTCTCACTACCATAATTGTTGATATTCAGTGTAGTTGATAGAGTTGTATCTCAAACGGTGATAGCTCTTCACAGCTTTTCAGTTTGATTATTAGTGCTAGCCGTTCAGGATTAGTAAGATTGTATGTAAGTTTGTATGTAAAGTTAGAAGAGTCACGACTCAAGATTCGTGCTAGATTCAGTCTAAAGAGAGATTTGAATTTGGACTGGAACCTCCACCAGTGTTAAAAAGGAGCGAAAGATCTCAGTTAAGGGATTACAGATTCGACGGGATCTGGCGTGGACGTAGGAGCTGTTTACTCCGAACCACGATAAAAACTCCTCGTGCCTCTCTTTCTGTTATCTTTATTTACACAGTTTGCATGATTCACAACCTGCACGATTGCAACCTGTCTTGCATGTGCACTGTCTTTGAAAACTGTCTTTGAGAACTGTTTCTGAAAACTGTTAGTCACTTTCACAGTTTGCATGAACACTTGTCTGAACTAAAGTTTTCTTTGAAAACCTGTTTCGAAAACTGTGTTGAAAACTGTAAGCCAACCTTTCCACCAAACTTCCGCACGCAGGTTAGTTTTGCAAGCTCAGCAGTTCACTGTTTGAGCTGGAAAAACTAAACTGCTCTGATTAACTGAAGTGACGACTCAGTAAGATCAAATTGTTTTGAAAAGTCAAAACTGTTGGCTAATTGGTGTATTCCCCCCCCCCATACACCAATATCTATTTATCGGGACCTACAGGAAGAGTTCTAAAGGATAGAAAATAATGAAAAAAAATTACCATGAACATCTCATTCCATTTATCATCACTAGTGAATACACGATTCCTCTCTCTATCCCAAGATGATCCTTCATATGCAAAAACCCACTTGTAGGTCGCATATTGGTCTCTTAGGAAATTGAATCGGCAATAGAGATCCTCTCAGTCGAGGCTTAGTTTGGGATCGTTGTTCATGAGAATATCCTTAGCCGCCAGTAAAGCTTCTGCCGGCGCATGATCGTATTTGAGCTCCGGATATTTCTTCATTAGTGAGATAAGACACTCAATGAATGCCTTATCAAGAGTCTTGTTCCAGGGCTGTTTGTAGAAGTATTATCTTTGAGGTATGAGATTGGAGAAGTCCATCTGCAAAGTGAGAGAAATATAGTGAAGAAATAAGTGGAAAAATATGGAAAGAAGTTGGCCATCTGCTGACCTTATAAAGCCTAAGTGAGTTCGGCTGCCTATGATCTATTTGAGGGAATCTGTTGACCATTCAAAGGCTGCCATACAATTCAAAGGCTGTTTTAAGGGAATCTTGACCAAAAACAAAAAAAATAAAACACTTGAATTGAGAGGAGATTCTTGAATTGACATGTCATAGAAAGGGTATTATCCCAAAATATGTCATTAATAACAAGAAATTAACCCAAATATACTGGATGAACCCGAAATTAATAAGGGATTGTGGCCCACTTGGAACAATTATTACAATTAGAACTAAAATGATAAATAGTTCCAACTGTATAATGTGCATTACGTGAATGATGATAGAATAGAAGACCAGGGAATGTGAAAATATTTAAATTAGATTACATGCTGACAATATCCCAAATATTAAAAACAAAAATTCAAGAAAAAACTTTCTTCTACGGAGGAGGAACCCTATCTTTGCTTGTCAATCGGGTATGGCCAGTAGCATGACAAATACCACATGTCTTCGGCCTACGGCGTTTAATACCCAAGGACGAAGCCTCTCCAACAGACAAAATGGCTATTGGAATAACACAAGTATTCTGATAATGTCCGATCTGGGAGCATCGAGTACATCGAGGGGTGCCTTTGCTTCAAGATGATGATTCGCTCGCAGGCCTGATCCTTGTCACACGTGGTCGGCCGGCCTGTTTAGGATTCTTGGGTGTTCCAACAACCTACGATTCAACCGCAGCCGGCAGGTTCCAGTCTTCGGGCATAAGAATTGGCATCACCTCACCCAGATAGTTTTCACGCAGTGCCTTGGTAGAGTAATAACTACTGACGTATGGTATTGGCGACTGCTTCGTATGACTGCAACAAACAAACCACTTAATATGTTTAGCCCGGAACAACTAGAACAGTTGAACTATATTAGAACAAATAGATCCAACTGTACTAATAGTTCCAACTACACATGTCTGTCAGTACACTTGGAACAGTTGACACAATTAACATAAATAGATCCAACTGAACTAAGTCGAGAGAAACAAACAGTAACAATATTTCAAACAAGAGATGGTTACCGTAAGGCTATTGCAGCATGAGAACACGGAATTAAGTCGAGATCAAATATAAGACAAGTGCATTACTTTCTCTCAAGATCCACTACGTGATGCTTCATCACTGTTGATACCTTGAACTTTGTTACAGAAATTGCTTCACCCAACTCAGCTGCTCTACCCAATTTTGACTGTCCAAAATCAGTTAATTCGTGAGTTCGCGTGAGTCGACTGATAGCCAGAGCACGCCGTTCTATGAACCTATGCCCGATAAGAGAGCGAATGCACTCAAAGAGAGTACAAACTGGCAAAGTTCTAGCTCATCGAAGAAAACCATTGAAGCACTCAACATCATTAGATGTTGAAAAAGATAACGGCGCACAGGGGACTTAGAACGAGCCCATTTACTCGGATCAACACCCATCACCTTATTATATGTAGCTGGAGCATGTGCTTTCAAATTATTTAGTGCTTCCTCAAAGTCACGATTTCGGTAGGCGTGTACAACTAACTGGAATAACGCAATGGCATGATCTCCCCAAAACTTGATTTTTTTTGTAAGTGGTAAACACAAAGCCCATGAACTACGCCGGGGTACACAACATCCAATCCATTCTTGATGCTAGCATGTTGGTCTGAAATAATCATCATATTATCCGGACAGCCAAAGGCACGTCGCAGCAGTTCAAAGAACCAAGTCCATGACTCGTCAGTCTCTTTGTCCGCCAACCCAAAAGCTAATGGTAAAACCTACTCGTTTGCATCCTTTATAACAGCCACCAACAATACACCTTTGTATTTCCATTTTAGGTGTGTACCGTCAACCACAATCACAGGACAACAAGCCTTGAAGCCTCTAACACACGCACTGAGAGCCATGAAACAATACTTGAAACTCCCGTCAACCTCATCAACTTTCAATTCAGTAACAGATCCTGGATTTATGTGCTCTATCATCCATAAGTACTTCGGAAGCATCTGGAATGACTCGTTTGAGTCGTCGTATACCATTGTCAGTGCATGATTTATGGCAGCCAAAGCAGTTTGATATTCAATTTTGGCCTTAAATTTCCTCTTCACCATCGATTGGATATCACTCGGCCTTAATACAACACCTTTAGTCATCAAGTTTGGAACAAAATATGCACCTAAAACCTTAGAGCATATGGTTGGCTCGGAATGAAATCTCAAATCTTTTTGGCACGTGTGTGGTGACCATTCTGTAATCTCCCATGCCTTACCCAATGCTTGTGCGCAACAAATGAAAAAACAATTATCTTTCTTGTTTTTGCAAACAACCTTATATCGTTTTATACAAGAACGCGGCGTATCAAACGATATGTGATTAGCAAGATGATATAGCCCCAAGATAGTGACCAATTTATCCTTGCTTGAAAACTGAGCATCTTTACAAAGTGTATCATCGCCAATGCCTTCATTACCTAAATTGTCTTGTGTCGTAGGTTATTTTATATGAAACGATGCACCGGGAATGATCCACTGCCTAACGTACTCGTGATCCCCCCTCAAATACATCATTCCTACTACCCACGGATGTCATATTACGCCGAAGGCTGCCGATGGGTATATTTTCAAGGCTGTCTACATCATCTTTTGCACGGTCTCCAGATGCCACGAAGGGATCATGATCACCCTCCCTATCCAAATCCCTATCATGAAAACCTCAATCCGAATTCCAATCGAAACCCCTGTCCAAATTCCGAACCAAATCCCTATTCAAATTCGTATCCGAATTCCGATCCAAATCCTTATTCAAATTCGTATCCAAATTCCTATCCAAATCCCTATTCAAATTCATATTCAAATCCCTATCCAAATTCGTATTCAAATTCCTATCCAAATCCTGATCGAAGATTATTTTCCCAGAAGCATTAGTCACCAAATTTGTGCCATTAGTCAGCCTTGTTGAATGCTCATTTATAGCCTCTAATAATTTGTCATTTATCAGGGTTGTACAAATGTATAATATAGGTGCTTCCAACTCATCCAGAATATAAACTAGATCAAAATCATCTAGAATCTTTATTCTAACGGTATCACCCATCGTGGACTTTACCAATGCAACTACTTGATACACATACTTACTTTTCGGCTTCATTACGCGCAACTGAATCCTACTCAATAAATTTGTGTATCCTATAGGTCCAGCATGTGGTATAGGCATCAACTCTCTTTCAAAGCCAATGTAACTGCTATCTTTTTCGGACCATTCCCCTCCATGGGCAATCATTATGTTTTTAGGCCGCATCTGCAACGAGAGAAAGAGAATAAATTAAATAAACCAAATATCATGCACACTTCGTATTGGAACTATTTGGTATAATAGTTCCAGTTGTTCCATGTCTATGGAACAATTGGAACTATTACACCCAATTGTTCCAACAGTCCAACAACTACAGTTCTATTTTAACTCAAACTCAACTCAAATATAACCTTACCCATCTTAAATTAGCTATACAAAATGCCAATTTAACAACAAAATACTGACATTCCAGACTCAAATTCAGCTGAACTTACCTACCAATTAATTAAATGAACTGAGAAAAATCACTCACTAAAGAAAACCATAAATTAGGGGAAATACCTTCAAATCAACCGCCGCCATATTGAACGCCGCCTTTCAAACAAATTTTGAGGAAACCTCCGCCGCCGGAATCGATGACATGCCACCTGAAAATCGGATGCCCTAAATTGCACAGCCGAGAATCTGATTATTTATGAGAATGATATTCACGTAAATGTGCCAAAATTATCGATAAGCTGCCGGAATCCTAAGCCAATGTCGAGCCGAGAGACCAAAAGGATGGAGTTTCTCATCGTCAAATAGAAAAGAAAGTGGAGGAGGAGGAAGAAAATGTAGTGAAAGCGTGAGCCAAAAGCTAGGGAAAAAGCTGAAGGAAAGTTGAAATAAATAAGGGCAATTTTGTCCGAAAAGGCAAAAAGTGGGTATAATTTATACTTTTTTATCTTATTGGCTGCGATTTAAGTAGACTAAGTCAAAAGGGCTATTTCATACCATTTCCACATATTTTTAGGAGGGGTTGGGACCCCACTAGAGAAAAAAATAAGTTATAATTTTTTTTTTTTGTTTTTTTGTAAATAATGAGAAAATGAGAGGTATAAAGTTAAAGATGTGTGTGGGGACTAAAATAGAAACACCATGTTCTTTATGGACGGACAAGAATGACAAAAACATTACACATTCTGTGGACATAGTGAGTATTTCTACGTGAAAAGACAATGTTTGTGAATTTTAGTACTATGTAGCATTAATTATCGAATAATTTGGTCAATTAGACTAATTTAACTCCCATGCCAGCATGAAACTGATTATGTATTTACTTTCACCTTTTAAAGCTCGTGTGCAAAAATCATAATTTGAGGAGAGTTTGTGTAATTTAAAGTCAATTATCCAAACATTGATACTATTATGCGTGTTCATTCAAAAGTCTAATAGGTTGCTAACAAATACCGAAATTGGAACTCTAACCACATGATTCTTGTTTCCTTCCAACACCATCTCACCAAAAGTGTAACCATTCATTCTCTGAGTTGCTTCCATCACTAATATGATATATTGAGGCATTTACACTAATCTTGAAAGCCATTGGTGAAACACTGACTCTAACCCCTAAAGGCTCCCTCACACTAACTCGATACTTTTGATCATCATCCCCTACATTAGTCACTTTTCTGGTCACCTTTCTTGATCCAACCAAGTTGGAAACCGTGACGCTAGCCGTGTTCAAATCCGAGCACCACTCCATTCTCTTCTCGGGGCACCCGACTCCGAGGGCCCTTCGTATGGACATGTCATCTACACCAGGGACGGCGCATAGAAACTCTACATAGTGCTTGAAAGAAGCATCAAAGATGTCACACCCCGATTCCTGTGAACCGGGGTGTGGCGGGGGTTGGATTAAAGAAGTGGGGAAGAAAGGGGATAATATTAATTTATGACCATTTTACGGGTATCTTAAAACGTAAAATGAGACTATAAAGAAAATGGTGGGGTAAACCAGCGTCAAGTTGCCAAGTGGAGTCGACCATCTACTACGACACATTGGAATTACCAAGAGTGAGTAGGAAATCGAGTGTCCAAGTGGAACCATTGCATGACACTCTCCACCCTGCATAAAGTAAAAGATGGGGTAAACCGGCTTTCAGTAAACTAGAGGAGTCGACATCCACTTCGAAAAATGGGATAACCATAATTGAGTGGGAATTCGAGCTTCCAAAAGGAACTGATACACGGCACTCTCCATCCAACAATAAATAAAATGGGAAGAGAGAAATAAGTTTAGAAAATAAAGAAACTATATTATATAACTAGAGGGTTGGAAGATGACGCCCTCGACTTATTTATTATTACCAAATTAGTAGTCTTGTTATCAGAGTTATAAGCAAAATAACATAGCGGAAACTTTATAAGGCCCTGCAACAATCCCATGCCTCAGCCTTGCTGCACATCACCTGCTTCCAGACCTGAAAACATTTGAAAGAGTTTTGGGCTGAGTACTTGATGTACTCAGTGGATCATGCCCCTTTGGCAAGCATTTTGAAAACTAGCAATTTATCCATACATGGTATATCAAGAGGCTTGGAGAAAACAACTCTTGAAAATACAAATATCATTTTGGGGTGTGTGATGTTCATTCTTGGACTCAACCAAGGCTACAAATCACCTTTGGTTCATCTAGACCGGTTTCAGGGCCGTAACCCTAAATAATCCCAGTACTTGCAGAAAACCCGAGTCGAAACTCAAGGAATTCGCCATTAGTTAGCATACGACGTGATCAAGGCATCGTATGTAACCGGGGTGCGCACAATTCAAAATTAGTATATCTGATACTAACAATGAATCTCGATCGATCCATAGAGTCATTTCTTGAAACATACACACAAAACGTTTTTATAGATAATTGCATTTTTAACATAAAAAACGGTATTTAAAACATTGCATATGCTTTGAAAACATTTTGGACCCACCTGTAACTTGGAGCAACTAGAGGATAACTCTAAACTATATTCCTTCTCCGGTCGGGCTTTGAGAAGTGAAAGCTAAAACATTTTCTTAAATAATAGGGTAATGAAAGAGAAGAATTGGGATGGAATGAAAATAACTTGTGCAACTTATACTTTTATAGAAAATTCTAAGTAGCTGCTCACCACAATTTCTATTAGTCAGCAAAGCTATATTGTACTTATTCACCACTCTAGTTTAATCTGAGATGGCCACGTATGAAGGTAATTGAAATGGCGGCTAAAGCTAGTAATCAAGAGTTATCAAAACTCTTGTATATACTACGTATATATATAGACTAATCAAAAGTCATGCATAGGATATGCATGCACGTATTTATATATATTATATGCTATAGATATTTTCCAATTTAATATATATATATACACACACATATATATAAGTTAATTAAATCTTGCATTTATTTATGTATATTACTACTTATATATAAATATATATATATAGGTGAAGGTTCAAATGAGAACCTATTCCTTAGATGTTAACTAGGAACCAATCTAGAGCCTTCATTCTCTTAGATCAATGGTGGTTATTAATTGATGATTATTTTTAACTTTACTATTTTTTTCTAAATAAAAAGGTTACATAAGTAAAATACCATCATTGGTAACGGCAAATCTCGTAAATTATGGGATGACTTGACTATTTATGTACAATTTTTTTGTAACGCATAGTAATTGTGTTTTTCTTTCTTTTTTCTTTTTTTTTGTTTGTTTGTTTTATTAATAAACATGCATCGATTTATTTAAAAAGGCAAAGTCAATAGTATATGCAATAACAAATTTCTTTAGGAGCTGACTTCTATGTATATAAAAATAATTCATACAATTGATAAGCTTGTTATGAAAATAAAATAAAATAAAATTAATAATGATAACAAGCAATACGAGATAGCATCTAATAATAATAATAATAATAATAATAATAATAATAATAATAATAATAAGCAAAAAGATAACAAGCGACACGTTAAAGGTCTTAATATGCAATTCGAGATACATAAAATAAGCAATTCATGAAGTGGAAATAAGCAATTTGAAATGTCTAAATAAGCAATTATAAATAAGCAATTTGAAATGTTTAAATAAGCAATTCACAAAGTGAAAATAAGCAATTTGAAAGGTTTAAATAAGCATTTCGAGATATAAAAATAAGCAATTCACAAAGTGAAAATAAGCAATTTGAAATATCTAAATAAGCAATTCAAAATATAATTATATATATATACAAGAAATATATTTTTAAAGTATGACTAACCCAAGAAATAATAAGCAATTGAATTTTAGAGGTCTCCATTACCAATTCGTAAAGTGCAAATAAACAACTTAAAATGTCTTAATAAGCAATTTGAAAGGTCTTAATATGCAATTCGGGATACATAAATAAGCAATTCACAAAGTGTAAATAAACAATTTGAAATGTATAAATAATCAATTTGAAAGGTCTAAATAAGCATTTCGAGAAATATAAATAAGCAATTTACAAAGTGGAAATAAGCAATTTGAAATTTTTAAATAAACAATTCATACAGTGAAAATAAGCAATTTGAAAGGTCTAAATAAGCATTTCGAGAAATATAAATAAGAAATTCACAAAGTGAAAATAAACAATTGAAATGATTAAATAAGCAATTTATGAAGTGAAAATAAGCAATTTGAAAGGTCTAAATAATCATTTCTATATACATATTTAAATAAACAATTCAAGCATTGAAATTAAGCATATATTTATCATAAATATGCAATTCAAAATCTGGTATATTTATATAAAGAATATTATTCTAAGCAGAATTTTATGAAATATGAAGCAATTCATCAAATCAAAATAAGCAAAAATTTAGCTTTTAAGAATACGTTAATAATGTCTCAAATATTTAATATTAAATTGCAATACTTTTAGATGTTCCATCCTATCAAAATCCCGATTATGCCGCCAACATTTTAGCAATTGTGGTAGTTACATCTTGTAATCATTTACGCATTTGTCCTTCTTGTTACGCTAATAATCAAAAAAATTAGACAATAACTTATTAATGAGATCAAATTTGGATGGTTGATTGCATAAGATCAAGGGCACAAAATGGTTCCTAGTTACTACCTAAGGGGTGGTTTCTATTTGATCCACTCCTATATATATATATATATACGTATATAGTAGTATATTAACTAGTCACACATATTTTCTATAATTAATACTTGTATATATATACGTTTATAGTATATATTTCTCTAAATTCTATTTGGAAAAATTCAGGATATTACCAAAGACGAGCCCCGGATCCATGGCTCTTGAAGGATTGATTAGTCCTGCCCCGAAATCGAAGGGTGTAGCTGCGGATAGGGTGTTGTTGTAGTGATGGGCTAGAATAGAAGCACCGGAGTGATCAATGAGGTTGGCGGTCGTCATTATTGCTGAAGTGATGGCTGCTGGATTCCAGCTCCGGTGCTTCTGCTTTATTAGAAAAGCGATGCCGGCAATGTGCGGAGTAGCCATGCTAGTTCCGGACAATAGTGCAAAAGATTGCCCTGCAATCAAATACCGGCGTACTCAAGCTTGGCTTATTTGTTATTGAGTCTAGCTCAAACTTTATTTAGAAAATAAACAACTTTCAAATTTATAACAAATAATACTCATTTGTTCCATTTCTTTTGGCCTATTTTATTATTTTATGTCTCGCATATATTCCGCTCGTAGGCTAAGTGAAATGGGACAGAGAGAGTATTAGTTAGAGACTTAGTGCACTTATTAGTAGTGTAACAATAAAAAAGTTTGTTAGTAAATAATTAAATAATTTCAAGCTAAATATGTAGCGAGCTTGCTCAAGCTTGGCTTGTTTAGGATGTGAATTTCATCGAATAAGCATGAGCAAGCTTTTCTTGAGCGGAGATCTAAGTAGCTCGATTCATTAACAGCCCTAATTTTCGCGAGTAAAAGTGGTAAGGCAAGGCACTAATTAACTAAATATACTTTTTTTTTAGTTTCTAGCAAAGGGTGATGAGGGTTTGTAGTTGTTACCTCTAGTGGATTCATCTCCAGCACTAGTAGGACTCCAAGCAGCCCAAATGGATGAACCTGGAGCCATTATATTAGGCTTAAGAACATCTGCTGTCTCTAAACGTGCATTGTTCACGTTTGGACCTCTCGATGAGTAGGACGCCACCACTGCCCCCTTTCCATCATAGCTTGCTTGCCTTCCATCTGAAATCCTCGTAGTCGCTCCGAACACTCTGGCAACCCCACTTCTGCTCCTCATCGTGTTCGAATTGTAATACTCCAAAAGAGCCTGTGCAACTAGGATATTAGTATAAGACGGCCCTTAAAATAGTCATTCTCAATAAGTAAAAGTTAATTTTAGCCCCTCATAAGCAAAATTTATAATGGCAGACAGTGACGGAGGGACACTGGGCCTGGGTCCGTTTTTAAATTTTTTTAGTATTACATATATATATATATTAAGCACAATATATATTAATTTATAAATAATACTAGTAGTTTTTAAAATTAAGATATTATATTTTTGTTGTTTTTGTTGTTGTGGTATTCATGGTAATTGAAGAATTATAGATAGAAAAATAATGTTCAATTCTAATTTTTTTCTCAACAATTTACAATTTAATTTCGAAACTATTCTCCATTTCATATTTGTGTTCCAATCTATATACATAACAATGAAAATATTGTTAGTTTGGACATTTAATTGTTATTTCGTATCGATCGACACACGCAACACAATTGTGAAAAGTTGAATAGTTTGACAAATAAATTGTAAATTGCCCTTATTAGAATTTTGAAATATTCCATTTTAAATATTTTGTTTTATGTTGGCCTTGTTTTAATTTATATATTTTATTATTTTTTAATAGTTACTTATAATTATTTAAATTGGGCCCCCTTTTAATATTTTTGGCTCCGTCACTGATGCAGATGAAGGTATAAATTGTTTTACGTACCGAAGAAGATTCCATATCGTATAGAATGATCCCAGGGATGCGTAATGCGGCAGTGAGACCCTTGATCTGATCAGAAGCGATGTCAGGATCCATGGTGAGTATGAAACCAGCAGCCCCCATAGTTTGTGCAGTGGCTGCTACTCTAGAAATAGTTGCTGCCTATGAGTCGAAGTCGAATGTGTAGGTGCATATGATGAGTTTCCCACGAGCCAACGAGCGAATGAAGGCATCCGGGCTTTGGCAACTCTCCACCAGCCCTGCACTTACGTCCGCAGCTGCTGCAAGTGGGAAAAGCACATCTCCCCATGTTGGAGTTACATTTTATTGTAGACTAATTCAATAATTATTTTAAGAGATTGAACATTTTTTGAGTTTAAAAAGGAACGTTACGGGCAAGTCCTATTCCTGTAAGGCGGTGTCCATTTCCAAGGAAGAGAGAATTGTTGTACTTCCTATCAGTCATGGAGGCGGCAACGCTGGTGATCCACGGACTAAAGGAAAGAACGGAGCTAGAAGAAGGGCCGGCATTGCCAACTGCTTGAACAACAAGAACTCCAGCCTTTGTGGCTAAAAGAAGCTCAAGCTCTAAAATATTGAGGAAGGCAGAAGCACCAGGGGGAACACCTGCTGGCCCTATTGAAAGACTCAGTATCCACTCATCTTCTACTGCCTTCATTCACAATATTATGACAAGCTTGCTTTTATAAACTTTCAAAATCCATTCATTGACTAGTAGTAACTACTAACTACTCTCAAAGTAAATAATGCCCCTGCTAACCTGGTCAGCAGCAGCCACAACATCAGACATGTAGCCCCCAAAAGGGAACATAGCTTTATAAACTGCAATGCTACATATATAAAACACAAGAATATATAAAATCTTATGTTGATGTCTATACATATATCTATCCTAGCAATAGCAAATTAAAGCCAAGAAAGAGTCAAATTCTCGATAGCATTTACCTAGCTCCTGGTGCCATACCACTAGCATACCCATAGTTAAAGTTGTTTGCTATGACTGGAATATTATGATTTCCTGCAGCTGTAGATGCTGTATGGCTGTAAATTCAATAGTTTTAGTATTATTATTATTATTATTATGTGCGAATGCATACTAGTTTTGGATTATGTGATCAATATATAGTACTTGCCTTCCATGACCATCAGAGTCGAAGGGGGAAGCAATGTCACGCGTGGAATTGAAAGATCCTGCTTCAATTGCTGCTCTTGCAAAATACTGTGCCCCAACTATCTTACCATTGCATGCTGAGATAGGAAACCGGTCCCCTGTCGCCATTTCCCCTTGAAGTTGCTAATTTTAGGAGGTGTTGAAGTGGTGAAGCTTGGATGAAAAGGATTGATTCCGGTGTCGATTATGCCTATCACCACATCTTCACCTGCGGACGTTGCTCCGCCTAAGGCTGCCCAAGCGCCGCTGTTAAGCTCCAATAACTCTGGTGTGTATGTAGTTAGTTTCTCCATTTTCGTATCTTCATGCACAGATCTAGCACCACCAAGGAGATGAAGCACCTCCTCATTGTTTGCATGAATTGCAAAGCCATTGAGCAAATGAGTATAACTATAGAGCTTGATGTAGGAGCCTCGCTCCAGCAGAGATTCGAGGAAGATATCGTGCTCCTCAATCATTTTGTCCTTGTAAACTTCAGCATCACCACTGCTGCTCCATCGAAACAAAACTAGTATCAATTACTAAGTGAAGAAAATCATAGATAAGCGGACGGGTCACTACTAGAATTTTAATTTTTTTTTTATAAAAAAAAAAAAAAAAAAAAAAACCGTTATCTATGTTCGTGTAATTTTAAAAATAGTTAACACTTCATATTAAATCGCCATGTATATACTACATATCTATAGTATTAATAAATCTGTTATGTATTTAATATTTTATAGAAAAATGTATAATAAACGTGAGGAAAAATAATTGTCGTAGTATTCCGTAAAAGAAAGAATTATTCAAAAATCCATTTTAAAACTCATCATCGAGAAGCGTAGAAAAGCGTGCCAAAAAGAAATGAGTCTTTTTAGGTGAAATGGAGGGAGTATAATTTATTTAGTTGGAGAAATAGACCAAGTGAAATGCAGTGGTAAGTAGAACTAATTAATTAGTAATTGCGAAAAACTGTAGGTGGTGAAGATCGATATATTGGGTTTAGGTGGATATAGAAGCACAAGCTTTGTGTTTCCTAACTACTATCATCCACGCATTTGACACCATGCATGCAGAATGGAAAACAATTTTTAGACGTAAACATACTTTACATGGATCATAAAATAAATCATCACCACTTTTTCACATTCATCAAAACACACACATTAATAAAATGATTTACTATTTAGACGTTGTTTTTGTAAATTTGGGTCACATATTGCGACATCTAGTGATCTAGGCTAGCTACGTGGTGCACCCATGTATTCAAATAATTACCAGCTTTTTTTTTTTTTTTTGCAGAGTTTATGTGAGAAAGTAAAAACGTCCTAAAAATCATGTATTTAAATACTAATAACCCTAAAATTAAAACCCATATCCCACGATCATCACCCTTAATCGAAATTAAAAAGACGATTCAATTTCCACCAAATTTATCGATGTCTCACATTTTGTTCTACAACTTTAAATTTGCTGAATACGAAAACTAGTGTAAAGATCTAATGTAAAGATCTAATTACTGTAAACTCAAATATAGAAGTCCGCTGAAGTTCGACTCATCTGAAAACGTTGCAACACGAAAAACATAAGATAGTGAACCTCAAAGGAAGAAAGAAGTAGTTGGGGTTGGGGGGTGAGATGTAATTTCTATACCGATGTTTTAGCACAATATAATACACCGACGGAGCTCAAACTCCATACGAGATGAGGTCTGAGATAATGTGCGAAGCATTCTCGTACAAACAACTCCGACAAGGTGATCCTGTCGGTTGATTGAGGCTTCAAACTATGTTTCTGGCATCTTAGGGTGTAACCTCTGCTGGCGAGTATACTCCCAGAGTGCAAGGGCGCACTGACGTGGACATTTAACGACCTAACAATACCTAATTGTGGGATCTCTATGCAAGCATCCAACATGTGGATTATCTCCACAGGTATTCCTTCCTTCTCACGACCTAGAACTAATACCTGCATAAATATAACGACCAATCATCATCTTTTTATAAACATAAAATAGATCCAGTGTAGCATGGTGCTTACAGACGACAAAAACCGATATTTCAAAAATTGAAGGCAGTCCACAATAATGTTTACAGAAAAACCTCCACCTTCCACTATTCTTGCACCACTACCTTAAGGACCCCATTCCAAGAAAAAAATTGAATGACTGAGTTTGACAAGCAAGGTGTTTCAAAGTTTCTGACAAGTAATGAAAGTAAATTGAATAAAACACAAGGAACAGCTATCCAGTTGCAGAGGGGGTGATAATTCAGTATCTGGATCTTCTATCCTTCAATCAACGATAAAAGCATATAATAAATGACAAACCAACCAATCATATAAATTTGATAGTGTCGTGTAGGCAAAAGAAGTGCAGTGAGATACTCTACCGGCCATATTCATCCTCGAAGTGGTTAATTTCAGTTTAGACTTCTGTGGTTAAATAGAAATGTTATCTTAAGAGTATGGGGGGGGGGGGGTGAACCATTGAATATTTATTCAATGAATACAGCAAGTATATATACACACTAACACTAATCCTAGACTAAATACGGTAAGAATAAACCTAATACTAAACTACCATATATACATTGCAACAACAAACATGGAACTTTGATTCTAAAGCTATCTAAATAATTTTGATTTGGATGCTTGTAGATGTCGTTGGTTTAACTCAAGTTTTATTGAACCAGCTCAATAATAGGGTAGAAATATTTGGTCTAATCCAATTTAAATGGACCAAGTAGCAAGTAGTGTCTTAGTGGATTGAATAAATAAAAGGGTGACATTTGATTAAGTAAACAGTCTAATTTGCTGCCAAGCTAAAAAATTGGATAAGAATATGGATAAACAAAAAATGTTCACCTAGAAGTCATATGCCAGATGACTTCATAGAATTATCAGTAAATATGTCTCCCAAAATTAAGAGTTATTAAATGGAGAAGCTTAACAAAATCATAACAATGTACTCCAAAGCTAAGTCTTCCCCTACACATGGGGTTCCAAATAATATTCCCATTAGAAATTGGAAAAAATAACACAAAATGCAACTGAATCCTACACAGGTGTCAGAGAAAATATATGCATTTAGTTATGTATGAAATACCACCTAAAGCATTCAAAGCATTTTAGAATATGGGATGGTGATCATAATGGGACTATTGAACAACCATACTAATCAAACCAGTGTGAGGACTTACTGTTTTTGCAGGGAAATTGCACTGGTCCAATGGTATGCTATTGGCAGTTTGCTCCAGACCTAGGATAGCAAAGCCTTGTCGTTTCTTTTGTCCCAAGAACATCTTCATACTTTCTACTGGGACTTCCACAATGGGAACCCACTTCTCAGCTGTTACACTGATAAAACAATGTACGAAAATATCAAGAACTGTGATTTCTTAAATAATAGATATCGTGTAAATATATTTTACTAGTATCATAAAATCTATTTTACGACGCTTCATTGGCTACGGCACCTTAAATTTAATCATATATAGTACTACATGTATGTTTAATTTTACATCCTTGCCAGATATCATAAAGGTAAAAATCCAAAAAGATATACTGTATATTGTAATGGATACTATCAGGAATAATGTAATGAAATTGAATGTCATACTGCAATGATTGACAAGCAGACACGGGAAATAAGAAAGAAGATTAATATTTTAAGCTAAAACTACATCAAGTACACAAATTGTATCTTTTCATCTAAAGCTCGTGCACATGAATGAAAAAGTATGAAAATTATATCCAGGAACCTCAGTAACTAAAACAGATAAAAACGAAAGACAACTATCAATATTATATAACTGATTCTCTGCAAGTCAGTGCAGGACAGGACAATGACAGAACCTGTGTGTTTCAATAGAGAACAAGAATTGGATAAAAATTATATAGAATAAACTGAATGGAAAAGAAAAGAAGAATCAAGAGAATAAGATTTCCTGTTTCTAAATCCAAAATAATTCTAGCCGCCTTCCCCTAAAGAAAAAGAGTCCTATTCTAATATGCTGACCTAGATTCTAACTTGACTCCAAGAAATAATAAAACTAGTCCTTTATTAACTAAATTAAATAAAAGAAACAATTAAATCTAAACCTAATAACTCTAAAATATATCTCCAACTCTAAACAGCCTTGTCCTTGAGGCTGGAGTCCAGATGCTGGCCCATGAACTCCACAACTTCCATCAGATGGTGCAAGACTTTCCTCGAGCTCCTTGTCATCAGGCTCAGCAATAATTATTAACTTGAAGGGACTTATATGAGCATCAAGAAAATCCTCAAGAAAAAGGGTCCTTTTTGTTCTAATATTCTGACCTAGATTCCAACTTAGACTACAAGAAATAATAAAACTTATCATCTAATAACTCTAAAATATATCTCTAACACTAGTTCTGGACAAAGACTGTAATAAGTGGATTCAAGGGCTTGCGAGAATTCTTTCTTACAGAGTACAAAGCAAATAGAAGAGCACAAAAGTTTCAGACTAAAGATTGCAAACATATAAAAGATTGAAGGTCAATATTATTACAACCTGATAAGTTGAAACTGCTTGTCATTTAATACATTCTTATTTGCTATTGCAAGCCCAGCCGCTCTAAATACCTGGAATGAATAGAACTGTCAAATATTGAACACAGTAACATACTAAAAAGAGCTACAAACATTTAACAAGTCGGGACAAAATGTCAAGCATACAAGGGTGCAAATGCAAGCAAACAGGCAAACTATGTTTAACTACCTCACATGTCCTTGCCAGTCCAGCCAGATTCGGAATCCGATCTATAAGGGATGCTAGAAGGATAATTTGTTGCCTGCTAGCGTTTAACTTCTCCACTATCATTCCCCTCGAGTGTAATGTCTGATCAAGAAGTTGATCTTCATTTTCTATGTCTGTGTTTCATGATTTATGAAACTCATGTTACATATCATAATAAGAAAATCAGCTAAGAGAGAAAAGGAACCCTAGCCAAGTCCTCAGAGAGATGTTGATAAGAATATGCCTCGGAGGAGTTTAGCTAGCATTAGGGTATGATGTTATACGCCCAAAATTTTAGGGACATTGTTTGATCTTTTGCAGCAGTTTGATAAACAAAGACAGGCCCAGACTTGCTGAAGCTAAATCTACATTCTCTCTATCAAGTCTGAAGAGTATTAGATACTTCCTTTTGGCTTAGGACAGGATTGAAAAACAAACAAAACATTTGATAGCCTTCTTTTTTCATATTTGAGATTTGCTAGGTATGATCAATGGCACTAAGCTATTCCTTTCATCTTTACTGATGTTAAGGGATAACATGTATCACATAAGATACTAACAAGCTGTTGAAAGAGATTTATAATGATCATAGAGATGTAAGATAGGTTTATCTACTAAAGATAAATAAAATTAAATAAAACGATAAGGATCATATTAATAGGGTGAAGAAAACTAGGTGAAAACATTATAATATTCTAATTGCATCTATGTTCTACAATATGTAGGTGAAGAAAATATAGGTAACTAAGATCTTATAGAAGAAAAAGAGAAGAAAATCCTAGCTAACCAAGGTGAAAAGAAAATATAGGTTGAATAAACAAAGAGAATAAATTTTGGAAATGCTTTTCACTGGAAAAAGTAGTTAAAATTAGGTATTTTCTACTGAAATCGAGATTGTAAACGTTAAAAAAATATCAGATGAGTTTGGTTTTGGCATAGCACTAACTTATTTGAATAGGACCAGAAAGTTCATCCACATAAAAAGTGTTCATGTTCACATACCCAATAATAGTCCACGAGATATTCCTTTATCCAAGAACGCAGCCGAGCCTTTCTCCAGCTGGTCATTTCTGGAAAATGAAATTTTCTTTGGAAGTCATACAATAGTCCTTTCCCCAACTCGTTTGTCAATTGTCCTCCAATTGATTCTAATGTGTCAATACATTTAGGACCTTCATCAATGTAGATGCTGTCGCTCTGGATAGCAGTTGCATCTTTAGCCATTGATGACCTAAGATCTTCTCTTGTATTCTGTAAAATTAATTATAAGCTACAAACCTAAGAGAAATATGTACAAATGCAGTAGCTAGTTGCTTACATTTAAGAAGTCAATAACTCGCTCCATAAGTGTAGGTGGCACACATTCAAATTCTTGCTCCTACAATAGTCCCAATAAAATGGGGGGTTTAGAAATGAGATGGAAACTACAACCAGCAACAACAACCAAGAGTAATTTTCCATGACAAAATTGTCAACTTAACGGGCACAAGCTAGAGCTACTCAAACTCAGTTTGAAAAATGCTCTTTCGACCTTGTTAGCATAAATAAACAATGAAGCTAGAAATCTACAATAATCGGATTGTTTGGTTGTGACTTGTGAGCAAACTGGTAGATACTAAGGTAGCTTGAAAATATAAATTTCTAATTTGATACTTAGTTTACAGCGTAATACTTTAATTGGTGATAAGTGTATAACGTATCTAATTCATATTGTTAGTTATAAGAAAATCAGGAATTTTGGTAATTTCTTTAGAATTTTTGAGAGTTTTTGGTAATATTTTCAAAGCTTGTTTGATTTAATTATGCAAGACTACGCTCTTGTGCCTTGAATCTGTTCAATAAATTAAATCAAGCTTGAGTCAATAACAAGTCAAGTTTTAGTTTAAAGATAATTTACTCGGCTGGGTTTGAGTACGCTCTAGCCCAGAAATTTATATGGGTGTATATGCATAAATTATTGTCATTATCATAATGGATCTTCAAAGAACATATAGTTTTTGTCGAGTAAGGAATACATAAACTGCATCACCTCCTTTTCAGGGAGAGTTAATGCTTGTTATAGTCTTATAGATTGTTTAATTTCCTCATAGAATGAAGAATGAGATTATGCTTTTCACGAATAAGTGGCTGGCGTACCACCATCAAAGAGCAAAATTGAATTCCTACAGATATCCTAAACCAGTGAACCATTCTCCTAAAAGTTAGAAGACTATAAAACCTTATGTTTTTTAAATAAAGAAAATAAATCTCCTAGTTCAATAATTTCAACATCAGTTGGCCATATATTTCTAGGTATTGAATTAACAACTGTCTCAATTTCTTTATTAAATTACTAGATCCTAGTTTTGTTGCCCCAATAACTTTGTCATAGTAGTCAAATTACAAATCTTTCTGAACAAAACAATGATTCTAAAAAATTAAGATACTAGAGTTATCGCAAGGAAAATACTATTGGTTACGGTGACTATTGATTTAACATACTAAACCAATACACATACTAAACAAGCTGTAGGGCCAGAGATGAAGGTGGAATATTGAATGTAACAACCATCTCGGTTTATTTATGTACTCACTAATTGATTGTCATGATAAAACAATTGTTTCATTATGGTAGCCGAATTACAAACAGTTTTGGCATATATGAAAATCAGGGGGTTACTAATTATACTAGGGATAGATGGCATATATCATAAGCAATCTTTAGATCATAAGTAGGCTGACGTTGGAAAAGAGGAAAATACCTGATATCACATATTCAAACTCTATAAGCAAGAGCAAAAACTGTTAATCATAACTCACCTCCACCCTGTTAGTAAAAATCCCAGCTGGAGATACAGACTTAACTGGATCAAAACAGTCGAGATAACTGTCCATGGAAGCTCTTAACCTGCATTAACAATTGACGGAGAGATCATATAATAAAGAAAGAATTGCAGAATCCCCAACCTTCAATACCTAGCAGTACCACTACCGATTTCGGACTGGCTCATGTCCAGCCTCAAACAATAGGGAGAATCAATACTAGGCAGGATAATATTTGATGTACTTGATACCGATGATATGAGATAAAATTTACAATAGATTGATAGCCTTGCTATCTAGAAACTCATACAAAGTAAAACAAACTTAGTCTACATTACAAGCTCAACGAACAGACAACTAGCATATCAATATATATACTTTCTGCTTGACCAATTAGGTGACACATCTTCTTGCACCAAAATATTCTATAAAATCCTTCTGGACTCATAAACCCACATATTTTAGGAGTCCCTGCATTCTATATTCCAACAGCCTGCTAAAATTAATCATGTTGTATTCAAGGACATTCACTCAAATCAATTTATGCAACTCAGTTACAATTTGGCAAATATACACCATAACCATTTTTCTTTTAACAGTATATTAGCATTGATCCTCTAGGACATGGCTTCTTTATCATGACACCAACGTGGGATATCTGAAATGTCCAGAGTCAGACAGGCTGTACAAATGAATGCTCATATCATCAAAAGTTAAGCTCTAGAATCATTAGGCTTAAAATCTAGCAGTCAAGCACATAAATCTGCCATATTAACTACTTGTGCCTTACTTCTCTAAAACTTAAAGTTTTAAAACAATATGGCATATAACGAACAAAAAGAAAATCATAACAGGAAGGCCATTAAATTAGACTAAACAATTTCAAACATGGTCCAAATATACTCTTCTTACATTTTTCGTAAGCAACGAAACCAAAACGTAGTAATCTAAATTCAAACTGTTACATGTGTTCATTTAAATAAAAGCATGTAAACACACAAGCCAACCCTCTGTGCTCAGACATTTCTGCAGAATACATCTGTTTCTTTCATATCCGTTAGATTAAAAAGGAACTAGGATTGCATAATACAACAAACTTACCGTGAACAATCTGAGTTGTGTGCCAAATAGTATCTCAAATCCACAAAGCACTTCCTTTCCAAGGACATGGAAGAACAGGCACCAGGATTTGAATCAGGCAACATTTTTTCAAGAACATGATACACCAATATCTGCATAATACATATGATAAACTACAATATTCCGAGGTCCACATAAAAAGCAAAAACATTCTCCATTTGATGAAGAGTAACCTGTGTAAATCCACGCAGAGTGTGATGATGAGATGTCAGCAGCGGAATTATAGGTGGAAGCAGCTCATCTAGGTGCCCGAATCGACTCTTTTCACCATGGAGAATGATATTAGCTGCTATAAATACATATGATGACAAAGCCTGCATTCATAGTATTGTACGCATAAGAGCTTATGGGCCATCCACTAGTCTTATTTAGAATAGGCAATACATGAAATTTGAAATAATTCTCCAAATCATGGAAGCTCAGTAAAGATCACATAACCATAGGCTATCCAACAAGGGATCCTACAAATAATGGCAAGAGTCTCTTATCAAAAAATATTGAAATAAGTGGATTGCAAATGAAAATATTGTTACAAACTCAGGACTAGGACCGAATTCTCCATCCCTTTTAGTTACGATAAATCCTCCACTGTACTTCCTGCTCAACAATTCAGGTAAGGGCTTTTTTATGACAATTATGACTTCCCGACGACCATAATAGAGCAATATGACCAATAGATTTCACGGGAAGAATTGAGTGAGGCACTGAGGCTATATAGTACTCTCTCCATCCCACCTCATTTGGTCTAGTTTCCTTATTGGGGTGTCCCATCCCATTTGACCCATTTCCATTTTCGGAAACCTTAGGGCCAGTTTGAAACTAATTAAATAGGCCCAAACCCAAATGAGAATAACTTAACCCTAATTACTTAATGACCCCAACCCATCCGCCCCTCAATTCATTCTGTGCACTCTCTCTCTCTAACACCACCCAACTCCTTCTTCCTCACACAGCTCCTTCATCCATGGCCACCGCCGGCTGCCACCATCCCTTCATCCATCGCAGCTCCTTCCCCACCGAAGCAGCGCCACAGCCGCTGCAAGTTGCCACTGCCCTTGTCGCCTTCAGTGCCGTAGCATGACCATGCCATCGCCGCCGTGCAGCGGCAGAGCAGGGCTCCACCTCTCTGCCTTCTCCGTTCTTCCTTCATATCGTCTCGTTGAGCAATGATAAATCCTCAAAAACCACAGAAGATGAAACCCCTAAAATTACTTTGCTTCCCTCGTTCTGACACAGCCCCACATCTTCCTTAACTTGTACCTGTCACACTTCTTATTTCTCAAATTACACATAAAACACAGAAACCACAACTGACAACATCTTAAAAATTTCTCCTTTCTCCTTTCCCTCTTCTTCTTCTTCTTAAACTCTGGCAGAAACACTGCCGCTCGGAGAAGAAGGTAATAGGATGAAGTAACTCAGATTTTCCAATTACAATTTTTCACACGAGTCTTCAGAATGTGAAAGTGTTAATTATATCTAATGATTATCCATCAAGAAGTTTAAAAGTAGGATACCAAATATGGCCCTAATGACACCTTTCTTAAAACCTGTGCCGAAAAAGTAATAGGCCAAATGGGGCAGGACGGAGGGTGTGCATAACATGGTTACTGAGACCTTTCCTGTGAACATGATACTACTGATATTTTGAGATGAAGCGTGCAACAGCTAAGTAACAAGCAAAAAGCTATGGCCAAAGGAATGTCAGCTCCTTCTGCATGTTTATTGTCATATACAAACTTTATCTTTCTTAGCTTTAGTAAACTTATCTACAATAGGATGCAAATTCACATGCAGTGTTTATACTGCAGCTAATCCCTTCCTCCAAACACTATCCTAAGAAGATACTTTAGTTTTTTATCTTCAGTGAAGGATACTTATGATCGTGCCTTAAAGGAATTTTTTTGAAAGAATACCAATAAACATTTCAGATTTACTCAATGCTGTTTTGGTGAACGGTATGGGTTCCATTCAACCGCATCTTCTACGTACCTATAGATAATCGACAAATTTGGTAAGACACCATAAGGTCTATCAAAATATCATCTGTTTGTGCAACAATGTGCTAGATATCTTATTACTCATTCACATTCACAAGGATTCAAGTATCCGAAAGCACATTAATACATTATAATCTATAACATATACTAAAGTAAAATAGTCTTACATAAGTTTTCCCTCCAAAACTATATTATCTATATTAATTTTTCATTAATTAAAACTTAGGAGTTAGCAACAACTTTAAAAGTTATTTGCATGAATCAATGTTGCCTACAATTTTTAAGAAGAAATCACAACTCAAAAATTCTTATGCATAAATTTTAATGCTAAAATTATAACATATATTTGAACATTTGAATTTTTATATATATATTTTTTGTATATATAATTATTAAAGTGATAATTTTCCATATGGAATATTTAAAAATTATTTCTCGGCAATGCGGGAGTACAATTCTAGTTTATAAAATAAGAAAGTGCTCCGCCCTACAAAAGTAAGTTTATTTGGTCATTGCTACAAATGAGTTTGTTATCTAGAGATAGAAGAGAGTAGGTGCACCACCCACTTCACTTATACGGTCAAGGGATAGACTTAGCTTCAAAATCACAGATTTCAGAAAGATATATACAGGAGTTGTGTAAATCAATGTTTGAGGCCAAATATCCAGGACTCATGTGCCATTATAATCTAGTCATATCATATTTCATAACACAGAGAAACAGTTGCAGCCTTGCAGCAATATCAAACTCAAACAGAAAAACTACACAAACTTTTTTCCCACCTGAGGTCGCAATTCATAATTCCTTAGCACGGGAACTAATTGTTGACCAACCTGCAAAAAAGAAGCAAATGAAAAGATCTCAGAATAAAACTTTACAAGAGATAGCAATATCACAAAACTATATACATGTAACACCTCTACTCTCTTCCAGCCACAGTTATCTAATATTCTTAAACCTTTATTAAAACGTTTTCAAAAGCATCTTTTGAGTTTACTATTTTGCAAAACACTAAAATCGTGTTTGTTTTATTTCAACTACTTCCAATTCCCATTTTCAATATTTGACAGGGCCCACTTCAACCACTATATCAATGATCCTATATCATCAACTACAAAGGCCCCACTAGCTATGTTACTCGGACTCGGGTGCAGGACTGGTGCGAGGATATGTGTCCTACACTTAAAATTTTCAAATTTAGGATACTAGGACTCGACCAAAAAGGATCCGAAATTAGGACACGGGGTGCGGGAATACGTTTTAACAATTGTGTTATTTATATTATATTTTGTAGATTGTAAAATATTTAGCTTTAAACTGAAAGATAATTCATTGTCATACTGGCCCATCCGATTTTGGGTTAAGCATCGCAGTTGAAGCCCAAATTCATAGGATACAGTAATTAAATCAATGAAATAAGATATTATTGGGCTAAAATTGAACGAAAATCTGTACTCCGGGAAACCGCCGTGTCCGCCGGAAAGTTGAAGAACCCAATGCAGATCCCAACCCGGATCAGTGTCACACCCGGCGGACACGGGTGCGGCACCATTTTTGAAGAATCCGAGTAACATAGCCCACTAGTTACATACGGTTCTTCAATTCTAATCACAGATTCAGAGGCCCCCAACATATTCGAAGTAATGTAAGTCAAAACACTCTAATTATCAAATAAATTATAAATTCATAATATTTGTTTCTTATCAAAATAAAGTTACCACCTCATCCAAATTTTTCCACTACGTAATAGCCAACATCAAAATCGCAGAGTTTAAGAAAGAGGGAAGAAAAGAACAAAGAGATAGCAGTACTATGAGAAAATGAAGATGAAGATAGCAGGTAGAAGAGAAAGACGAACTTTATTCATGCTCCAATGGAATTACCTTTTTTTTAATTGTTACAGATTATATATATGGTAGATATTGTATAAGCTTTATTTTCGTGATATATTCTACAAATATATGATAATACTATTGATCACTGAAATACAGATTGATTTATACCGGAGTAACAGGACATATGACAGACTGAAGACAAATTGGGAGACATTTTCACGAAGGCTCTCAATGGAGTTACCATTAATCATCTTTCCAACCAAGCTAAGCATGATTGACATCTATGATCCAGCTTCAGGGGGGGTGACATGGATAGTATATACAGTAGAGATCGTGATTACCTCTTAAAATAGATGATTGTTCCTTATATACAAATGTACAAGCTAGTCGATGAGTACCCAAGCATATTCACTCAAAACTCGTTTCAGATATGATATCTGTCATTTACTAAAGAATTGGTCGTAGTGGAGTAGAAGTAAAGGCAAAGCATAAGGTTATGTCCTTACCAGTGAAGGGAACTTCATATATATGTAGATGGCAAAACTTTCCATATATTGTCGAACAGAGGGCAAATTGTTCCTCTACAAGCACATGTGAACAGATATCAGAAGAATAATAATTGCAGCGCAGATAGGCTAAAAGCCCATGCACCAAGAAGTGAAGAAATTTTTCAATCAGAAGTAAACTCAAGCATGAGAGTACTCCTTCAACACAAAATTTCAGAAAGCATGATAATATATTCCCGAAAGTCCCTGAATGATAAACCCAAACTTGTATGTCTCGATAGGAATTCAAATTTTAAACTTTAGATATAGATCTTGTATTATCGATAAGCCCAATCGTGTACAACCATCAAGAATCCCCAAGGACTCTTTTCCTCCGATATTGGAGCAGTCAGAGAATCCAGATAAAAGTTATTAAGAAGGTAGTAATGATCTGCCGGGTAGCAATGACTCACACGAATGGATGTGTGCAAGCTCAATGCCACTTCCTCAATAATATCTAGGTCAACAAAACGTGACAATGCACATATCATTTGCCATGCGCGTACTTTCCGCCTATGAATCTGCAGAGAGCGAAAGAATGGAAAAGTAAAATTCTATAGTTCTGCTCACCACTATCAAGCAAGAATTAAGATGGTTAAGAACTTAAGAACTGATTCAAATTTAAAATGCCATATATTCTATTTTTAACTCATCCTGAGTATCATTATCGCATAGGCTTCTGACCAACATTCGTAAATAGACATAGATAAAGATGAGAAAATGACATCACAAAGGAAAAGATATAAATTCTAGGAGCAACCAGATAACAAAATTCAAGAACAGTTCATAATTCCTCAACTAGACATATCATTCAGCTTTGTTGTCGTGTCTCAACCAGGAACTCACCGCACTATACTTCTTATACAACTCCTTAGAGAGATCTTTGTCATTCACCTGCGAACAGATCAGATTCAACATTTATGATTAGACAAAATAGCATACAAGTAAATAAGGCTGTTAGAAGACCATAAAGTGAAATAAGGAAACCTCAATACAATATATCATATAGGATGTTCTCTGAATACAGCCAAAGACCATGAGCATAAAAGATAAAGGTTGTATTTGACATACGACAAAAAGATGAGCATTCACATAAGAAAAACATCACCATGGACTTAACAATGACATATTTCCTAATAGAAGTGAAATACTGCCTCTATTAGTTTCAAAGATGAGTATTAAAGACTGCTGTCGGTCATAGATCTATTAGACTGATTACCAAGTAGCCATCTCTCATAGTTCAACAAACACGCAATTCCAAACACTGCTGAACCAGTTAAACCGTCACCTATATAAGTCCCACTTGGAAGCAACCCATCCAATGGAAGAGACTAATCATACTGTATCTGATGTTAACACCATTTTGTATCATAGCACATATGTTAAGATCTTATATGTTGAATTATTATGTTCAAAAGTAAGAGGATAAGAAGAGCCATTTGATGGAAAACAACTTATATGTTAGGTTCAGAGAGCATCTTTTACGTGGAGTATCTTTTAGGTTCAGGATTCATATGTTAAGTTCATGAAGCATTCAGAGTGTACATTAATTGGCAGGTTTGTCTTATGTGTATAAGAGTCAATTCTATTATAATAGTGTAAAGATAACATGAATATTTTATGAGATAGGTTTAATTAAATATTGGAATCTCATGTTATACTGCCTTGTTGGTAGTCACTTTAAGAGGTATGGAGTGGATATCTTGTCATGGTTGTTATTATCTTGATTGATCATAATTTAGTATTTTGGTTTTGAATAAAAATAAAAATAAAAAATCTTTCATACACACTCTATTACAGACCAAATATTTATTCCTGCCAACTGACAACAGTCATAAGACCAAAAGGAGAAGGATCCCAAATTTTGGCCGGATTACAGTCGATGTATGCTTATCATTCTGTACCCTGCAACGCATGCTAAGTGGATCATTTGCCACTACGACATTGCGTTTCCATAATTAACTTTTCACTCCTAGTGAGTAGATCAGTCTAAATGGTAATATATCAACTTAGTCGGTGCATAAATATAGAACAAAAAAAAATAATGATAAAACAAATTCCTCATTCAGAGTAAAGATTACAACCATGTTAGAAATCTTTGAAATCATGCATAATATACAACCAACTTGTAATTATAATTTATTAGAGAACTATTTTAGAGCAAAATAGAATTTATGAAGAAAGACCACATCCCCCACTCACATTGAGACTACAGAAGTGATGGGTTGGAGGGTTGCTTAATAACTAGTTAGAGATAAAATTAGCTTACCACGGAGCTCAGAAGTTCAAGCAAAAATGATTTGCCAGACGTAATAATTGCAAGCTTGTCTTCATTTTTGGCAGTGCAATCATCTAAATACGCCATGTCTGCAAGTTTGGAAAACAAAACGGCAACAGATACACGTGCATATAACTCAGTGTTGATGAACACCTGATCAAAAAAAACATCATATGCATATATTAAATTCCATACTATTTATAAACTAAACATACAATAGAAGTTCCACCCATAAAGGAGGGGGCATATCCAAATAATATTAATATATGAAGAAGTATAATAGCAAACAAATTTTTAGAGGACAGGAATTTAAAAGCATTCTTCTAGCTAAACAAAAATATTCTTAATTGATCAATATGCATATGCAGATAAAACATATAACTGGTCCAAAACTTGCTCCAAATGCCACACCATTATTGTCTCGCTACTAAAGTTGTTGGTGTCATCAGTCCTCGTGAAGCATTAAGATTCATCAAAACATGTCTTCAAAGGGCAAGCGCACTATTCACCAATGTTTCAACCACAATCACTCACTAAAATTGAAAATTGCAGTACTTCACAAACAGCAATAATAAAAGCCCCATTGTTTAACCATCACTGTCATTTCTACCTTAATTTAGATAGCTCGCTACACAAAAGAATAGTCCACTCCACCACCTTAATCTTGACTGGCACTCAGGCTTAAATTTTCCATTGGCTACTAGTCACATATTCTCTATTAGACATAATTTCTAATTGCTCTGGTCCCAAATGCATTCATCCACAAAATTTACCCTGCCTTCGTAAGCTTACAGCTAGATCCTACTGATGATGGTTGATTTTTTCATTGATAAATAGGATTTCTACTTGTAAGGGATATCAGACGTAGAAAACAAAAGGGGTCCAGCCCAATCTCTATTCAATCAACTATTAGTCAATGCAGTAGGTTAGCCGTATCCATTGGGAAAGTACAATTGCGACAACCAGTTGGGCCACAAGCGAGTGCAATTGAAAACACTTGCAACAATACAAAACAGCAATTTGCTTAGATTTATGTAGTGCATGAAAATTTTGCATTAGAAAACTTATTGTGCAGTTGTCCATTCATAACATGTCTTTCATTATTAATTGTCCTACGAGTGTTCATGTTTTTATGCTGTACGCACGAGAATAGTGAGCTTGAAAATGAATGAGCTACATAGACAAGGCGTTATTTAAGTCTTCTCTTGTCCTATAATGCATGATTATGCAATCTCTATGCCAGGTCTACTAGATGATAATAGCTTTATTATCTATTCTGGTTAAAAGAAAATATATGATACGTACATTCTGTTTAATTTTATTATTTCGAGGAGAATCGCTCAGAGATAGTTGCACTTAAAATGAAGGTTCTGAACAACAATGATACATCATTATAGTATGGTTGTAGGTAACACTAACTTCTGAGTTATGAAGGTTACAGATAAATTTCAAATTCAGGAAATTAGCCGACATAATTACCCATTGCGTTTGCATGATACTATAAATAAGTTTAACAACTCTAATCAATTCCACTTAGCAAGGGAGCAAAGGATGAGTAAAACCCAAATATCATAATACTACAACTATAATACCATGTCAGCCACCTACTCAGTTACAATAAGCAAACAAACAAAATGTAAGAAAGTTGTAGCTTTTAACACATAGAGACAAGTTTTTTAATCCAATAATCCAAAACACCTTTAACAAATCCCATGATAATTGTATTTTCCCAGAATTTCTACCCATTGACTTTCCAAATATGCACGGTGTAGTGATGAAGTTAAAAGTAATAATGAAAAACCAAACAGGTATGAAATTTAGTGACTAACGTCTGTTAACTCAGGATCAAGGCTTCTTGACAGCAGTGATACCTCAGCCCTTGCATCATGATTTTCAGCAAGCTCAGCTTCAAAGTCCTCATCAAAAGCAACTAAAGCAATGTGATAATTACACAAATAAATAGCAAAATAAGATCCACCTGAGAGAAAATATCTAACACATAAATTTACAATCTTTTCAAACCCAGACCGGACATCGAACCGATCCTTCACCTTGGTCACACCCGGTTGAACCATTATGAAAATATTGGATGACCCGTAAATCCTTAATTTTTTAATATGTATAATGTGTATGCATCAAAATATAAAATTATTTAATAAACTATTAACATAATAGAAAGTTAAATAGAAATTTTGCAATCCATACATTCTGTCAACTAATAGAATAGAATTCACAAATATGTGTAAAACACCATGATAATCAGATTATTACATTAAATGGAAAAAAGTTTTGATAAAAGTGAAAAAAAAGTAAGATTATAAATATTCTTTAATATCATAATTCTACGATCATTTCTTTTGCGGACCATTTGGAGGAAGCCCGCACCGGGGCCAGGGCCAGGCTCGGGCTTGTGCTGGAAAAAAAAAAAAGCCTAATAGAAGCCCATTAAAAAGAGTGGCCCAGCCCATTTGCTGAGATGAGCTGCGTTGTGCCAGCAAAGCCTAATTGACTACTCTAGGCCCAAGGATTGATCCTGGTTCATGCAATTTTATTTTTATTTATACTGTAAAAACAAATTCAACTGAATAAACCCATTTTCCCCGATTTTGACCGAACCTCTTCGGGCTCAATGAAATTTGACGCAAATCTAAAACCAGATTGGAAGACTGACCGGCCAATCCGGTCCAGTTTTGAAAAGATTGTATATTTTAGGGACAGAGCATATTGTACGTGCTGCAGTTTAATATTATAGCATACCAGAACCATAGAAGGTCAACAACTTCAGCTCCTTAATATAGTATTGTAAGGTATTCGGATAAGCTAGCCAAAGCCCACACAAATGTAACGCGGCAAGGCGAATGGTCCGTGGACTTTTTGTGCCTTCCTCGAGAATTTTCTCAACAAACTGCAGAATTGATGATTACTTGTCAAACAAGACAATAGACCTTATTTCAAGGGAGAGGAGGAGTACAACACATACCCACTTCATAGGCCCAGGACAATTATCAGATTCATGCATGAGCTGATCCCCGAATGCTGATTGATGCAAGACAGATGATAAAAGTGCAGCAATATGAGCCACCCTCCTTTTGTTGCAGTTGATATGCAATATCCATGAAGAATGAACCAAAAGCCACATCATCTACAAGGACAAATGCATTAACTGGAAGTTAAACAATTCAGCTCCACCAAAATAATATTAATAATTAATCATATTGATTACAGAAAAAAACTGAAGCTTAGCCATATAATTATATGAATTCAGTAATTTTAGTATTCATGACTAGTGAGCTTATTGGAACCCTTGCTTTTCTTTCTTGGTTTATCATTTTTGGTCATAAATGTTCTAGTCAACCCATAAACCATAACATCTAATAATGAGAATCCATGCCCGAGTGGTGAGGCCCAGTACTTTGTGTCTACTCTCACAATGCAAAAATTGTGACAGAACAGCACAACAGCAACCACTTCGTAATCACACTTGCTACACGAGAAACAAATGACTCCAATTGCATGGAAGAGTTTATGATTACCCACTTATGAATCGTTCAAAATTGTATTCCACCAAATGCCAGACATTACATGCTAAAAGTTGAACAGCAAATATTGACAACACATTTATTGATGCATGAATGGTTGTTAAAAATGTCAACTAAACCATACTCCTAAAAATAAATAAACACTAAATCATAATATTATTTCGTGATAATTAATTTATTATAAAATCTTGTAGAAACAAATGAAGCATTTCAAAGGGACCAACCCATTAATTAAAATACTGAAGCCAATTCTAACTAGGGATACAACTCCAAAATGATAACAAATTTCTAATTTGAAACCCAACAATACTACCTTAAACTTAATCTTACCCAAAACCTCTTCTAGATAATTTATCAAGTCTTTGAAATTCTCAAAACACATTATAAAGAAGAAGTCTTTAGAAGCAAAACCAGAGTTGAAAACTGTAGACACTAGGGAGAGCATTTCTGAGACGTTCAAGAATAGGTATGTATTTGTTACAAGCACAAGGTACAATTTGCTTAAAATAACTGAACCATTGAGCAAACCTCTATGGATATTCCACCACAGAAGGAATCTGAAGGATCCTTTATCAAAGAAGCTAAGAGTTGAATGTTTAGTCTAACAGATCTGAGCAAGGGTAAGACAGAAACCTCCCCAGCATTTTCAAGGCTGCAAAACCAAAAGTACAGTGATGAGCATATTATAAAAAGCCTGCTGAACAAATATCCCTTTCTCTTGATCCCTGCTTTTAAATGTTGCAGTTTCAAGTCCTCTAGATGTTACAAATTCTTAGAAATTATACAACCCTGTGAAAAATATAATGGAACAAAATTGGAACACGCCCTAGTTTTCAGTGTTCAATTAGTCAAGCGACTCAAGCCTCTTCAAATCTGTTATCCACTGTATATGACACCTAGATAAGAGTCATGTCCATGTCTGAAAACAAGTCCGACACATCATGACCAGTTACTTAAACGAGATATGACAGCCAACTGTGAGTTTTTGAGAGTAATTGGCCATAATTTATCTGAATGAATAGTCTAAGGTGGCCTGCAATCATAATTTCGTTTCTTACCTTCCAACAAGATCACCAAAAATATGTTCTGCAGTTGATTTTGAGAAGAAAAATTGTTGTGTCTCCAATTGAACTCCATTGCATTGTGCATGATATGGTAGTGACAAAAGAGATTCTGAACAGCTCCACTAAAAAGAAATAAAATAGATATCTCGTCATTTTTCAAGAACTGTCTAGGTCCATAGAAGAAGGTGAAATATAATTGCATCTTATAGGGGTAACAAGTATTGATTAGTATAAATTAGTACACGGTTAAAGCGCAACTATAAAAAGGAAGCAACTGGTTCGGGGCCTTGAGGCTCTACAGGCCAAAATCATAGCCATTCTCAAACAAAAAAATTCATATGCTTAAGTACAAGCTACTATACCTATTTCACACACAATAACATTTGGAGAACCCCAAACCACAGACATGATAATTGAGAATAAAAAGTTAAAAATAAAATAAATAAATAAATAAATCAGAATTTGCACTTCTTAAGTCAGAAGATGAGCCTCGCTAAGTTTATTTCAGATAGACCACAATCCACAACACTAAGGAGGAGATTGGTACGAAAGAACTGAATGATGGTACAAACGGAATGATATTTACTATGATTGGTATGTCTGCAGAATGAAGAATTAAATAAAATATCAATTCATATTTATATCTTAAACATTGAAACATTTTGTTGTGAAATCCAATTTCCTTGTGATTAAATAAATTTTGGAGTCAAATATTATCAAAAACAGTAGAATTTTTTGAAGTATAACTCTGACACACTTACACACTCACACCCAAGATGACTTGAACACCCGATCTATTAGTTGGAGGGGAAGCGTCTTATCAACCAACTGAGTTTCGCTTTCGCGTCAATTAATTAAATAGATTCAGGCATCTGGGATAGAATCTGCAAGGCCCCTCAGTAAAGGTAGCTTCTTGAAATTATTCCACTTGGGGTCAATGGTTTTGGAACAGAGACCATGAACAATACAGATCCAGTTCCAAAACTGCCTTATTCTATGAATTTATATTATTTACTACTGTTAGGAGCAGAAAAATAAGAAAGAAAGATAAACACCACACGGCAAAGCCGTTCAGCCTAGGGCTCAAAAATCTCGATACTTCAATAATAATTCTCCAAAACCCTAGATAACAATATTTATACTATTTCTATGAGTCCTACCATAATTAAACTTCAGCAAACCTAATCTAATAAGAATCGAATAACTACCAATAATAAAATAAATAACAAGGATAAAATAAATCTGGCCCAAAGGCCTAAGCCCGTTCCCGGCAATTAACCCTCTCCATTCCGCTCTCTAACAATTCCTTCCCCCTTCGAAACAACCTTGTCCCCAAGGTTGAAATCAGGAAACTGTTGTTGAAATGGCTCCTCCAACCAAGTGGCATCATCCCCCTAAAAACGTTCAGGTTGCTTCGCGGACTGTCCAATCATCAAACTACTTTGATGGTTGACACTCGTATTCTGAGCCGACCCAAATGAAAAAGATGGCCTAGAATAAGCAGTTGGCCATGGGTTTGAATTGTTTAACCCCTTGCTTATGCATTTCCCAGATTGTATGGCCAGATTGTCCTCAATATCTCTCGCCAACTCCATTGCTGTTTCCAAATTAGACGGTCGGAGCAACCTTAACTGTCCACGAACGGATTCCTCCAGCCCCTTCATGAAAAGACCGAGGTAATGCTCGTCACCTAACCCCGGAACCTGGTAAGCCATCTGAACAGATAAAGTGATGTGCTCATCAACAGTCCCCGTCTGTTTCACATCCGCCAATCGCTCAAATCGATTCCCCTTGAATCGGGTATCGAACCTCACTACCAACGCCTGCAAAAATTCATCCCACGTTATTTCCGGCTTGCAAGAACGAAGCCAGGTAACCCAAAACAGGGCCGATTCTTCCATAGCAACCACCGCTAGCGCCACCTTCTGCCCTGCACCTGTTCCGTGTATCTCGAACTGTTGATTGGCACGGGCCAACCACCCAATCGGATCAGCGCCATTGAAGGGTGGCAGCTGCACCGCCGCTGCATGCAGGGAATTCATAGGCGGCTTGTTCCCCTCCGCATCCTTTGGCGTCGCTCCAAACGCAAGCAACTTCTCGATCTTTTTCGAAATCACCATCAAAGTCGCAGTAATCTCCTCCAACGACTTCTTCATCTCAGATTGATCGGCTTCAAGCTTGTCCAATCGTTCTTCGGTTGTGCGCGTCATCGTGTCGGTCGGAACGGGATCCGGCAGATCGGACCAATTGTTAGGAGCAGAAAAATAAGAAAGAAAGATAAACACCACACGGCAAAGCCGTTCAGCCTAGGGCTCAAAAATCTTGATACTTCAATAATAATTCTCCAAAACCCTAGATAACAATATTTATACTATTTCTATGAGTCCTACCATAACTAAACTTCAGCAAACCTAATCTAATAAGAATCGAATAACTACCAATAATAAAATAAATAACAAGGATAAAATAAATCTGGCCCAAAGGCCTAAGCCCGTTCCCGGCGATTAACTCTCTCCATTCCGCTCTCTAACAACTACTCCCTCGGTTCTGCTAGAATGTACCCGTTTTTATTCAAAATGTGACTATTAAAATAATAAAATGGGTGTAATCAGGCGGGACGAAGGGAGTATTAAATATGAATAAACAAACTTCACAATCTTATACTCCTATTAGAACCTTAGGCTTCTTAACTCGTACAAATGTCAATGATACAATGTTTATCGGGGATTTGCATGCCTGAATGAACTATAATTGGTGAGGGATGAATATTATAAAATTTATCATAAAGCAAATCTTTAAAATTCTGTGATCCTCATCCCGACCACCAAACCAAGTATAAAAGATGAAGAGCCATAAGCGGAGTCTCTCTAGAAAAGTAACACCATGAAAGTTCACTCCTCAAAATATAACAAATTACTATTAGTACGATCCACACAGATGTTAGGAAAAAGTGAATTGTAAGCATAAGTTGTCCATCCTACATTATTATATATTCTATCTACAATTCCACGTCATCCTTTTTGCATGCAACTGGTACCTAGAAATTCACATTACATAGGCAAAATAACATTTCTTTACGGGTGAACACTACAAAATGCAGAAGAAAGATTAAAAAACAATAACAGGGAAGTAGTACCTTCCAATTCATCAAAATTGCTCTTCGACTCCGTGCCAATCTTCCCCCATCGATAATTTGATTGATGTTATGCATAAATGTACTAACAAACCCATCCAACAGAACATTGTCATCTATTTTTAGTTGAAATGAAATGTCACTGTCTGCCACAATATCCAATGTCATTGGAGAGAACACGGACACTAAATCCTTCAAAGCATGTGCACATGCTTCATACGCAGCTATGCATATTTCTGCTTCAACCTGCTTTGCAATTATGCAAATAAACCACCGATGAAGCAAACAATAGTTAAAGATGAAGAATATCTTCAATATGAGCAATTCATCATATCATGACCACTAACTATCGAGAACTGGAACACCTCTGATACTGGTGCTGGAGTTGTGATAATCTTCCAGCAGAACTTCCAGAGAAAGCTTTGAGCTGAATGGATCAGACTGTCTGTTTTAAACTGCACACACCACCTCATTACAGTAGCAAGAGTCTTTATGGATGTTACCTGAAGGTCCAGAATGATAGAAGAGAAATGAGAATCTCATGTGGAAAAGTAATACCTTATAGATAAAAACTGTAACTTATAAATTATGACAATAGATCATGAATGCTATAGACAAAATAAAATAAAATAAATCAAAAGCACAACCAGCATCTGGCCCCTGTGCAACATGTGAATATGTCTGCCTCCTAACACTTATGCATATATCCATTTTAATTAAGTTTGGTTTTCTTGATATTCTTTTGGTTGGTTGGGGGGGGGGGGAATAAGAAGTATCAAGTTTGATCAACATAGATGAGATGAGAAATGGCAAAGAGTAAATCATCCCTTGAGATCAAAGACAATCTTAACTAAGGCAACAACAACTAGCCAGTAGAGTTTCGTGCAACACATCCTCCAAGTACCAATTTACTTTCGCCATATTATTCTGTAATCATGGGTAAATATGCACAATATGTTTCTCTCTGTGAGCATGCAGCTGATTTTCAAGAAACAGTACAACTTTAAACTCTAGGGCCTAATACGTGATTTTAGACCCACTGAGCATCTCTAAACTTTAATCAGCCCCACATCTCCTCTAAGATTCTTCTTTATCCTCAAAGATTATCCTATTCATTTCTAACCACAACGACCAACATGGGGTTCGATCGAAGAAACCCCCCTTTTACAAGTCAAACTGCAAAACATTAAACAGAATATATCACTGACCACGCGGCTAAATCCAATGTATGCCTAATTTAGTTAGCATGCTATGTCTTAGGCTGCGTTTGGTAATCATCTCAAGATGAAGAATGATGATTCATCTCAAGATGACTCATATGAATAGTGTCAAGATGAATCATTCATCTCACCATTTGATAGCAAAAAATTCAGACCCGGATGATATCATTGTGTTTGGTACAAATTGCAAAACTCTAGATTAAAATTAAAATTGACTATTTTACCCTTATTAAATACCCCTACCGATTTCACTTTTTATCGTTGAGATTAAATAGTACCCTTTATTATTTATTATTATTACTCTGTATTATTATTATTATTATTATTATTATTATTATTATTATATTGTTGAGTTATTATTTTTTATTCTTGTTATTTATTATAATTATTACTATTATTGTTATTATTTATTATTATATTATATATTTATTATTATTATTATTATTATATTATATTGTTGAGTTATTATTTTATTATTCTTGTTAATTATAATTATTACTATTATGTTATTATTTATTATTATTATTATTATTATTATATTTTATTTATTATTATTCTTGTTATTATTATAATTATTACTATTATATTATTAAATTATTATTATTATTTATTATTATTATTACTATTATTATAATTGTTACTATTACTATTACTATTATTATTATTATTATTATTATTATTTTATTAAATTATTAATATTTATTATTATTATTACTACTATTATTGATATTATTTATTACTATTACTATTACTATTACTATTACTATTACTATTATTATTTTATTACATTATTATTATTGATTTATTATTATTATTATTATTACTATTATTGTTATTATTTATTTATTTATTATTATTATTATTTTATTACATTATTATTATTATTATTATTATTATTATTTAAAATCGTATAAATACATAAGGGTAAAATGGTAAGAGAGAGAAAGTATTGTGTTACTGTTTTAATGAGTTCACCTCATCCGACCAAAAACGTGAGATGACTAAACAAGGCGGAACAGTGAAATATCAACGGGCCTTGTATTCATCTCGGGCCCTCCAGTTTATTTTAGTTGGTTACCAAACAGTGAGATGAACCAAGATGATCTCTCTCATCTTGGTTCATCTTGGTTCATCTTCTTTACCAAACACACCCTTAGTCTGAGGGAGAAAGTGCATTATATGGAGATAAGGTCAAGGTCATCTAGACTGATTCCTGCATGGACAGGCCAGATCACGGATAGAAGAATGTGTGGACAATCTATTTGTGATACATCATAAGTAACATCCCAAAAACCAATAACCATGAAATGACCTTAACATTTTGAGGCACTATAACCACGTGAAACAAATTCTTTGTTAATACAGAGAGACACGTAAATATATTATATCTTGAAACAAGACAGCTTATCTGATTAGGATTTTTATAGCTGGCTAACACATTTAGCATAATCCTCCTCGCATTTAAAAAAATACATGAAAGAAAAGTAGCATTCGAATAAGTCAGAACAAGGTCATTGCAGTTGATAGAGTTAACATGGAGAACAACAAATATAACATATAATTGAAATAAAATGAAACAACTCGAAGAGGTTCACGGAAAAAGAACTCCTACATCCTGATAGGAATAGAAAACGAGAGAAAGAAAAAAAAAACACCAACGGCAGAACCGCTGTCAGCCTTAGGCTCAATAATATCCGTATTTCAATGATAATCCCAAACCCTAGATAACAATATTTATACTATTACCATTAGAGTCCTACTACCTTAAATAACCGTAAGATAATCTAATCTAGATAGAATCGAATAACTACCAATAATAAAATAAATAACAAGGATAAAATAAATTTGGCCCAAAGGCCTAAAGCCCGTTCCCGCCGCTCCCTAACACATCCTTCCCCCTTCGAAACAACCTTGTCCCCAAGGTTGAAATCAAGTAGCTGCTGCTGAAACGGTTCTATCTCCACCCCAGTTCTTCGTTTGGATCACCCGGATCGAACGGTCCCACAGTCTCCAAAAATTCTGCCCGACTGAAATCTAGTAGCTCGTCCTCCTCCGCCAATAGAACTCTTAGTTGCTTCAACGGGCACTCATGCCCCGGCGTGTATGGTTTCTTGCAGCGGAAACACAACCCTTTCGCCCGCAAATCTACATATTCATTCGGCGAAAGACGAGTGAAACGTGGCTGATTTGCATTCTGCCCCGGTGCAGAACCATCACGATTCTTAGGAGTCGTTCCTGACCCCGAATTGGTTCCAAATGTTGGCCTCGTGTAGGAGTTAGAGCGAACAGGCGCACTAACTATTCCATTATTCGCTCGACCTCCAGACTGCACTGCCAAATTATCTTCCACATCCCTTGCAAGCTCCATGGCTGTCTCCAAATTTTCAGGACGTAACAACCTTAGTCCACTTCGAACCGAATCAGCTAAACCTTTCATAAAATATCCCAAATAATGATCATCGCTGAGACCCGGAACCTGGCCGGCTAGCTGCACGAACACATTGATATATTCTTCCACCGAACCAGATTGTTTCACATCGGCCAAGCGCTCAAAAGGGCCACCTTTGTAATGCGTATCAAATCGAGATACGAGCGCCTTCGAGAACTCCTCCCATGTGAGTTCCGGCTTGCGAGAACGAAGCCAAGTTACCCAATATAGTGCAGCCTCCTCCATAGCCACAACCGCTGAAGCTACTTTTTGCCCCGCGCTAGTGCCGTGAATCTCAAACTGCTGATTAGCGCGGGCCAACCAACCGATCGGATCAGCACCATTAAAGGCCGGTAGCTGCAGAGGACCCACGGGCAGCTTATTCTCTGTCGGCCCCCCAGCCTGCGGCTCCTCCTCCGCTGGCTTATCCATGATCTTCTGCTGAAGCACCGTCATCGTCTTCGAAACCTCGAACAATGTCGCTGCAATCTCCTTCAGCGATATCTTTGTCTCCGCTTGATCAGCCTCAAGTTTGTTCAGTCGTGCTTCGATCTCACGCGTCATCTCGTCGGCGGGAGCGGGATCCGGCAGGTCGGACCAATTGATAGGAATAGAAAACGAGAGAAAGAAAAAAAAAACACCAACGGCAGAACCGCTGTCAGCCTTAGGCTCAATAATATCCGTATTTCAATGATAATCCCAAACCCTAGATAACAATATTTATACTATTACCATTAGAGTCCTACTACCTTAAATAACCGTAAGATAATCTAATCTAGATAGAATCGAATAACTACCAATAATAAAATAAATAACAAGGATAAAATAAATTTGGCCCAAAGGCCTAAAGCCCGTTCCCGCCGCTCCCTAACACATCCACAGTCAATTGCTGCAAATTCTATGATCTCCAAAGATACTAAACCTGATTCGCTTAACTCTATATAAGACTGCAATACTGGGGTTCAAGCACAGCCCAAGCTTTATTCTAACCCTAACAACCCTAAGGCCCATGGAAGATTACCAATTAAACCAAGGATTTTTTGGTAAATAAATAAAAATAACCCAAACTATACCCACTAAAATAACCTCAAGTATTAGTATTGCTATAACATAACCCAACCAATCGATTTTTTACTTTAATTTAACGTCAATTAGTATTTCATGGACAAAATTGTTAAAATTGATTGACTGAGCACATGTTCATCAATATGGCATGTAACCTGACATCGTATTCATTTGTTTTATTTAAAATATTAATCGACTGAACAATCTTACAGCTTCCAGAACAGAAGTACATGATGAAGAGGGCAAGCGCCTTTGACTTGGCCCCCCTAGTCGCCCTCGAATTGGACCTGGCAGAGTCATGTCCTCTGTGATCACAGATGACAAAAATACAGAACATGATAATTCGGTAAACGACACCAATTTGTCCTGCAAAACCATATTAAAAAAACAATTGTAAGTTGTTCCACATATAAATATAAGCTGAAAAGTACAAAGTGAACCATACCAGAATTGAAAGAGATACTACTCCAAACATGTCAAAAATAACTGATTCTTCCATGAAACTGAAATTGTCTACAATTTCAGGCATGTCAAGATCTTGATTTGTTCTTCTTGCAACTTGACAACTAGCCACTTTCTCTTGGATTAATTGAAGTTCTTCAATCAAGGTGGAAACAAGAATAAGAAATTTCACCGCCACCTGCTCTGAATAATTCTTCTTTTTGAAGACATCGTTTGCAAGATCCTGGATGTGCTGCATAAAAGTTTAACACAAGCAAAATTGAGAGGAGAGACAATATTATATAAGCAGGTAAATATGTCTAATTTCAAACATAATTAGAAGAATTGACCAAGGAAATGATGGAACTTGGTAGCTCTCTGTGATTAACAGAACTATATCACATATTTAATTAGAAAGATGATAGCAAAGCACTGTTGCTTGTTTATTCTATGTTTTCATTTATTTCTCTTCGGGGTGGCTTGCTTTGGTTTTGGTGCACCGATGTGTATAATGCTCTTGAATTTACATTAAGCATTAGTGTTGGGCTTTAGTTAGGGTTAGCAAAATAGTGAGCTTCACGTGAGTTAATTACTTAGGCCCCAAATTATTAGGTTTAATAATATGCAGTCATAAATTAGGTTGGAAACGTATTATTAAGTTTATATATGCAGCTTATCGTTGTGGCTGCAGGAGTCACGTCTTGTGAACCTCTTTGAAGTGTTCTTTTTCTTTCAATCTGTTATTATTTCGTTTTCCATCCGCCTTCACTCATCAAATCGGTCCGACCTGCCGGATATAAAAGATGTCAAGAGAGAATCGTGAGGAGCAGATAGAGAAATGGAGGAATTCAGGCCGCAGTACACAGTCTGAGACTAAGACAAAGCATGCAGCAGCGGAGGAATGCCGGGCAGCGTCAGAATCCAAACTTGATGCTATTCTAGCCAAGCTGAATATCTACGGATCCTTCTCCAGTCACACCTAAAAGATCAGAGTCATGAATCGCCGACTTCAGAGAAAGAAAGTTCACTCATGATGCAGAAGACAGAATTGCCTAGTTTTGACGGCTCTGATGCTCAAGCATGGCTGTCACGAGCGGAGGAATATTGTCTAATACAGAAGGTGGCTGAAACAAAGAAGGTGGAGCTTGCTGTGATATCCAACTAAGCGATGGCCCAGTACCAGTTGTTGATTCGGCAAATTGCCAACCCGGACTGGGCTACTTTTCAGAAAGAACTCGTGATTTGTTATGGCAACGAACCAGCAATTAATAGCTATGAGGGCTTGATCATAGTGAACAAACAAGATCACTCGAGGAATATATTTCAACGTTCAACAAAAGAGTATCACAAATATTTAGCTTCACTAATGCGCACTACTTAGAATTTTTATTGGGTGGTTTGAAGAAACATCTCTGCGGTCAAATTCAGCAGTCGTGCAGGCAGCGCAAAAAGTGGAACACACTGCAGCGCCAACACTGTCGACATCGGCATCATTTACGATGCAGTCTACTTCAACTTCGAGCTACTCGGCACGACCATCTTAGCAAACATTCTCATAGCACGACCTTTCAGGCAAGTGCATCCTCTGATCCACATCCTAACCGTAACATTCGAAAGTCGTGAATACCGAGTCATAGGGAAGTATTAGAGCGCTATGGACCGTTTCACAAATTCGCTAGCAAACATCTAAGTGTTATGATTACTCAGAAGGCAATGATCAGGAGAAAACTGAAGAACAAGAGATTGAACACACTCGGACACATTAGTAGTTGCCTATTTATCCAACATAACAGCCTTGAGGACAAGGCTGCTTCGATGGGACAGGCTATTGATAGCAAAGAGTTGTTCTGCAGCAAGATCTATTTTATGAACAAGATCTATTGGGCTTTAGTTGGGGTTAGAAAATAGTGGGCTCCGAGTAAGTTAATTACTTAGGCCCCAATTTATTAGGTTTATCAATATGCCGTCATAAATTAGGTTAGGATCGTATTATTGAGTTTAGATTTGCAGCTTATTGTTGTGGCTGTAGGAGTGACATCCTGTGAACCTCTTTGAGGTGATCTTTTTCTTTCAATCAACTATTTCATTTTCCATCCGCCTTCACTCTATCATAAGATAAAGTATGTTAAACATATAGTAGTGGATAAGGCGAATTGCAAAGAGTATTCATGAGCCCTTGAGCTCTGAATGAGTCTGCTACCTTCTCATCATTGAACAATTCACTCCAACACAAGAATCATTGGCAGATAGAGCAAAACAAACGTAGCTTGTAGAGATTTCATTTATTTTTAGGGGAGGAGATCAATTTACTAAAAGCAAAATTAATCTGTAAATTCCTATAACTGAAAAGAATTTCTGACTTCCAGGCATTCAACCCCTTCAGTTTGGCTTCAAAAGTATAACTTTACAGGCAAATAATGTTGCGTGTATAGTGAAGAGTTGGTAACATGGAGGATGATTCTTATTTCAAAAGCACTTCAGATCAAGGTGTACAATATTGTGGTTCATTCCACGACTTCAGGGGTATAGCTGGATCAATCACTTTCAGGGTAAATCATTAGATACCCACAGCACATGCTGTTAACAGAAAGAGCTACAAATGGAATCAAAATTTCATCAGTTTACAATGCACTTATGAGCAGTCTCTATTATGATATGGACCCCACTTGTATGTTCTCTAGTAAGTGTAAGTGGCTTTAATTTAGACCCGAAATAGCATATGGAATGATGTATGATTACTAATATGTCAAAATTCTGTTTCAGATCAGAAACTTGATAGCAAGTCCAAGACGACAACTAAGCATACAATATGGGGAAAGATCATTTCCCCGCCACTAAAATAACATTCCAATTTCATGGTTGATGTTGCGGACTGTGTGAGTAAGAGATTTGAAATGTAAGTTGATGAGACACAATGAAGACTTTGAAGCCCTCGCTCTACATTTATCGCTGCCCATGCCAGATACATGTGTAAGGAAGTCCATGTTGGATATGCTGAACATATCCCCATTTAAGAGGGAGGTTGACATACCCCGCTCTCTGCAGAGTTAACTTCAGTTCTTATCTGATTATCTCCTATTTTCTGTGATCTGGACAGAGAAGCTGTTACCTTTTTGTACTTTGGCTACTTTTTCAAAGGACAAATTTATAGGGATCTTTGTTTCTATTTGAGGCAAAATACTTTCTGCTTCGGTTTTTCACTCTCCCCAGCAGATATGATTCATCATACGTAAGCCAGTGCATTAAGGAGAAAGCACAAATGCAAACTTATAGTTGGATTTCATACACAATGCAGGCATGAAAACACAAATTTTATTTTCATATACATACAAACCTGTACAGTTGGCCCCAAGTGCTCCGTTTTGCTTACTACAAGAAAAAAAACTCGAGCCCAGCGTTTTGCTTCAGATTCCCATGCTTCTAATTCTTCGTCATCAAATGTGGAATGAGAATCTTGTGAAGGATGATAGGTGATGAATTTCCCAGGAAATCCATCAAGAGCCTTTAGAAGCTGCAAATCGGGACTGCAGAGCCATTTTTGAACAGAATGTCTCAATGAGCCTGTAAACAACAAAAATTTATAGAGGTGTGTCGGAGCAGTCAATAAAATGCATCAGTCAATCTGCAATAAGTTAGAATGCAAACTTATCTTTCCAATTGAACTACAACCGAAACATACCACCACAATCAGTACATTCACGAGGCAGGCTAGAAATGAAATGCAGAAGGATCTCCACAGGAACATCACTCCCACTCATAACCGAAGCAGCAGCTGCTAAAATCTTTTCACAGACTAAAATAAAGCATATGGTTAGAAAGTCATACATACCAAAATCATTATTCACAGGCGAAAGAATAAGAAAAGACTAATTTAGTACCTTGACAACGGTATTTAGCATTAAAATGTTGTTTACTACACTCAAGAATAAACCGCCACACATCCAACAAGTGACCACTATCAATCTGACATAAGTTCGGCCCAGATTCATCTTTGATTGCATCAGGTTTAAGAACACCACAAGCAGCAGAAGCTATGCACTCCACAAGACAGATAAGCCCAGCCCGTCCAAAAGAGTGCATTTTGGGAAGAGAAGACAAATCGAACAAAAATGAGATCCGCTGCCTGTAACCAAAATTAGATGGCTTCAACAAAGGGCCAATTAAGAAACTGATTTCGGAAACTAGTAATATAAACGAGATCCCAGTGAAAAATATATAAATTTCTTGACAACACCAAAACAAAGTATTCCCCAATTAAGTTTGATTAACTTTATCTTTAACTGGTCTACAGTATACTCAGCTTCGCAACAGAAAAATGCTGTTGAAAACATACTGACTTAAATACATATAAAAAAAAATTATGTGCGCTTTTCATATTTAGTAATAAAATAACGAAAAGTTTTTTCAGTTTTTTTGGTTCCTTATGTTTTAAACTAAAGAAGATAAGGAAAACGGAAATAATAGATCTAAGATTCAATCAAACATGTCAAATGCTTCGATAAGAAGTAGTTGTTGAGAATTATTATATTAAGCATCAATGTTCTTTTTACTTGGCCATGGATCATTCCACAGGCCACCATCCGCAACTGCGTAACTTCCTCCAAGCAGCTATTTATTGATTTGTTAGATGGTGGCTTCAAGTATTGCTTCGGATTAATTAATTCGACCAGGACTCTGACTGCATAAGATACTTTTTGAAGCTAACACCAAAGATTCATGTGTAAGTCTGTTTGAGGAAATATTGCGCAGTGCCCCTTCATATTCTTATACCTCTCTTTCATACAGCTAGCATACGAGCATAGAAACCTCGCTGAAGCTTCAATAACCCAAGAAGAATATATTTCCTTTGCACCTGTGTCACAAATTTTTTTTATTAACGGCAAGACTATGAATAAAAATCTGTTTACTCCATCATTTCTAATTCATGAGATAAAATGAACCAACCAAATTCTTTGTGGTGCACAGGATCATTTAATGCTCGAATAAGTGGACCAAGTATGAAGTTCTTAGGCACTACACTTGCACAGCATCCATAGTCATCCCACACGATTGCTAAAAATGACTGCATAATGTGGCATCGTACTGCAGTAAAAATCAAGTACTATATTTGAGAATAAAAAACATAAATAGCAACATAGATCAGTGAGGCAAAGGAGCAGCAAATATCGGGGAAAAAAGAAAAATCACAGGTCACAATAGTTTATTGTACCTTGAGGATTATCATGGCAAAAGCCGCGTTCCCATAAGATTGCTAACCATTCAGAAATTTGTTCAGCAGTAGCCATACGATTGTGATAGAGTTCTTCATTAGCAGAGTATGGAGGGTCTTCTGATGGAAGAGAATGAAGCAAAAGCATAATCTAGAAAGCCAACAGGAAAAGAAAGAAAAAAAAAACTGATGTTAAAAAAGACAATAATAGTCACCCTGATATACGAAACAAGATGGTGATTGTCAGAAATACATCTACTTCAGATTATTAGTAATAGAGCAACAAAAGTAAAATTAGACTTTCAATGTTTAGTGCATATGTTAGTTGATGTATAAGAGGCAGAAACAGTCAGTTTAGCAACGTAAACATGTTGCAAAGACACACTCAAGGACTATGACAAACATGAAAAAGTGTTAATGCTAAGGAGAACGAGAAATATAGTATGAATCATGGCGTCTGCATATAATCAGCCTGCTGGAAATTAACCCAGTAATTGTCCTTTGACTTCATATAGCTTTCCTCAGGACTATTATGATTTCTCTTTAAGTGGTAACCTGCTGAGAACCTTGCTAGATGCATGAAATGAAGCAAAAAAAAAAAAAAAAAAAAAAAAAACAAAAAAAACAAAAACAAAAACATAATCATGCCATTGGCATATAGCTATCTTGAAAAACACACATTTCTGGTGTCAGACATCATATAATCTCAACTTGCAGAATTGTTTGAGCGTCAAATATGAAGACTCGCGTATTTTAAGCATTTTAAATAGGGGTTGCACATTTTCAAGCTAACTCAACAACTAAAGTTTATGAATGAGTTTACTTCAGAAAGTACAGAACTAATTCCTTTGATAAGAATGAAGAAAAGTTTACACAACAAATATTGAATAAAATGAGGACTGCAAACCTGGTGATTCCAAGCTGCTTCAACCAAATGGGTACCATATTCTTCGAGCATTTCATACAGAAAAACAAAGGCCTCCCACCTATACGAGCCAGTGGAAATCAATTCACTAGAATTGCATACTCTCCCAACGCCTAATGACTGGGCTTCTTTGTCTGCCCACCTCCCTTTTTTACTCGTCGCGCCAGAAGTAAATCCTTTCACTTGGGATACCTCCTCAACACTATCAGAGTTGCATTTCCTTTCTTTGCTCAAGCTTAGCGTTGTTTTCAGTATAAGCAGTGATTGCTTCCTCAACAAGCTCTCTGTATCACGCTTTAGGAGGAAAAAGAACAACATGCACACACATGACACTATCAGAGAAAGCTCATTCAACGATAAGATACATTTAAGATCAAAAGGAACAAAAAAAAAAAAAGGGTTAAAGAATTGACCATTACCAAGCCTCTCTTCATCTCATCCCAGAAAAGATCATCACCTCTTAAATCAAACTTTTCCTCTCTTCCACCCACATCCAAGTCTTTATCTTCATCAATTGGTGATGGAAAAGACAAATAAAGGGAAAGTATATCATAAGCATCTCTTCTCTCCAAAGACCCCAGCGTAAACAATATCTTGCAACAATTCCATATTTTCATAAAAATGTCCTTCCTGTTACACCAACAAAAACTTTGCTGAGTAGACTAACAAAAAGTTTGTTGAGTGCAAAGCTAATTTCAGCAATTCAGTGATACAAACTTATATACCTAGTTAATACATGAGAGGCCCCGGGAACCTCAACATCGAACCTATACTCATGTGTAAATGCTTTAAATAGAGATGGAAGAATAAATTTGATTGCTGTAGACCGATGCTCTGAAGTTTCTAAGAGCATTTGAAGAGCCAGACTTGAAAGGTCCCAGAGCATTTTCCCTGCAAAACATTTTGCCAGGGATCCATCTGCTAGAGTTGACTCAGGAACAACTTTTTCATATTTATTTCGAAGAGCAGCATCCAAGGTCAACGTTAATATATTACACGATATAGATACTGGAATATCATAAGAGTTACATACTAAAAGATCTGTTAACTTATTGTGAAAATCTTCAAACGATTTTAGTCTCGTATACTCGTCCATGGAACCATTAGAGATTGAATTTTCACCCCATTTGTAAATCGAAAATTGGTCACTTTGGATCACTCCCATTGATAAACCAATTGATCTTAATAGAAGTGGAACCATTGTTGCTTCAAGGACCTCCCAGCTGTTTGTTTCTGTTACAAGATTAAGAAACAGACTTGCAACCTGAACCCCAAGAGAAGGAACCATATCATTAAATGGAAGTGGGTAAAATTTTAAAGAGAAACCTGGAATGTTGGTGAAAGACAGAAGCTGAATGATCTACCTCATTAAATAGCTCGCGGTCATACGGATGAACCAACTTCAGTAAAGGAATCCAAATTTTCCAAACAAATATATGCATGTCATGAGGGCCTCCTGGAATTTATATCCAAAGTTCCAAACAACAATCAAATAGAGGCATTGAGCTCTAGTTACCAAGTCACATTGAAAATTCCAATAAGCCAAAAAATTTCCACTCAAAAGCTCAAAGCTAAGAAGGCAGCTTCCCAGCGCCAGCAAAAAGAAAATAACAAAATAAACAAAAACCCTGAGCTTGGTCAGAGTAGTTAACTATATACGAATATTTGGAAGATAACGGATGGTGATATTACCAGTTCTCTGATTCTCAGGTCAACCTAGTAAACTTATTAGATATCTAGAATGCACACTACAAAAAGTAGACTTGAAACTTTGGATAATGAATACATGGGCTTCTAGCCAAATTCAGTCAACACTGGAGAATTCCCATCCAAAACGATAAGCATAATATAATAAGCATACAAGGCAATGAAAGCATGTAAGGAAATGCATGTAATTTAATTAACAGGACAAACTCACCAGTCTTCTTTACCAAGTGAGATACAGCAGACACATAGGCTGCAACAATGTTACACCACTCACTCTCCATCTGCTCTCCATTTTGTACAATGCCCTGCAAGAACATTACATCTTAGTAAATAGTAACTAAAAAGGTAAAGTACTTGTCGTTTAAGATTCTCCAAGTTTGATCAAGCTTTCTAAAACTTCCAAATTCGTTAATAGGGTCTTAAATTAACAAATGCCATATACCTGACCTCAAACTTCACTCGGATGACAAGGCACAATGGAATTAACCACTTATGTTGCAAAAGTCTGCCTAGCCAGACCCTAGAGGCCACCTTAAACAGTGCAGTTACGAGTACTCTTGACTAGGTAGAATGAAGGATAACCAAGCTGCCAGGGGTTTTTTGGTCTCAATTTGGTTTTGCTCACCGGATACCCCTACTTATTTCAGCAAAATGATCGACCCAAGCTGTTGGAATACGTTATTTATCCTCTATACATTCTTTACCCAACCAATGTGGGACATTATAATCATCTCCTTTGACTTGACAAGTTTTTCACGAAACAACTGTTTAATCATGCCCATGTCTTCTCTCACCCACATGTAGAACATTACAAATAATAGGGAGAAGATACTTGCCTTACACATAAGTTTCTTACTTACAATCCTAAGATATGTTTTGACAAGTTGTTTGATGTTAGGAAGGATTCTAAGTAAGATTTTAAGCTGCTCAAAAACTTAAAAAGGGGAAAGTAACTCGAGGGCATGCTAGAGAATTTGAAACATAACTAACATAATGCTATCGAAAAAAGAAGCCTTATGGTTTGCTATGCAATGGAGATCCTCAACTCTCTACACCTCATCAAGACAGAGCCCATCCAAGAGTATGTTTACATTTTATTCGCTCTACTTCACTATTTAACTTTAACTTTGCAAATTTATATTGGCGTTCCTGCATTATGCATGTATATCTTTCCCCGCCTCTATGAAAAGTTTACAGTTCCTCAGCAAATGGTTCAGTGCTTGGGAACTGACTTCAACCATTACCAACAACAAACGAATAGCTAATGGGGATATGAATCTCCTTTCTAGATAGAAAAATTAAGCAGCAAGTTACATGAGATTTTTTTCCCAACGGTTTATTACAATCGAATTCGAATTGCTGAGAAAGAAATCAAAAGAGAGTAGAAAGAAAAGTCAATGTACAAAGTCCAACCAAGCGTTTCGGAGTTCAGTAGAAGAACGTGGTAAGAATGGAACCTTAGAGAGGTCAGGAAATTCATCGAGAAGGCGATAAAAGACTAAGGAAGCAGACGCAGCGGTGGACGCCAATATGCAGTCGAGTACCGCCGGGATCGCCACCGGAGGTACCCGCCGGAAACTGCTCAAGAGTGAAGCTACAATAGACTCCATTGCGAGACACACGTCCACTGCGCTGCTAGATGGCAAGGCTTAAACCTTAAACCCTGAAGGGTTTAATGCATTTGGATTTAATACCTTTCCCTCTAAAAATTGTCGGAAAATTGTACAAGTAAAAGTTGCAAATATTTCGAAAAATATGATGTGCAAGTACGATGCTCTAAACCCTGAAGGGTTTGGTTTGTTTTAAAGGAATGGGGAAAAGGGAAAGGGAATTAAAACTTTTGATACCCTTTGTTATGGGTGATAATACTCATTTTGACTTAGGCAACAAGAATTATGCCCAATAAGATAAAACGTATAAATCATACCCAACTTTTATCATTTTGGACGAAAATATCCTTAATTATTTGTGTTTTCCTTTAGCTTTTCCCCTACCTTTAGCTCCCTCTTTCAGCTCGTTTTTTTTCCTCCTTCTCTTCTTCGAAAAATATACACTCTCAGCTCGATTTCGCCCCTTCTCTACTCTTGTACTCATTTTTTCTAATTTCGTGAATATCCCTGCCGGCGTAATAAATTTGATGAAATTGGTCTCGGCGCTGTGCAATTTTGGGCATCTAATTTTCAGGTAGCAGGTCATCAACTCTGGCGGCTGAGGTTCCTCAAATCTGTCTGTTTGAAAGGCTGCATTTGATTATCTGTCTGTTTGAAAGGATGCATTCGATATGGCGGCGTTTGAATTGAAGGTGTTTTTTCGAATTTCTAGTGTTCTTTAGTGAATGATTTTTAGAGTTCATTAAATTATTTGGTAGGCTAGTTTATCTGAATTTGAGTCTAGAATGTGAGTATTTTGTTGTTAAATTGTCGTTCTCTAATTTAAGATGGGTAAGGTTGTATTTGAGTTGATTTTGAGTTGAAATAGAATTGCATATGTCGGAACAGTTGGATCAATCGGGTGTAATAGTTCCAACTGATCCATGCATGCAGCATGGAACAATTGGAACTATCAAACGTTATTGTTCTGGATGTTCCATGCTGCATGCATGGAACAGCTGGAACTATTGCACCCGATTGATCCAACTGTTCCAACTACGACTGTGCCGAAATTTTGTTTTATTTAATTTGTTATCTTTCATTTCGTTGCTTGCAGATATGGCCTAAAAACATATTGATTGTCCATGGAGGGGAGTGGTCCAAAAAAGATAGAACTTACATTGGGACTGAAGAAGAATTGATTCCTATACCACCCATCGGCCCTATTTTCACAGATTTGTTAAGTAGGATTCAAATCCGCATAATGAAGCCCAAAAGTAAGTATGTGTATAAACTAGTTGCACTGGTGGAGTCCGCGACCGGCCGAACTGCTAGAATGAAGATTACATATGATTTTGAACTAGTTTATGTTCTGAATGAGTTGGAAGCCCCTATATTATATGTTGGTCCCAAAAATAAAGTACGGACTCTTAAGACAAGATGTATAGTGGTTCGGAGATTACGCTCCTACGTCCACTCTTCCCACCACAACCCGGTGAGGAACTTCACTCAACTTGGGGTTTTAACTAGGTACCCCAAGAACCATGTGAGTTTATACGATAGGCACTCACGAGCCTATGAGTTTATACGATAGGCACTCACGAGCCTTACAACCTTTACATACAAAACACTCAAACTCAGTTTAAGGTTTGGGTTTGGGTTCGTATGTTTCCAACTAATGAGAAATCATTTTACAATGAAGTACAATGTAGAAGGCTTGGATTTCTCTCTAGGGCTTATGGATAAATGAGATTGAAGCCCTAAGTTGTGAGCTAGAAGGTTGGATCGGAGATATTGAAGGTAGAGAAGGAAAGAGGTTTTTCGAAGTTGGAAGCGCCTTCTCTCTTCTCTTATACTCTTGATTTCACTTGATCTCTCTCACATGTATTATGTAGTTTGAACCTTCTATTTATAGGGAGGGAAAGCAAATCTATCCGTTGGAAAGATAGATTGCGTGCACCTCACCATGTCCAATCTGAATCAAATCTTTTACTTTATAGCACACAGTCCTAGGGGAATAGTTGTTGACTTGTTAGAACCTAGGCCTGTGCATTCGGCGATTGGACGGCTCACCGTTCTTTTGAGCAATCAGAAGCGTACACGTGGACTAGCAGGTTGTCACTTCTTACCTGCTTGTCAGACGCTCTGGCTCAAGCTGGAAGCTCGAGCGGCTAAGGGTGGAGACGCTTTGCATGGTGAAAGTGAGCTCCTTCACGCTTTAAGCTAAGCACGCTCTTCGAGCTTGTTCAGTCGCTCTGTTTAGAAGCACGCTCTGGCACTCTAGGTGCTTTGACTTGGAAGCACGCTTTGGTCTTGACAGACGCTTTGACCTAAAGAGGCGCTCCGACCTTGAAAGACGCTCTATTTCCTGCGGCTTCCAATCCAGACGCTTTGGTCTTCTTTCAGACCGGCGCTCTCACTTAGACGCTCTAAAGTTACATTTCAATAAAGAGCTCCCTAACAAGTAAGCTCTTCTAATACATTAAACTTTACATTGTAACTTAAGAATTGGATCATCAAAGATAATAAAGGAAATATTCTGTGTAAATTCGGGTTTTTGGAATCGAATCAAAACACATCTTTTATTATCAACTTGATTCAAAGTTCCCCCTTACAATAATATCCTAACATTATATGTTTCTACAGCCCCGATAAATGATGAATTATTAGAGGTTGTAAATGACCATGCAGAAAAACTAGTTAATGGCATAAATTCGGTGACTAATGCTTCTGGGGTTGGGAAAACAGTCTTGGGTCGAGATTGGGAAGAAATTTGGATACGAATTTGAGTAGGGATTTACATACGAATTTGAACACAGCTTTAGATAGGGATTTGAATACGGATTTAGATAGGGATTTGGATCGGAATATGTGCAGGGACATGGATATTGATAGGAATCTGGATCGTGATCTGGGTGGATTTCGAATGGCAAGAGGATTGTGGTTTACATGATAGGGATCATGATAGTGAGGGTGATCATGACCCGTTCGTTGCGTCCGGAGACGGTGCAGAGGATGACGTGGACAGCCTTGAAAATGTACCCATCAGCAACATTCGGCCTAATGTGACATCTGTAGGTAGTAGGAATGATGCATTTGAGAGAGATCATGAGTATGTGGGGCTGTGGAGCATCCCGGGCGCATCGTTTCACATGAAACAGCCTAAAGCACAAGACAATTTACGTAATGAAGGCATTGGCGATGATACACTTTGTAAAGATGTTATGTTTTCAAGCAAGAACAAATTGGTCACTATCTTGGGTTTATTTCATCTTGCTAATCAAATATCGTTTGATATGCCGTGTTCCTGTTCGAAACGATATGCTACTTATTGCAAAAGCAAGAAAGATAATTGTTCTTTTGTCTGTCGCGCAGTAGCATTAGGTCAGACATGGGTGATACAAGAATGGGCACCGCATATGTGCCAAAAAGATTTGAGATTTCATTCTGAACCAACCATATGCTCTAAAGTTTTAGGTACATATTTTGTTCCAAACTTGATGACAAAAGGTGTTGTGTTAAGGCCGAGTGATATCCAATCGATGGTGAAGATGAGATTTGGGGCCAAGATCCAATATCAAACTGCGTTGGCTGCCAGAAATCATGCACTGACAATGGTGTGTGGTGACTCCAACGATTCATTCAAAATGCTTCCGAAGTACCTATGGATGATAGAGCACACAAATCCAGGATCTGTTACCGAGATAAAAGTCGATGAGACTGAAGGCCGTTTCAAGTACTGTTTCATGGCTCTAGGTGCGTGTATACGAGGCTTCAAGGCTTGTCGTCCTGAGATTGTGGTTGACGGCACACACCTAAAAGGGGAATACAAGGCGTGTTGTTAGTTGCTGTTACAAAGGATGCAAACGAGCAGGTATTTCCATTAGCTTTTGGGTTGGGAGACAAAGAGACTGATGAGTCATGGACTTCATTCTTTCAATAGTTGCGAGGTGCCTTTGGCTGTCTGGATCAATTGATGATCGTTTCGGACCAACACGCTAGCATCAAGAATGCGATGGATGTTGTGTACCAAAGCGTACCTCAAGGGCTTTGTGTTTATCACTTGCAAAAAAATATCAAGTACTGGGGAGATCATGTCATTGCTCTATTCCAAGCTGCTTCACACGCATACCGGGCTCGTGACTTTGACACTGCAATGAATAATCTTAAAGGACACGCTCCAGCTGCATATGATAAGGTGATGTCTGTTGATCCGAGTCAATGGGCTCGTTCTAAGTCCCCCGTGCTCCGATATCTTTTTTCAACATCTAATGTTGCTGAGTGCTTCAATGGTTGTCTTCGATGGGCTAGAACTTTGCCAGTTTGTACTCTCTTCGAGTGTATTCGCTCTCTTATTGGGCAGTAGTTCGTAGAACGGCGTGCTCTGGCTAGCAGTCAAACTCACGAGTTGACTGATTTTGGGCAAAACAAATTGGGTAGATCAGCTAAGCTGGGTTCCACTATGAGTGTTGAAGCAATCTCTTTAACAAAGTTTAAGGTGTGTGCAGCGATGACGCATCACGTAGTAGATCTTGAGAGGAAGTAATGCACCTGTCTTATCTTCGATGTCGACTTGATTCCGTGCTCTCATGCTTCAGCAGCCTTACGGTAACCATGCTCTGTTTGAAAAATTATTACTCGTTGTTTCTATCGGACTTGTTCAGTTGGATCTATTTACTTTATTGTGACAATTGTACCAAATGTATATGTTGCTGGAACAGTTGGTACATTTGGTAATACTTGTTCCAAAATAGTTCAAGCTGTTCTGCTCAATCCATGATATCATAATCAGTGCTTTTTATGTGGCAGCCATCGAAGCAGTCGCCAATCCCATACGTCACTTCTTATTACTCTACCGAGTCACTGCGGGAAATCTATGCGGGTCAGGTGATGTTGGTTCCTATGCCCGAGGATTGGAACGTGCCTACGGTGGTTGCGTCATGGGTCGTTGGAGCACCTATAAATCCCAAACAAGCCGGGCGACCCCATATGCGTAGGGTCAGACCTGTTTCCGAGTCATTATCTTGGAGATCTGGCACAATGCGATGTACGAGATGCGGACAGGTCGGGCATTATCAGAATACTTGTCAGGTTCCAATAACCATCTCCATTTTGTCTGCTGGAGAGGCCACGTCAACGGGTACTAAACGCCGTGATGGGGTTGTTGTATATAGCTAAAGCAAAAATGTGTTTTAGTATATATGACATGTATTCCACTGGTAACAATCACCTATCTGAATAAATATATTAATAAGAATAAGCCCTATATCTCATGTTTTAGAACACGTGGACGGCTCGGGTGTCAGGGAGATCACGCAGCGTTCGACAATAATTATGAGATATAAACGGTGTCACAGTCGAGATAGCTTGGGAAAACTATCGGTTTAGACTGCAACATAACGGTAGTGGCGGGTCTCAGTCGCTAGTTATGTTGGTACGGTGGAACGTATTGACAGGATCGAGTGAGATAAGGTTCTTCTGATACTGACCCTAGCAATAGGTGAAGAACTAGAGATCTCGGGATTTAGAGATATGATCTTAATCTCGATATGCTATTAGAGATATATGTGTTGTTCACTGTTACTTTGACTTGTATAGCTAAGGGTCTATCGCAGCATCCCTGATGACTTGCATCTTGGGTAACATGAGGGCACATAGTATGTCTAATTAGTTATATCGAGACACCGTGTCCGTATTAGGTTGAGAGATATCCCCTCAGGGAGTTCACAAGGTTTATTATACCAAGTCATGCATGCTGATTAAATTCAGGTACAATAATAAGGGGTGAACGGGTACTACTTGAGGAAAATAAGATGTTAATTAATTATGAGCAGTCAGAGGAGCTCTAATTAATTAATGGATATCAGAGTCATTAAACACGGGGATAGCTCTAAATAAAGTATCAGCCCCAATCTACAAATTGGGACAGAGCGGTGATTCAGTTGTGATTCTTTAGTGGAATGCATCACAGCTCTAATGAAATAAATGTTCTGGGTTGATCATGGTTATTTCATTAGGTAAGGCTAAACTCTGTCTGGTACATAGATCCCTGGGGTGGCCCAAGAGCTCTTCAGGAAAGGAATTCATGGTATTATTGAGGGATATCAGTTTTGGACTGAAAAGAGGCATTATGGGTTTGAGCCCATTAATGTGGCGCCTACTATAGTGTAAGGGACGCCAGTTTCCTCTTTTAGTGTTCATCTGATCTCAATAATTGTACTATGGTTAATTATATAATTATGGAATAAATTAATATCTAATTAATTAAGATTTATTCTTAATTAAGGAATTAGATAATTAATTTAATAATTATATATTATTTTCCTTATAATAATTAGGGATAATTCTAATTGTATTTAATTAGAATTTATTCCAGTAATTATTAACTAAACCGGGCTTTAATTAATTAAAGCCCGTGACTTAGTGGACAAGGAAAGTGGCGCCCCCTCCTCTTATAAATAAGGAGGAGGAGATTCTCAAAAACCTAAGGTTTCTGAAAGGAGAATCGGCGTCTATCATCAGCAGAGGGAGAGTTCCTGGTTCCAAAGTTCCTAGACGCCCACACAGTCGAAGAACTTCGAGGAAAGGGATCACACCTCAGTAATCTAGACCTGTAGATTACTCCGTCGGCACAGATCTGAGGTATAACATTCTAAACTCGATTATATGATTTAGTTGCATTTAAATTATCACATCCAATTCGAAGATCCTGTGGGAAAAAGGAATGCTTTCAAGCAGCAGTTCCAGCACGCCGCAGGCCCAAGACGTGCGGAATTTGCAAAGCCACTGGCCATACCCGCTTGACGTGCATTCATAGGGTTCCTCCTCCGTAGAAGACAATTTTTCCTTTTTTCAGAACCATTTTCAGTTATTCATCTTTGTACTTATTGTGGGCATGTAATTTAGCCATAATACTTTCGCAAATTATTCGCTTCCATCGTCGATTCCGTAAGACGCATTATATAGTCGGTTTCTTACGGGGTTCAATATATTGAACACTGATCCATTTATTCTAATTGCTCCAAGTGTGAAACATTTGTGTTTAGTGTTTTTCATGTTCATAGTAATGACGTGTTTTTAGTGTTTCCCAAATACAATGCATTGTCAAATCATGAATCTACTTTCACTTCTTGTGTTTTGTTTTTTTGTTCCTATGCAAGATTCCCTTCAAGCTTAAGCAAGCATGCTTTCATGAAGATGGCAGCCTTTGAATATTCAAAAGATTCTCACATTACTCCATATGGGCCCCATTGCTGCTTCGCTTATATAAGTGTTATACATGGCAACTATATTGCATATTTTCCACTTATTTCTTAACTTTATTTCTTTATTTCTCTCAATTTGCAGATGGATTTTTCCAATCTCATTCCTCAAGAACACTACTTCTACAAACGCCTATGGAACAAAACTCTTTATAAGGCATTCATTCAGTGTCTTATCTCACTATTGGAGAAATACCCGAAGCTCAAATACCAACATGCGCCGGCGGAAGCCTTACTCGAGGCGAAGGACATCCTCTTGAACAACAATCCGAATCTCACCCTTGACTGGGAGGATTTATACGGCCGATTCAATTTGCTAAGAGACCGGTATGTGACCTACAAGTGGGTTCTTGCATACGAAGAAACCGATTGGGATAGAGAGAGCAATCGTGTGTTCACAAGTGATGCTAGATGGAACGAGATGTTCGAGGTAACATTTCATTTCTTTTCTAACCCTGAGAACTCTCCATTTTGAAGTTTTTGTGACGTGCGTGCCTTCATCATAATTTTTTGCAGGCAAAACCGATGGCTAAAGCTTACTACAGCCACGGCGAGCCACTTTATGATGACATGATGTTCATTTTCGCACTCGACAATGTCAAGAGTGAAGAAGTGGTCATACCCATTGTGAACTTGGAAGAGAGTGAAGCTTCGGATGTTAAGTCCGATGAGGTTACATCTCCACCGTTGAACTCACGAGCCCATCGTTTCTTCGACGGCATAACAAACGTGACTGCATTCCCGGCAATGAACTTCCTCCCAAGGAAGCCACGCAATACGGATAGTAAAAAAGAGACTACCAGCCATGCTCAAAGCTTAACATCGTCCACCTCGCTGTTGATGTGGTGGACGCCGTGAAATAGCCAACACGAATGGCTTTCGCACTTTCTTCAGTTTGTTAGTTTTTTTAGGGTGTCTAACTACTCTGAGTGTCTTTCTTTTATTCTAACATGTATGAACACCTTTTGTGAGGGTATTAATAACTTGAGACCAACTGTTCCAACTGTTCCAAGTATGAAGTTGTAATAGTCGTATCTAAGTTTGTTCCAATTGAGCCAATTGTTCCAACTATGAACTTGTAATAGTTGTATCTAACTTGGGACATAGCCAACTGTGACAACTTGGGACATCATCACCATTTGTTCCAGTTGCTGCTGCCGCCCTGTCCTCTTGCATCCTCGATGACTTTGGAACGTCTTCTATCTGCTGCTGCTGCACCTGAACTGCCTGCCCTGGAAACCTTGCCCTTTGAAAGTAGCCTGGTTTGTACTGAACAAGGAAGGGCGTGCCTTCGGGCTCGATGTACTTCGTGAATGGTTTTGTAATCTCCTTGTGATCAGGCGCCAAATGCGTGAGAATCTTACAAACAAAGATAATTTCAGATGAGTAGTGTGAATAGTATGAATGGAATAGTATGAATGGAATGAAGTACATTTGGCACAGTTATAACACTTGGAACTTATGTACCAAGTGCGAGATTAGTGTACCAATTAGTGACTGTTCCAAATGTTCTAACTGTTCCAACTGATACAATTGGTACAGTTCACGGGAATAGTTCCAACAGTACCGAATATTATCCATTAACAGTGTTTTGTTATAACCTGCTTGATCTCTATGTTGCCATAAGTATCACTATTTGCGTAGGTAAACCTCAGGCCACGAGGTCGCACATTCTTTGGTTTCCTTCCTCCAATATCCTTTCCAACATCGGGGAAAGCACAAAAAATCCAGCCCTATTAAAATATATATATATATATATCTAGAATAAACCAAAAATAAAAATTTCTAGAAATAGAATTCAAACCAGAAATAAAAGTTAGATAGAAACATATACCAAGAATGCAAGAGTGTTGCCGTTGAGGTGATAATTGTTTGAACTTATCCTGTGCTTCACATTTTTCAAAGAAGTGATTAGAATCTGGTAAGACATGCTCCCCCAGGGAAACTTATTCCAACCCTTCTTATCCTCAATTAAGACCCACACCCAGTCGGGTATCTTGGAGTTAGTTGGGGACAATCCCAAGATAATGTGTGCAACGATCAACACTTGCGAGATCTTGATGCAGTCATCTTCTTCAATACCCACAAAACTGTCTCGAGCCTCATACCACTTCCACAACTCAGTTGGCGACATTTGTTCGCTGTTGAATATCCGATGGTATACAGAGTCAGCGGGTATCTTGTGCTTGGTGTAGGGGTCAAACTTGCTACCCTCCAAAACGTAGTTGTGTCACAATTAATTGCAAACTCCATCCTTCCAAATCTAACTATCTCACCATTCACGTTGAAAAATATGGTGGTTGGGTCAGGGTCTGGCGTCCCAACGGCCTCCCTTGAGATAAGATAGTGTATATGTCGACCAGATCTTGTTATATTCTCTGGGTATCTCATCACATTCTTGAATGGCGTCTTCTTCATAGCTTTCACAACTCCCTCTCCGTATGCATGCAGCCTGCTATTCACTTTCTATATCAATTTGGGCTTGCCACTCAGTAGAAGCTTATAATAGACGTCTTGCATATGTTACCTCGTGTAATCCCAACTAACAACCTTCAAAAAGATGTAAAAACATCAGCCAAATAGATCCAAGAGTTCCAAATCTACCAACAATCAGGTCAAAAAGTTGGAACAATTAGAACATAGCACACCAACATGTTCCAGTTGTTCCAACTTAGGGTTTCATACGGTCAAATAAAATCACCAACAAGAAAACCTCGAGAAATAAACACCCAAAAATTAGGAAAAACCACCAAAATTCCAGAATTCCAGCAATCTCCCTCAAACAACCACACACAGAGAACAAGACCAACAAAATCCATCAAAATCTAAGCAAATAGTCCAAATTCCAAGCAAACACATTAAAAATAGTACATGAATTTCACAGAAAATAGTGAAAAAATAGTTTCTTTCACAGTACTTGGGCTTGCATGCCACGAAAAATCGAGGAACAGGTCAGAATCTTCCAAAAATTGACAACAAATCAAGAAATAAACAATAATCTTCCAAAATCGACCGCAAATAACAACCCCAATATAAAAAATCGACCACAATAACATAAATAAAAGCAAAAAACCATTACCCGTTCTAATTGTTGTTCGAGATATGACATCGGCGCAGAGTCGGAGGCGGGCGCGGAGTCAGAGGCCATTTTCAGTTCTCGGAGGAAGTTAGGGTTGCGTTTCGCGGCGGAGCAAGAAGTCGTTAGCGGGCGGGTTCCAGTGCGCGCCTTAGATCATCTTATCTTTGTGGCGGTGGAGTGAGCGAACGGCGATAATGTGAACCATTGAGAGAGAGAGAGAGAGAGAGAGAGAGAGAGAGAGAGAGAGAGAGAGAGAGAGAGAGAGAGAGAGAGAGGGAGAGAACAATTTTTTCTCTTACGGTTTCGAAATGAATGGGAAATGGGGGGAGTGGGAAGGTCATCGGAAGTTATGGGGGGAAATGAAGAAGCGCGATGATTGAAGCCAAATAACCGAGAAATGGGCGTTTGAATTTTTTAGGGCAATTTTGTCCGAAAATTGAAAATATGGGTATAACTTATGTTTGTTAAGTTAGTGGGTATAATTCTTGTTGCCTAAGTAAAAATGGGTATCTCAAATAATGCCCATTGTTATTGTTTGTTAAGTTTTTTTTTTGTCATTCCATTTCCCCAATATTGAAGTTTTGATTCCCCCACTTTCCCCTTTTTCATTCCCCTCTTCCAACTTGGGATTTCCATTCCCTTTCCCTTCTTTGTATCTAATTCAAAATTATTTATATAAATTATGTAATAATATCATATTATATTATTATATAATTATAACTAGATAAATATGCATTATTTAATCAAAATAAAAATATTATATTATAAAAAATACGGAGTATTTTATTATTCAAATAATATAATATAATATTTTTTTAATTGATTTTGATATTCTAACCCATTTATAACTATTAATTCATTATAACTATATTATATTATTTAAATTGTAAAATAAATTTATTAAAAAAATAATAATAATATATATTAATATTAATATATATTATTTAAAATGACAATTAAATTTGTTTCATAGCATGAAATTAATAAAAAATTGTAGTATATTACATCAATTAGAATATATTATATTATATTACATATAATATATATATATATAATATTATATATAATTCAAAATATATGGAGTAGTATATAATTGTATATGAATAAATGATATATATAATATTTCAATATTATACTGTATTTTATTAGTATATAAATATATTAATATAGACTAATATTATAGTATTAAATATATAATATAATAAATATGTACAATACTAATAATAAAATATTAAATTATTTTAATTTAATATATATTTTAAATTTTATATATATATATATATATATATATATATATATATATTTTCTATTTTGAAAAGTATATTTATTTCACAATTTAAATATTACAATATCTTTATAATAATATATTTTTAATATATATATATATATGGGGCAAACCTTCAAATACCCAACATTATATAAGAAAACCAAAATCTACCCACCCATTTAATTTACACATTCATCTACCCACTTTTTCAATTTAGGACATAATTGTCCCTCCTTTATGCACATGGGTCTCCTTCTCTCCTCTCTCTTCTCTCTTGGGTGCATATAAGCACTCACTTCTCACTCCTCTCTCTTCAACATTACTTTCATATTAATTTATTTTTGTTCCTTTTATTTCTATTTTATTTTTTTTGTTTTTTAAATTGTTTTTTCTCAGTTTTTTTTTTTATTTTCATTTTTTTATTTTTATTTTCATTTTTTTTCCAGCCTTCTTTTTTTTTCCTTTTTTAATTTCTTTGTTTAGCTTTTTTTGTTTTTTTTTTTTTCATTTTTGCTATTTTTGAATTTTTTCAACTTTTTTTTCCTTTTTCCCATTTTTCATCATTTTCAGCCTTTTTCCACTTTATTTTTTATTTTTTATTTTATTCAATTTTTACTTGGAACGAGTTACGATATTAAATTTCGTACCGTAATTAAGGAACGGTACGAAATACGGCTGAACTGTTCACCGACTTCTAATGACAAAAACACATATTCATACCACTATCGAAGAAAAAGATTCCAATCAACTTCTTAAAACTACATAGAAAAGATAGCAAATACCTTTCGCAAAGCAAAGTAAGATTCATGCAAATTCGTACTAGTATCGAACAAGAAGTACGATATGTTTACATCGATCCTTTACTTGCACACAAGGCAAAAAATATAACATAATTTTCAGGTAAAATACGTGTACAATGTAGCAGTAGGAAGTACGATCTCTTGAAAATCGAACAGAGGTAAGAAAAGATTTCATGCATTTTTAGAGTTCAAAGTACGAATCTGGCAAAATCGTACCATGACGTGGGAATAGAAAATATAAACAACAATACAAAATTCATAAAAAATTGTTCGGTACTCAGAAAGACTGAGATGAATTCGTACCATTCATTAATGATATGAATGAATGAATATTTGTTACCCTACTTTTTAAACAATCTTGACAAGTTACGGTATGATATTATGAATTCGTACCGTTACGGTACGATATCATGAATTCGTACCGTAACTTTCCATTACAAAGAGAAAAAAATTATGAATTCGTACCGTAACTTTCCATTACTTTCTAAACAATCTCGACAGGTTACGGTACAATATTATGAATTCGTACCGTTACGGTACGGTATTATTAATTCGTACCGTAACTTTCCATTACAAAGAGAAAAAAATTATGAATTCGTACCGTAATTTTCCATTACTTTCTAAACAATCTCGACAAGTTACGGTACGATATTATGAATTCGTACCGTAACTTTCCATTACAAAGAGAAAAAAATAATGAATTCGTACCGTAACTTTCCATTACTTCTAAACAATCTTGACAAGTTAATCAAATGAGGACAATGAAACATCAAAAAAGAAATAAATTTGAGGAATCCAATCTAAAATACAAATTAAACTAGAACTCCAAGAATTTAATCTTTAATTAAAAAATGGAGCAATATCACTAATTCCTCTAGAGAAGAAGAACAAAAATAGAGGGGAAAAATCAAAACAAAAAAAAAAAGCAAAAAAAAAATCCCCCCAAAAAAAAAGCAAATAAAAAAAACTAACCACCCATTTTTCTTCAACAAATTGTAGTAGGCCTTCCCCACTCTCCACTCGCGCGCAGCTCAGCTCTCTCAGCTGGCATCCATGGTCAAATCCGGCTGCACCACCGCCTCCTCACTCTCCAACGACGGCAAATACGCGGCGGCGGCGGAAAATCTGTTATCCGGCGGCCGCAACGGGTACTCGATCGAGAGCTCTCTCACGTCCTCGATCAGAGAATATTCTCCCTGGCTGGAGCTTTGACGCCAGAGCAACGGATGGCAGCAGTTCGTAGCGGCGGCGCTCTTCTTTGCGGCAGCGCTGGTGTTGACGGAGATAGAGGAAGGAGAAAGAAGAAAAAGAGGGAGAGAGAGAGAATGAACTGGAGGGAGAGAGGAAGAGAGACGAGAGAGAGAGAGGATGAGTAAGAAAGAAAGTAGAAAAATATGGATTCAAATTTTGAATTTGATTTGGGGATAGTTGGGGGTATTCTAGTCTTATTTAAAAGATTGGGTATTTGGATAGTAGATTAAAATGGGTGGGTAGTTTTTTAGTAAACTATCTAAGAGTGGGTAGAAGACCCTAATACCTCTATATATATATTATATTAAAAGTATATATAAATAATATTTCGATTCCCTTTCTTGTTCTTAACCAAACGAATTGGCAAATCAGTAATGATTATCATTCATTTCCTTTCTCTTTGTTGATTCATTTCTCTTTCTCTGTCCTAATCAAACGGCCCCAACAATATTTGGGTTAATTACATGAAAGTACAATTTTGAGGGCAATTTCAATTTTTTTATAATTTCAATTTTCCCTTGAAGCTTATTTGGCGCTTACGTAGCTGCCCTAAGTATATAAATGATGGTCGTAGTCTGAACACATTGTATATGAATATGAATTAGATTTAAAAAATAAAAATAATAAAAGTATATAAATAAATAAAAACAGTCACTAAAATAATCATTTCAATGAGTAAAGTTAATTTTAGCCATTTATATAAATAAAAGCTAGTATAATTTTAATCCGAATTACACAACCACAACGTATGGTTGTACATCACGACCACAACCATGCGAGATTGTGACAGTATCCAAGACCACGGCACGACTACAACACGATCATGGTCGTATACCACGACCATGCACGATGACACATGGTCGTAACATGCCATGTACTACAACCACCACCACACGCGACCACGACACTACTACAATACATGGTCGTGACTTATCGTATGTCTCAACCACAAACTTATGATTTATCCAACTGAAATTATACCAATTACTATGAGGGGGGCTAAAATGCCATTCTTCCGGCCATCCTTTGTCCTCCTCAGCTCACGCCCATCAACAACAGCATACCCATCTTTCCTCCAATCATTTTTCTAATTTCCTTTTTTCCTCGACAAATTAAATTTAAATTTATACCCAATTCAATTCAAAAAATTTCCCAAAGTTCAAAAGATAGATCATTATCTTGTAGCTAAGGAATAAACCCAATTCAATTCCTATGAGTGATTTCCTAAAGTTCGACTCAAAAATTGGATTCCAGAACTCAAATCTCATTGGCTGTGTTTGGAGATTGCGAGAGTAAAATATTTAATAAGATGAAGAAAAAAAATCGTTAGAACCCCAACCAGAAAAACCCTCACCCGAGGGCAAAAAAAAAAACCACTTGGGGAAAATGAATACCCAGGTATAGGCAATACAGAACAGCAAAAAAAAAAAGCATAAATCAAGCCATAAGGAGAAATGGCTCAATCAAAGGAACCAAAAGAGAAAAGAAAAAGGAGACCAAACTCCAACAGAGAACGACAACTACGCAGCACAAAATGGCATGCGGGCGATCGAAAAAAACAAAGTGCCAAAACGCATTTATTTCAATGCAGTTCTTTTTACCCACAAAAGAAAAGTAGTAATAAAATTCAAGCAGATAATAAATTATAAATCTAAACAAATAATGCTCTTCAAATACAATCAACTATATAGGGATCATAATTAACAAATGCAAGAAAAACCACATAATGTTATCTAAAGGTGAATTTTTAAATAATATTGAAGAATGAAGGTGAACATAAAAAAGGAGAAAACTGCAATCGAGAGGCCATCCAAATATCAAATCAGTTCTACAGCAAGGTCGGAAACTTGGCATCGAGAAAATGTCTCAAGGTTTTTGCAGCTTTCTGACCTCCCATCAACTCCGCTAGCTCCTCCATTGGAAGTAGAGCAAGTTCTGCCAAGGTTTTACACTTATCCATTATCAACCGGTAGTTGGAATCCGTGACTCCAGGAAGCCGTCTAAGGAACTCAACAGCTGATGTATTATAATTTTCAGCTCTGAGAAATAAAATATATCCCATCATCAAACTTATATCCCAATCCATCAACTAAAAGCACAACTAAAAGAAGATCGTTCCATTGCTTGCCATTATAACTTTCTTTCGAATGGCGCTAAGGCATCCAACTAGCATTATAATAATAATGCATACAGACATCAATAGCTCATTAAAAAACTCACCAACAACAAGACAAGAACCTCACCTGACATCATCCTCAATGACACCATCTTCTGATGGGACACCAATTCTAATTGCCTTGGCTTCATCAGGTTCATCCTGATTTGCTTTGAGAGTAGCAAAAATTTCAGCAGTAGCATGCAAACTACGTGACCAAACAATGCGCAGACGAGGAAAATGGAGAACGAGCAGCGACAACTTGGATATAATGCTGTTTGGTGTAACATCATCACCTATCTCACTTGTAGACTGCACGGAAAACCACATATTTTTGGTAAACAAACTTAAGAACTATCAAAATGATAATAGCAATTTCAATGTTAAGAACCTGAAATGAAAAGCTTTTATCTTGTGAAAACTCGATCAGGAGGATGGGTATTCGATAATAGCGCGACATCATTTCCACCTGATGATATAAACGACCTGACTTAAAACTGCCAAAGAGATCTTGAATACTCTTACGCTCAACACACATCAGCGGCGACAGAATGTAATCTCCTACTTCCAAAGTCACAGGTATAATATGCATGCCTTTCTGGTGGAGCACATTTGGAAGGCTGCTCATAAATTCCCTCATGTCCACTATGAGCTAGAAGAAATTGACAGAATATTATGAACTTCAACAGGGATTCAGTGAAAAACACTTCAACATTCACCTACCTGCATTTGTTTTTCTGAGTCCTTCCTTCCACCAGCTTTTCTGGTAATCATGTTTTGGGCAGTGACTGATTGGGGCTCTAGGGATGAATTTATCCCCAGAAACTGGTCATCCTGAATTGTCATAAAAGCAACAACTGATCAGCAGTAAAACCAATGAGGATCTTTACTTGCTAAGATATAGTTATTGCACTTATAAATCTCCATTTGCAATTGTATACTCAATCTGTCCGATGGAGAAGGTCCAGATTTCTATTTTGGACGGTTCAAGAAGTCATATTAGTATATTCTGAATGAAGGCACTCAGGCATAACTTAAGAGTTAGTTACCCCACATAATATAGTACACAAAATAGTTTACAAGAGACCATCTACTTTCTTGTTATCCATCAATTAACTTTGAGATCTTCTAAACTTAATTAGTCTTTTTAAAGTTTCTTTCCAGTCAAAAGGTAAGTTTCATAGATATTCATTAGTCATGCGCTGCATGGATATATCTCTATTGGGCTCCAGATGAACTTCCCTTTCTTTCTTGTGTATCATAAGTGGTTAAACACTAGTGGGGAAGAGGATACCCACCATAAACTTCTATTTATAAAATTAGTGTTTTTTTTAATTTGATGCACAAATTTTAGTTTCATAGATTATAATGACAGATTATGTTGTTTGTCAAAAAATATTGATTTTAGTATTTAAGGAGTTAGAAGAATATGGTGCATAATCAATTAAAGACAATAGACCCAAATTATCTTTACCAAAAAAAATTAAGTCTTTGACTCCAACATTTAAAATAATATTGTAATTGTAAAACTGAGAAAGCCATGTGACCCTGGGCCAGCCATAAGCCCTAAGTCGGGGAATCGAAAAACCAAAGCAGCGATAAACTACTCCTTAAAAAGTGACATACTCTTAATATTCCATAAGATATTTGTTTATTTCTATAATACATAAATTATTAAACTATGTGTAGCATATGTTTTTTAGTAATCAAACTACATGAAAAATAATATTTGTAGCACATAAAGTATTGCACATTAACTATACATTGATAAGTTTTTGAGAATCTATGGCTACATTATATGTCTATCTAAAATTACATTCGAACATTAGGATAAATTTATCACATTTTGATAAGATAGTATGTGCATGCATAAGCATTTTCCGATCTCCAACTATGCTTTTCTAGAAAAACAAAGGAACAATGAAAAAATTAAATTGACAGAAAAATTCAAATTTGATCGTGGAATATTTTTAAAATACGTTATACTTATACTTATTTAGATACATACACACACACATATAAATTACGAATTAAGGTTTCTAAGTATTTCAGCCTTTTAATCAAAGTTTTAAATGCACTTTTCAATTGTTTGTTGGAAATTAATAATTTATGGTTAACTACTACAAGATTTTTTATTTTCTTGATTATGTTAAATTTGGAGTTGGTACTTTTAATTTTTTAATTTTTTTTATTAATTAAGAGAATAAGATTAATTGCCTCATAATAAAAAATTTCTATTTCATGTTTAAGTAATTTTAAAAATTACACAAATGAATAAGAAGAAGAAAAGGAAAATGTGGAGATAACACCTAAAGCCAACCTTTCTACTCTAAAAGAATCCAACCCTTAATGATGATTGCATTATATTTATATTTTTTATATACATAATTGTATATTAATTAATATTACATGTATATATATAGATTAAAAATTGAGTGAAAACTCATATGCCTAAGATTTCAAAGTCAAATATGTAGAGTTCCAATGCATTGTTGATGAGAAAACTAACATATT
>CM038113.1:23836026-23948526 GCA_001642375.2 Mentha longifolia
ACTAATCAAATAATTTCAAGAACACACTACAGAACAACATGCCGTACTAGTTGTGTAATTCCAGATCAAATACTATATTAATATTCTATTAGCAAAACATATTTTACATAACCGAGTAGAATTGCCTAGCATGCACGTCACATGTAATCAACTGAAGTGCATAGCATCAGAGCAAAAAGACAAAAACGAAAACTAGTAAATCCGATACAATCTGTAATGAACCAAAATAAATCAATGGTTTTTAAGTTAGAACTGCAGGTTTTTAAGAGACCAAAGTACCATAACAGGGATTAGGGAAGATAAAGAACAATGGATAAAGATAATGTATAGTTCCTATTATTTAGAGGATAGAATGGTGTGCAAATAATACTAATAAATCGGTCAAAGTGCTTATAATAATAACAATACAACTTTTTTGCCATAAAGTGAATTCCAATACCTGTTGATGACAGCATCAACGATGACTTGAATTGGGTTCTGGTCAGTCAGCAAGTGGATGATTTCCATAGCATGCTTGATGATTCGGACAGCCATCAACTTCTTTCCATTGTTTCTACCGTGCATCATGAGTGAATTAGTCAACCTCTCAACAATCGGGCACTGAGCCTTCCTGAATCGCCTGGCTTGGTACCTCCCAGCAGTGTGGGGCATGTAGATAGGGCGCTTCGATGCAGTTGCAGTGATGTAATCCTCAACAGAAATATCACTAACCTATAACAAAAATTAATCTTTAAATTAGAAACTGCGTACATTGATGGATTTAACATAATACCATCTTGTAAACATTGGACTTATATGTCATCAGTCTTCAACAAAAGTCTAGTGATATTACATCAACTTTAAATATGATTCCCACAAAATCAATAACAGGAAATAAGTTGATAAACTGAAAACAAACACGCTGCAAAATTCATCAAATGGGAAGCAATGCAGATTCAATCAATAAATGCATACTTCTTATAGAGATTTTGATGAAACAAAATAGTAGCAATAACGCAAACACCGCCGATCAGGAACTTTTTCTTCGGATAAATAAATATCACTACACCCAAACTCTAATTCATAGTGGAAAAGGCAGCAAGCAAGCTTCCGAGATTTAATTCGTTAGCCAAAAAACAAATTATATCCTCCAACTCAATGAACATAAATGCAACATCCGGAGCAAAAATAAGACGGCGAAGAAGGAAAAAAGAAAGGCTAAAGTAAAACAGGTGAATCAATAAACTAGATCAAAGCAACAACCTGCCGTGGCAACTAGCGGATAAAAAATTAAATAATGCCATAGAATTCCGAACAATTCACACGAAAAACTTAAAAGCATAAACAAATTCAACGAAGAGCATCCTAACAATCCAGTATAAGAACGAGAAGGAAAGAAAAAAAAAAAAAAGAGGAAACTCATAGGCGAGAAGGAGAGAAAGCTTTACCTCAACGCCGTCATAGGACCAGCGGTTGAAAAGCATGATATCGCTGTGAGTCTTATCAGAGAATCATCGGCAACCACCGGAACATCGACGTTCTCCATTTTTGCTTCCGTAGGTCGGGGGGCGAGGGAAGGGGGCAAATCTGCGGTGGAGATGGAGGGAGAAGGCGAAGAAGAAAATAAATATGAGAGCTGTGCAAAACCCTAGGGCATAACTTACTGGTCTATTGCGAATTACACTTACCCAATGGGCCGGAAAGAGCTATTTGGGCTAATCTTGAAATTGAATTGGCCAATTCTGTAAATTCTTAATGGGCTTTTTATTTAACCCAGTTCTTATATGGGCCAGCTCTTATATGGGTTAGTAGATGGTTTATTGCATGCAGCCCATGTTAATGAAACTGAATACTCCAAATTTCAATTTATTTATCTAGGTTAACTAGTTTTGCCCCCCCCCCCCCCCCCCCGCCTCGCTCGGGTAATACTATCGGGTCTTTTTTTCTACTTTGAATAATTTAATTTGTATATTAGTTGGTGTGTTCCTTTTAATTTTATAAATTTATTAAGTTTTTCATGTCATAAATATATAATTATGTAGGGGCGAACACTAAAAAAGGCTCTCTGTCAAAATGAATATATATATTTTTATTTCTAATTAGATATAATTTTTTTATGATCAATTTGATGATGGGGGCTTATATATATAATTTTAATTTATATATGAAATATCTTGATAATACTATGGTAACTCATTGATATGGAGCTCAATTTTTTTGTATTTGATATATTCACAATCTTGACTGCACTAATCTGTGTCTGTGAATATACACAAGTTATTAGATATTATTACCTACGTCCATGATAAATGAGTATATGAGTATATTTTTTATTTTCGCCCTTCATAAAAAAATGGATACCCTCCACTTTAAGACGTAGTATTCATATAAAAAAGTTTCACTTTACACTATAAGTAGAACTCAAAGTCCACTCTACCGTAATATCTATTCATTATAATGATTGCGAGAATGAATAATGATAAACAATGAATTATAATTCTACATAACATGCATTATAGTACATAAAATGTACTCCATATTATTTTTTTTATACTATATATATTATACGTATTTCTTTTACTCCCTTTATATAATTCATCTTTTGAATTAAAAATTTCGTAGTATTTTATAAAAATATGTCACATATCTAAACTTTATGAATAAATACATTACTTAAATACTTATTTTATTCTTAATATGTAACTTAATATTTTTAGAGATAGTGCTAACTAAAACTTTTATATAGTTTCAATACAATATTATTTTATACTGTAGACATCATGATTAGCTTTGTTTAGACATTTTTGGGAGGGGAAATATAGGAAGGGGTGTTGAGGAAGACAACTCAATTTTCTTATAGTAAGATAGTATAAGATTATAGCCTCAACTTTGAGCAGTTTTTTTTAATTATGATCCAAATTTCAATTTATTTATCTAATGTTCACAACTTTGAAGATTTTTTTTTAAATGTTATTTATCTATTTTATAGGCTCCAGAACAGCGATTCAGCTCGCCGCTAGAAAAAGGAGGTCATGTGAGAAATTAAACTCTATCTTACTTTCTTTTTTTCTTTTTTTTGAAAAGTCAGAAAATTATCATAAATAATGAGCACAAGGGGTACTTGAATCCCTTACAAAGATAAACAAATATAAACAATCTCTCTCATTTGAGAACATTTGGACAACACTTAGAAGGATTGGAGCACCAATCATGAAAAGAGTAGATAAAATAAGATTGATAGACATAACGAACCCATTTTTAAGACCGAAACTTGATTCCTTCCATAATGTTATCAATGACCGGCTTTATTCCTTTGAATATGGCTTCATTTCTTGCCTTTCCAAATGCTCCAACAAATTCATTGCCAACTAATAATCATAATCTTCTTTCTTGTTTTTCCCTCAAGGACACTAATAGCTTGCAATAAAGTGATTCTTAAGACACTGCCCACCATCTCAATTTCAAACCAACCAAAGAATTCTCGCCAAACATCGTAAGAAAAAATACTACGAACACATTAAATGATCAATATCCTCCACGAAATTGGAGCACAAAATGCACAATTCATCACGATCATCGACAATAAGCCATTTCTTTCCCAAATTATTTCTAGTTGGGGCTCGATCGCATAAAGCCTTCCAACGGAATGAAGAAACTCTACCTAACTTTGTTGGTGTGTTGAGTCACTATTCCGGCAGCCGGATAGAAAGATGGAGGATATTTTCGAAAGGAATAATAAATAAATGAAAATTGGAGTTTATAATTAACCCTACCATTTCATCCTTTTTTCTTAGGATAAATGAAACTGAATTGACGTTCTTGAATCCCGTTAGAGAAATTGTTTCGTCAATTAAGTTGTATACTAAACTCTTTGATTTTATTTCTTTCTTGAATTGGACAAAATCTAGCTAGCATGTTTAATTTTTCATATTTAATTTTGTGAACCAATGATATCATACTCCCTCCGTCCCATTTAAATTGGCTTGTTGATTATTTTATACCACTTATTTGAAAATAAACAATAGGCCAGTTTAAATGGGACAGATGGAGTATATTTAATCCGATTGACAACTAAATGCATATATTTTTCGAGTATGCTTTCTTTACTCACCGTAGGCATACTTAATGTGCTGAGGAGTTCGACTGCGCTAGTTACTATGGTGATAAATGTATAAACTATCTTCATATGTGGCGCAATAGCTAGCATAACTGTGATGAAAAAGGATTACACTCGCTTTTTACATGAAGTTTGAATCTCGCCAACACACTATTACAAGTAGAGTGCATTCAATATATTTTCATAATTTCAATTAATATACTTTAAAAAAAAAAAAAAAATCATACTTAAAAAAACTAAACTCTAATAAGAAAATTTATTGACGTGGCACTACCGTACTTAGTTGGTAGGCACATTAAATGTGTCCACTGTGAGTAGGGAGAGCATTCATTGATGTATATTTTCCCCTAAATGAGTCGGACGAAAGTTGAAGATTTCGAGAATCTTTTGTACGTGCGTAGTGGTTGGCGTGGCCAATGACGAGGGGGAGAAACCTAAAACTATAGAGTACTTAATTTAATTATATCATTTTGTTTATAAGGTACGATGAATGAGGGGCCGTTTCTTAGATTTCATATTTGTTTGAGAATGTCGGTTGGGGGAACACGGATAATCTATAATAATTATGTTCAAGTCTTAATAAAGTAGTAGGAAAAAAAAAAACAAAAAGATATACCCCTTTATTTCGCTTAAAGTGGCTCACTTTTTTTGTTTTTTTTGGCACGTTTTTCCACGCTTCTCAATGATGAGTTTAAATGGATTTTGAAGAATTCTTTTTTTTACGGGATACTACTTTGAAGAATTCTTTTTTTTACGGGATACTAGTAGTATCCCGTAAAAAAAAGAATTCTTTTTTAAAACCCATCATTGAGAAGCGTTGAAGAAAAACGTGCCAAAAAAGCAAAAACGAAATGAGTCACTTTAAGCGAAATGGAGGGATGTATAAAAACTTAAGTAGTTCAAGATTAGGATATGAGTCGTACGACTACGACCACTTTACTTTTCAAGAAGAAGCCGCGTCGTTCCACAGTAGTACTCATTCATTCCCGTTTTCTTTTCTTTTTTTTCAGTTTAAAAATCTCGTTTTCTTTTGCTTGTTCTATAAGTTTGTTGGTTCTCACTTTTTAACCACGTGTCGTCAAATTTTGGCCCGGCCCGTCAAGTCAACCCGATTCCGGGCCAGTATGGCTAAAAAAATAAAGGCTTGATCGTGTTTCGGATCAGACTGACCTAACCCAGAATACTCTAAAACCCGACGGGTTCAGGATGGCCTGAAAAAATATTATACTATATCTTTCATTTCACGACGGATTGGGCTGTAAATTTTGCAGCCCGAAAATGTGTTCGGTCCCAACCCGACTATTGAATTGGTATGCTGGGCTCGGGCCATGCTAGCTCGACCCGAGTAGTTTGACGGCTCCCGTATCTTTGTATAGTGACTCGATAGTTAGCATAATTGTGAGGTAAAAAAGATAGGGACACACTTGGGTCAGCCAGAGGCACCGTGCGAATGGCTAAAACGTTGATACTTTTATTCGTGTAGATTAACATTTTTCTGTATAAAGATTGACACTTTAAAAATTGACATTTTATTCGTAAAATAATTATGGTAAAGATTGTCACTTTTATTCGTTATAGATCAACACTTTTCTATATAAAGATTGACACTTTGACCCGACCACACTATATGGCCGATCTCACCTAAGTTATTGTCAAAAAGATATAATCACTTTTTACCTCACAAAATAAAAGGCCCGGACTAACTCAAAAGAGTCAAAATGCTCTAAAATATGATGGATTCCGACCGATCTAAAAGATAATATACTACATCTTCTGTTTTGGGGTGGATATGGCTGTAATTTTTGCAACATGAAATGCGTTTGGGCTCGATTCAGCTCAATTGTTGCAATTGACCCGATTTTTTTTTTCTTTTTTTCTAGCTTAGCTAGGTGGTATAGCCGAGCCATTACCCTTTTCTTTATGATACCAATCCAGGCAAAACCAATAGAAACAAATCTATTCAATGAACAAAAAAGGAGAGAGAGGGATTCGAACCATCGATAGTTCTTTGTTCAAATCGGGTTAGGCTAGCCTGCCCCGAGGAGTTCGATTGCTCTAGTTACTGAGATGGTAAATGTATAAATAACTATCTTTGTATTGTGGCGCGATAGCTAGCATAACTGTGACGAAAAAAGATTACGCTCGCTTTTTACATGAAGTTTGAATATCGCCAACACACTATTACAAGTAGAGTGCATTGCACTATATTTTCAAAGTATAATACTCCACAATAATCAATTTTGTGATGATGAGAAACCTCACTAAACTATATGTGGTACTTGATCACTTATGAAATGAACAAGAGTGGATCAAATAATAATATACTCTACCGATCTTTTTTTTAAGTGTTATATTTTAAAATTTCTAGTAAAATAGTTATATCTCACTATTTTCACTATTTTTCTAAAATGTGTAATTTGATTTGATATTTGGAGTAATCTTATTTAATGTTTGGAGTCAAAGATACCGTTTTCAAAAGGAGGAATGGAATCAATAGAAGTGTTCTTTAAAAATGGGCGTGTCATTTCCATGCCGGTGTCAAAAGATTATAGAAATACTGTATTAGGGAAAACATAAATAATTTGAGTTGAAAAAGGATCGAACAATAAATAAAACCATTAATGGGAGACAGTTAAACATACAAAGGACGCTTTGTTAGATACAGCTGTTTATCATAATTTTGAGAAAAAATAAAATAAAATAAAATCTTGGAATAAATAAACAGATAAAATCTAAACGTCGCTATTAGTCCACTTGTTAATGATTACATTTCATACTCACTAATCTACATTTTGAAATTTGTGAAGCACATCAAATATTATTTGGTATTGCATCGTGTCAAATTAGGCTAATTATTTGATTCGGATCGTCTATTAGTTAACGGTGTAACATTCTCTATTGCATTGTTAAATGATTATCACGTTTTTACAATATTTTCAAAATCAATAATAATTAAAATTTTATATAATGAAAAATAAATGATTTTAGAAATATTATGAACATATAACAATCATTTAATTATACAATAGAAGATGTCACACAGTCAGACAATAGAGGATCCTAATCTCTTAGGAGTACCTACTTAAATTCGAGATTGTTTTTCCCCGTATTTTGTAACGAGTGAAATTTTGCAACCACTAGAAAATAAATAAATAAAAAGGATTGGATGTACAATTAGCCCCAACCCAAATCAATTAATAATTTCCCACAAAAAAGTCGATTAATAATTGTAAGAACTTGTTTTGAAATTATGAAATTATGAAATAAAAGGCCCATATGATTAATAAATTATAGTATAAAACATGCATAACTCATCAGTCACCTTGTATTTATGTTGGCTAAGTAACATTTGAACTAATTTATCATATCTCAAATCTTATAAATTATTCAACCTCATGTTGAAATATTATTTCAAAGCAAAAATGAGATCTTCCAACTCTGCAATCTCATGTTTTTGAGAACATATACAAGCTTACAAAATATTACCTCCATCTCATTGAAGTAGTCCAATTTGCTTTTTGACTTTTTCGGCACACGTTTCCACCGAACCCTAGTACGAGTTCTAAAATATAATTTTGAAATATTTTTTCTTTTACGAAATACTATGAGTATACGATAGATCAACTTGACACACTTTGTTAATTTATACTTCACATATATTAAAAAAAATATATTATATTGAACAGGATGAAGGGAATAATATTTCAAGTTAGCGTACAATACAAGATGTAACATCGAAGTTAAAATCTAAAGATTTTGAAGTACAAGTACTTCTACTTACTCAAGAATTCAACAAATGTGAATCAAATAGTATATCCATTGACATCCAAAAGAAAAATAAGAAAAAAAACAAATAAATGCTGACCTTCCGACGCTGATATGATCTTGACATGGATGAGGTTCTTTCAAGTTTCAAATGAACAACAGTAAGGTCAGCAAGGAAAATCAATAAAATAATATAAGAATTTGATAATTTCAGTGTGAACCATTCTTATTTTATAATATCAAAACAATTCTCCCTGGCACCTCAAAATCATAAAGAAGGAAGAAGATACAGCATGACAAGTGTCGGCTCATTACAGCAAATAGCAAAATCTCCCAAAAAAAAAACAAAAAAAGAAACACATAATCCCACTTTCATGCAACTACGTGGAACCTCACTTCACCCACCACCATTTTTGCTATACGCTCTCACACTCTCAACAGAATATTCATTCTACTCAAGCATTCACCTCTATAAAAGCTAGCTACGGCTCATCCAAGAACACAGAGCATGATATAACGGTACAAGAACATGATAAAACAAGATAGGAATGATGGGGAAGGTGCACGGTACATAGGTGTGAGAAGACGAAAATGGGGAAGATGGGTGTCGGAGATTCGTGAGCCTGGTAAGAAGTCACGTATCTGGTTAGGAAGTTTCGACACAGCTGAGATGGCAGCCGCAGCCTATGATGTCTCTGCATTCTACCTGAAAGGGCCCGATGCAAGGATCAATTTTCCGGAGCTGGTGGAGAGTTTTCCAAAGCCGGTCAGCTCTGATGCGGAGGATATTCGAAAAGCAGCTCAAGAGGCAGCCATGATATTGAGCAGTGTGGAGAAACCGGGGTGATGTTGATTTCGCTGTTCCAACGAGGGTGAAGTTGTCGCCTAGTGACATTCAAGCCATAAATGAAGCACCTCTCGATTCACCTAAAATGTGGATGGAGCTAGCAGGCCCATCGGAGGTGGGAGAGCATGCCACTTATGGTTATGATGATGTCGAGATGGAGGAATGGAATGAAAATGACAATTATTCCATTTGGGACTGATATATATATATATATATTGTACGCTTCAATATGCATGCGTTGGCTCATCGCCTTTTTCATGCTAGAATTGGTATTGTAGCAGGGAGATGGTTAATTTTATAAACCATGCATCTGCATAGAATTGATATTGACAGACATGTAAGGTAAGGACCTTCGTGATTTTTTTAGAGCCCAATTATTAGGCCACATTTCTAACAAGAATTTATTGTATCGGTATCATTTCAGAATCTAATGAAGCTAATATCTGTCCTGTTACTCAAGATTCTTTGTATCTTTTTAGAACAATTTTCTTAATGAAAAATCAGATTATTACATTTAAGGTATTTCCAGGTATGATAAAGGGCCCTTCATTCTTTGTTTCTGTGGCAAGTCTTTCTACCATTATGGTAAGAAATTATTGTATCACTATCATTTCAAAGCTTAATGAAGCTAATACTTATTTCATGTAGCTTAAGATTCATCGTCTCTTTTTAGCTCAATAGCAGCACTATTACTTTTCAGCTATTTCATTTTTGCTGGTTGTCAGAACAAGCGAAAGGCTCTGCTCGAAAAAAGCCCGTCTATTTTGTTTATTAAGTTGGTAGTTTTTCTATTATTCCTTTTCTTTCTCCTTTCCAGGAGAAGAATATTCAGTTATTTGTAGTTAACCACATACAGTTAAATTTGGTATACCTTAAGATCTCTACATGTATTATACTCCCTTTACATCTTCTACTACGAGCACATATTGGTAACCAACGGTAGCAATGCGGATAACTAAGTAAAACTAGAATAGTATTACATAAAAGAACAGTCACAAACAGATAAAAAGGCAACTAGAACATCTTAAGAAAAGTAAGAATACTTGTAGAGTGCAATTTGAGGTCCTCTGGGAAACAATTATAATGCTTCTGAGTTAGAGGCTAAACTATAAATTTTATGCATACTTGCAGTTATCTTCATCTTTAGATAATATATCGCACAAGACATATATTGATAGTTCAATAGATCGGATGCACATAGCATCACGTTGATCATTTGATGGTAACAAGCAGAATGAGATAAACATCTTTTAAATGTCACATATAACTAAGTAAAGCTTATAAACTTTGTTGCTAACTTAAAGGAAGCAAAAGATAATAAATAAATGAAAAGAGAAAAGCATATGAATGCTAGGACAGAGACAACCATCATATTTAGCTACCTTGTATCAATGGTTCTTGAGGCAGATGATGAGAAGGGAGTCATTGGACCTGTTTAGTTAGCATTGTTCTTTTGCAGGACCACAGTCGATAACGGTTGCCTGGCTAGTGGCTGCTATTTACACTTCTACAAACGCAAGGAAATTTTCCTCAAGTCTTCAAAGGAAATATGGATTAAACACAAATAGTGAAGTTCAATCAAGAAATTTCGGAACCAAACCTGATAAAAAGCATATCAGCTTTGCATAATAATCATTTTCCTCTATATTACAGTATTACTACATGTTTCTTCCTTGGGGCGAGGGACCGGATTTGTATTTCGATCACTAGACTGACCAGATGATGCATTTTGTGGATATGCAAATATTATAAGAATTGCCAATCAGCAGGAGAGGAGAACTGAAGCGATGAAGAAATCATGTTTCAACAACAGTGAGAAGAGCTGATGATGCACAAGTGATGTAATCACCAACTCATAGAACAATGTTCCTATGCACATCATAGATAAAGATAAACTTGCACTGAGGAGCAAAAGGACAAAAAAGAAACATACAAAGGTCATATATTGGACGGAAAACTGAACGATCAATCCGAAAACTAAAGCAATCCTTCACACACATCTGTGTCCACAAAAAAATAAATGCAAAGAGGAAATAGTAAACAAAGACTAGCATTTGGCAGATATGTTTATACCAAAATTTTGTTGTACTGTGTAAAATTTGTTGTATTAGCACTTCTTTTGGGTCCAACAAGGCATTGCAAGAAAAAAAGAGATAAAGAGAGAAAGATGAAGTCAATTCCATGCATTGTTCATCTTGAATCATTTTCATTTCATCAAAAATGCGAGTGGACAAGACTGACAGTCTGAAACACTCAAAAGGTGTTTCTAATATCTTCTTGACATAACAAACATTACGTCCAGTAATTAACTCATAAACATGCTATGTGAGGATTGGACGTAAACTTGGAGTGCCTGTTTTCCAAGTCTCTTGCTAGATTTCCCCTCCCACTTCTTCTGAGTAGCTTCACAATCTTTAAATAAATGCTGAAATCTGGCTTCAGCCCTTTCTCCATCATGTCTACAAGAGTGCTTCGAGCACTCATAATATGACCTTTTTCACAATAAAGTTTGGCCATCAAGCAGTATATTATATTGCTTGAGGTCTTATCGTTTGCAGTTGAATCAGCAACATACTTGTATGCTGCCTCATATTTTTCTGCAGCAAACAAATTCTTGATAACATAAGCATGAGTTGAGAGACGAGGTTGAAGTCCTTGAGCCACCATTTGATGAAGAAGCTGGTGAACAGCATCCATATTGCCTAAACTACAAGCAGAATCGATAAGAATCTCAAAGGTTATTGCATCGAGAGGGATATCGTTTTCTTTCATTTCATCAAGCAGTGAAGAGGCTTCGTCAATCCTAGAATGCTTCCATAAACTTCCAAGAAGATAGTTGTACACAGTTGTAGTAGGGGCACAATTGGCCTCTCTCATCTCTCTGATTATATCATGTGCATCTTCTATTAGACCACTACTGCACTTCTCACGAATCAGAAGGCAATAATACGAGGCCTTGCTCCCTTCGACTTTGATGACATGTTTAGCCATTTCGAACAAGTGAAACTTACAGAACATCTCAATCAAGGCACAAACACCAGAACTCCGACATGACCCTCCAACTTCATTCAACAAATCCAACACCCTTTTAATGGATTCTTTCAACGAAGCATCCGTGGATGCCAAAACGGTTTAAAAACCCAAAAGCATCATAAGTCAGACTAATATTTTCATTTGCGAACTTCCTAAACAAGGTATGCATGGTTGCATAATCTTCCAATCTTCCGAGGTTATCAATAATCAAACTACAAACACAAGCATTCTTCTGCAGCTTAGGATTATTACTCCAAACCCACTCAAAGAACCTCAATCCGGGTACTTTCTGAGTATTCAAAATCTCAAAAATCTCAGTAATTGAGTATGTATTCAACCTAGGGTGCAGCTTATTTAACCTAGACTCCAGATCCTCTCCATTGTTCCTAACAATATTAACAACTTCCAAAACAATCTTCCCTAGAGAATGTTTCCACTGAACTTCACTCTCCACAACAGTGTGAGAACCAAGCATTTTATCTGATGATGATACAGTATAACATCTAGCCATTTTCCCACAACGAAGCCACGAAAAGCCAGTGCATACATTTGGAGAGATATGCGATGATAAAGTCCATGTATCGATTTTAAATTTTAAAGGCAGCCCACATAAGGAATGACCCAGAAAATGATTCTTGACAGGTAAAAACGGATTAGAAGAGGAATTCGACGCGAGCCCAGATGAAGAACTGCCGCCAGAAAGCTTAATTCGAAACGAAGGTAGTCTAGAATGAAGAATTGAGCAAGACCCAGAAGAGATAACGCTTAGAACTGGGTTTTTAGGAAGTGGGCGTGATTCAACAGATGAGGCGAGAGAAGAATGGCGTAAAAGAAATATTGTAATTACTGAATTTGATGAGAGAGAAGAGTTAAGGATTTTAGGAGAGAATGATGAGCTGTACCTGAAGAGATTTTGATTAGGGTAAAATACGATAGAGGATCTCATAATAGCTCAGCTGTCATATCTGCAACTGCAATCCTTCTTCTTCGTCGTTCCACTCAACTGTGAGAACGTTGGGGCAGAAGAGAAAGCAATCACTATTTGTGGGGGTTTAAGAGCGACACAAATGGAAAAACAAATTTTTCGATAGGTTTTGCGTAATTTAATTTTGTTGATTTTTTGTGTGTGTGTGGTGTGTTTTTTTATTTTCATTTATATTCATGTACTAGTACTACCAATTAATTTTAATTTAGAAGGTCCACAAAAATTTATTCATTTTTTTTATTGTAAAAATAACTTTATATAATTTTCTCTCAATCTACTTATTTATACTCTCTCCGTCCCTTTTGATTTGGCAGCATTTCCATTCTGGGCTGTCCCAGCCCAAATGGCTGGTTTCCTATTTTGGGCCTGTTTAAGGCCTAATTCAGTCTGCTAACCCATTACTAACCCCCCCGACTAACCCTATCTCTGCCTAACCCTAACATTCCCCTCACAACGGCTCTCTCTTTCTCTCGAACCTTCCGCCGTTTTCTCTCTACATCCTTCATCTTTTTCCCCACTCAAACCCTAGATCCCTGACGCGGCCTCCGCCCCCTCTTCTGCCCACCGGCTGCCGTCATCACCGATCCATCCGACGTGATGAGTTTCTCACCTTCGATTCCCCCTCCCGACACCGAATCTCCCCCTTGTACTCCTTCATTCGTGTTTTCTGTCTCTGATTTTGTCCCAGAGACAGAGTTACGGCCCGATCTGTCTCCGATTTCGGCCTATGTCTCAGATTCCCCCTCCGACGAGGAATCTGATCGGCGTGGTCCCATCCGGTTGAAGCGCGCTGCCGAGCGGAGAAGAAGGGTGGCGAAGCGGGTTGCGCGAGATCTGGAGGCGGAGCGGGAAGTGTTCATGGCTGAGCACCGCCGTGAAAGAGAGAGTCTCCAGGAAATCTTAAATCGCATCGAGAGCTTGAAGGAGATCCACCGGATCTTCCTCCCTCGGCTCTTTGATGAGCGCTCTGACGCTGTGAGATCTTTCTTTTTTCTGCATGTTTTGATTTTCTTACATTTATGCCCATGCTTTCATGTTCGGTTCTGGATGTTGGATCTGTGCTGCTGATATGTTCATCTGTTGGCTTATTGATGGTTCATCTATGTTCTGTTGGGTTTCTTGTTGGATTATTGATGTCTGATATGTGGTCGATTTTTTTGCATGCTGGATCTCGGTTTAATTATTGGATGTTGGCTTAGTGAGTTCGGATCTATCCTCTGTTGGCTTTGTTGCTGTGTTCTTGATGTTGGATAAGTGCTAAAAATATGTTGGTAGTTGGATAGCTGCGATGATGAAAGCATGCACACACTTCTTGCCGTGTTTCTGTTAATGTCCCCCATTCTCTGTGATGAAACCTTTAATCTGATGAGCATTAAAATGATTGTTAGGTGGTGGAACAGTTTCCTTGATTTCACTGTGCCGGTTTGTTTTAATTGGTCAGGAATTAAGGAATTTCTTTTATAATCTGATGGTTCAATTATGCCAAATGATGAAGTTTTGGAATAATATTTGTAAAATTGTCATGTCTGTGATAATCTGATGCCTCTTATGGGGCAAATGATGTGCACTAGCAAAAAATTTCCCTCTTGTGCTGCATAATGTGATGATCTCTGAATCTGTTTATGCATCTGTGTACACAGTGCTGGTCACCTTTATGATGAGTATTGGTAATTGGCCTGTTTGTGCACTCTCATACTCTCTCTGTCCCTTTTGATTTGGCTGCATTTCCTCTTTGGGCACTTTGTGTTTCTTGAGTGTTCTGATGGTTTTCTTGTGCCAAATGATGATTTTTTTGGAGTTCAAAATGTGCATATTTGCATTAATTTTTACACTGATGCCCTTTTGAGGCAAATGATGTAACAATTCCAAAAAAAGTTTCATTATAAAAAGATTCATGCTTTCTTTCCTATTCTGCATGAACAAAAAAAATGCCTTCACATGCATTTTCAAACACAAAAACTTTACAACCAATTCAGTTCTTGAATTACTCTAAGAAACCTAATTTATACATCATCAATTCAATCCCAGCTACATCTCTTTCTTGTATTAGATGATGGATGCTTTCTGTGACTAGATCAAGTGTAACATGCAAGTCCCTAGGTAGATTGCCTTCCCTAATCAATGCAGCCTTCTTCATATGAGGTTGCTTATAGCAGTTTTGACCATTTACCTTCATGATCTCTACTAGAGTTTGTTGTAGACTTAGAAACACATTGTTTAGTGTTGCTGCAGTAAGCTCTTCGAAGCTGTTCTTCACTGCAGCAACTAAATCATCAGCATTGTTGCATGCAAACTGACTTTGTAGACTTTGTATTGAAACAAAAACCCTAAGTCATTAGCATTGCAATCTGGAATGTTTGGTGGCTGTTGCATGAGATGGATGTTGAATCCATCTGCACTTGCTGCAACCCTAAAAGCCGGATCTTCATCTGTGATGTGGGCCTTGCATTATCCTGTTGTATGAAAATGGTTTTTGATAAGTGTGCCAGCCACTTTGCCTTGATTGTAGGGAATATCTGCATGAATGTTGCCTTTGTTATGTTGTGCAATATGTGTAAAATATAAACATGTTGCCTGTTTAACATGATGAAGAATTTTATTCTGAGGGTTTCATCATACCTGCTGAAGCATGTATTCTCTGATCACATCTTTGTTGATTGAATCAATAGGTTGTGTGATCCATGTACCCTTCTTTCTGTTTATGCTATCTCTCTTTGCTTGGACCTGCTTTGTAAATGGGAAGATGCCTATCTTCCCATCAAATAGCACAGTCCCATCTCTTGCAAAGATAGGCCTAGCTACTGCACACATGAACATTATCTTTGGGATGAAGGCCTTGCTTTTTGATGTTCTATGTGGTCCTACTTCATCTGGGGTTAGTTACATTCTGTTTCTTTTTTGTGTGATGAAAAACCACTTCTCATCAATATGGATGATGTTTTGCATATCTCTGAACTTCATTTCATTTTGCTGCCTATTGTACATGATGGAATCTAAACAAAATCTTAGCCTTTTGAGCTTGTTAGCTGCTGTTAAGAAAGGTTTTAGGGCAGAAGTGTGTGCTTTGAGCAGCCCCAACTTAATCCATCTAAAAACAGTACCTCTGCTAACATCTAGGGCTTCAGCTAATCGCCTAATTGTGTTTCTCTTGCGCATTTCTAGTGTTTTTATCTTAGCATAATCAGGGAAGAGTTTCTTCACTCTGTTAAAATACAATTTTTTGGATTTCAAACAGACTACCTGACCTTCATCTCTCTGCAGCTTGGCTTCGGCCCAAAGTCTGGAAATCGTCCTTGAAGATGAATCCCACTTCAAGACAGCCTGCTTCATCTTCCCATAAGCAGGCTTCCCTTGCTTCGAGCCTTCTAGCAGGAACTGGATAATGTGACTCCTTTCAGCAGTTGTGAAATTATGCTTTCTCATTTTTCTTCTTTTTTTTACTTTTCTTTGAATTTTTGGGTTGTAAACTGTGGAATGCTGAATTGTGAATCAACTTATTTATAGGTTCACTTCCTTACAATTTGAAATCTGTAATTTAGAGGGAAGTTTTATGTTTTTGAATCCCTACAGTTGTGATCAGCATTTGTAAATGTGTATTGAAGTGATCTTAGCCGCCATTCTCCCTATTTTTATGAGTGTTTTTATCTTTTGCATGTGCATGTGTATCTAGTATGCCATAGGGATTAGGTCTAATGAAAACAATCATTTTTAACACTAAATCATTATTTATTCATAATTAATGGGCTTCTTAAAAACTGTGCAAAAAGAAAACCAGCCAAATCAAAGGGGACGGAGGGAGTACAATATATTTACCCGTTAATTTATTTAAACAAATGGGGGGCTTTCACTCCACTCGTTTTACGTCTTGAATTGAAACCCAAAATCAAAATCAAAATCAAAATCGAATTAACACTCTAAAACAAGAGTTCAACAATGGAATTCTTAGCTTCCAAAAAATAGACAAAGTTTGGATGATTAATTATAATGATGATTGTGACGATGTTTGATTGTTCAAAATTCTAAACTTGGTATTAAAAAAAGAAAAAAGAAAAAAAAGAGACTAGAATTGTGAATCAAATTTAGATATAATTTGACGAATCTCAAATTTATCAATTTTTTTCGTTTTGAGGAAAGATAAATGAATTTTGTAATAAAAAACATAGTCAAAAAACTTGCTAATTTAAAGAAAAACTTTGTTTGCAAAAGAAGAAACTAGAAAAAGAAATGAAAAGGAAAGACTAATTAAATCCACGCCGCCAGCAAAGAAAGGGCTCGAGCACACCACGTTCCCTTTTTATTTTCCACGCAATTTATATATACCTCCGCCTTCACCGTCTTCTCAAACCCTAGAAATCTCTCAGAAATTTACGCTCTCTACCTCAGATTCATTCCCTATTTCTTCGGTTTTCGAACCTTTCCTGAAACAACTTAGTCGAGATGGCGTCGTTTGCCGAAGCGCCGCCTGGAAACAAGGCCGCCGGAGAGAAGATTTTCAAGACCAAGTGCGCTCAGTGCCACACCGTCGATAAGGGAGCAGGCCATAAACAAGGTATGAAGAAGTTTACTCTGTTTCCGTGCTAGTTTGTTTTCGTTGTCTAGATCTGATCCGTTGCTTGAATTCTTTTGAGTTTATTTTTTTCTCTCTATTTCGTTCTGATTTTATGTGCTGGTCTTCATTGCTGTTTCATTGGTTGGAATTTTTTAGATCATGTGTAGAATTATGGAGATCTTCTATTTCCCCATTTTGAACTAGAGGTTGGAATTCTGAAGTAACGAAGTTCATTTGAATCCGTTTGTGTGTTGATGGATATGTATTCGAACTAGAAAATATGGATACGTTAGCTGCAGCATATAAAACTGTACCTATTACTTGAAGTCTGAGAAACTTGAGATATATAGTTGACAATAATTGCAATTGTTAGTTTCGATTTTTGACGAATTATGGCTTTTGTAGATTGGATCTGTAGTTTGGGTTTACCTGATTCTGAATCAGGAATACTGAAACAAACAATTTTAATTGCTATTGAGAATATGAATAGGCACATATGTTGTAGTTTGCTCCTTGTTGCATTGACGATCTTGCTCGACATTGGTTTTTGTGTATTCATCAGATATGCCTATGTGTGGCTAGTTTATGTTGTTCAACACTTGACTTACTTTTTTGATATGATTTCACCATGGAATTGTCCGAGTAAAGATTGGAAAAAAATGCATTTCTGCTTCTGTATACTTTGTTCCCTTTTCTGGATAATAGTTAACGGCTCTACTTTGCAGGACCTAACCTGAATGGTCTCTTTGGAAGGCAGTCTGGAACTACAGCTGGTTATTCGTACTCTGCTGCCAACAAGAACATGGCCGTCATATGGGAAGAGAAGACTCTGTATGATTATTTGTTGAATCCCAAGAAGGTAAATGTGTTCAATTTGCCGAGGAATTTAATACCTTTAAGATGTTGATTTGAAGTTCCGATACCCATAAGATACAGTAAACATATCTTTTGTTGGTTTCCTCGTTAATTTTATCCTAGGATGTTATTTATTAGATGGCTCAGAACTAAGTTACATGGTCGAAAATGTTTCATTTTTCCTCCAAGTCTTACGGTTTCTTGATTGATTGCATTTCCTCAAAAACTGATGATATCAAGCAAAGTAATAATAAAAAATCATAGGTGAATCATTTATTATCTGTGTCCTCAAGCTGTTTGTGTGATCTACTTATGATGCTCCATTCGGTCATTCATGATTAGTTAAAGAAAGGCGCAAGTTATGCATTATGAATTCAGTTTAGCAAATTAAGGCTTAAAGAAATGCTCAATCGACACCCACTGCTTCATCTCACTATTGCGTTAATTAACACGGTAACTTGTGTTGATTCTTTATCTTGTTCCTGCAGTATATACCTGGAACAAAGATGGTTTTCCCGGGATTGAAGAAGCCTCAAGACCGTGCGGATCTTATTGCATACCTGAAAGAGTCCACCGCAAACTAAGCGTGGCATATGTTACCAAACTTGTCATTTTGCAGCTGAGAGGCACAATTTGCATTTAAGGAGATAAAACACAATTCTCTCTAATAAATTTTTTGGACTACTTTTGATATTTTGCGGAAGTCCCTAGTTTGAAGTCCTCTTTCAAGTAGGTATTAGTCCTAGTCAAAGATGGAAATAAATTTGAGTCGAGTACATTATTTTCTATACCTATCTACAGTAGTTATAAATGTTCGAAGCATGTTGCTTGAACATTCTTTTTCATATTAGCGAGCACGACTCTTGCTGATAATGAGTTTTTGGATATCCAATTTAGACATATATTAGTGTGCAGAACTTTTTACTTCTCTGGACTGCAATTGATCTTCGTAGTTGATTGAATTATAGATGTTATACATGTGAACTGCATACAGGGATTGCACTTATTTTGTGATCAAAGATATTATTCACTCTTCAGTCTCATACGATTGCAAGTCTAAGAGCATTTCGTAATTTTGTAAACCTAGAGAAATCTCCAAATATAAACTAATACATATCCCTTACAACATGCCCTAGTTTCTGTAAATTAATTCCAGAGGTCTTTTTTGTCTTTCAAACGGCAAAGGTCTCATTGTGATGATGGACGGCGAACTCCTGGAATCTGAAACAATTTCAAGAGCACATATAAGAAGCAATGATTTAGGAGATCTTTCACATTAAAAAAAAAAAAAAAAAAAAAAAGGAATAGGAAAGCAATATACATACAAGAGAGTGGTTATTTCTCTTATTATGACTTCTTGTGGCATTTTTCTTAAGTGTTCTGTGATGACTGATGAGATACCCATGGTCAAGAAAGTCGTGACAGCATGCTTAGCCGAAGGATTCACACTATCTAGGTTGTGTTCGTTCTTGCAACACAAACATAACAACTGAAATATGATGAGGAAAAAAAAAAACTGAGAATCTACGGTGGAAGAAGGGATGCTTAGGTGTTATTTCAATAATGATTGAAGTAACAAAACCATGAGGGCAATGACCTGCATACTCCCTATTCGTTTATGCGATTTTGACATGGGGACTAGTGTGTTAACAAGAGAGTATCATATTTCCAGGTATTCAGATAAAATTGATTAAAGAAAATGTAAAAGCTGACCTCAACTCCGCGAGGACCTATTCTATTGCGTGATATGAAATTGAGAATCAGATTGGCAAACTCATCAGGTACATCCTCCTGCAATTCTCGAGTGAGTCAGCATTTATGAAGACTATAGTATGCTAATAGCAGCTAAGATGAAGAAAGATTTCCATGAGACATACCTGTATCGCATGGCCTGTGTGCCTAACAACCACCATTTGGAATTTTCCTTGCATTTGGCCTATTGTGAGTGTTCTGGGACAAGGTTAACAGAGATCAAAATTATGGATTCATCAAGTCTTTTCTCTTGGCATGTAGCTATTCAAATGATATGATTCATGAACTTCGAGAATCATAAAAAACTTGGTTATAAGTAAGCATGTCAAAATTTCCAAGTCATACAGGTAACATGTTAATAAAATCTGCCAACCAGTGACTTCACAGCTATCAGACATAATAGTAAGAATAATATTCGCAATGACATAATATTAGTATGTACTAACCTGTCTAGCCTATCAGTACCCGCCAGAAGCAAGAGTTTTGGTACAGGACTAGACAAAAATTTATCTGAAAGGCCTTCGTACCTGAAACAAATAATTCCATATTTAATGTGATGAAATACCAAGTATTTCTGAAATGTGGATGCAATGAAAAAAAAAAACGAGTTAAATAAAGCTAAAAAATGAGATATTCGACAACTAATGCCCACTGATAACATTAAAAGATTAGCATATGAAGGATCATGATCTATACCACCCTCTCCAATATTGCTCAGTTTCTTCCAGCCTAGCTCGGTGGGTGTAGCTGTAAATCCAGCATGAGTACCCATGTTAGTTGGGATGAACCAGAAACCATTTGATTATAGAATCAGTGTAAGAGAAGTTTCTCAAAAAAATGTTAGGTGTGCTAAATTAATTACTTAAAGAGAAAAAATAAATAGCTAGAGTACCGACCACTTTCTTGAATCATCAAAAACTAATGTGCTGGGGATAGAGACACGAGCAGAATCAACGTTCCTCAAAGAGCCACTTTTGATACTCCATTCAATCTAACAAGTAACAAGATACATGAAGAATCACTGTTACCAAACATAAAACTACTTAAAAAGAAAAATAAAAAGTTAACAGTGGAACTGTGTTCAAAGAAGACAGAAAAATGTGGTAAGAACTAGAGTTTTTTCCTTTTGTTTATTTATTGATAACTTCATTTCCTACTTCCTGCTTATCCTTGAAAAGATTTTTCATTTATTAATTTGGTACTCAAGTATTACCGCTTTCTCAATGCTGGAGAAATGCTGCATTCGATTTGATAAGATCTTCTGCATATGCATCAATGAAGCCATTGCTGTACCCTGAGATTACGCGGCTAACAGTTCATGTAACCATATATTTGGAGGTAAAGTTTCACAATTATTTGAGCATCATTGGTAAGATTGTATATATTCACACAAACCTCAACAACATCGACAACAACCATCGCAGCCAGGCTAGGAAGCACTTTCTTTGCAGCGATATGAACAGCAAGTGCACCTCCCATGCTGAATTACACATTGAATTAGATCTTGGTGATATTCAACTAGCACTTGATTAAAAAGCAGGAATTGATAATCATAAGTGACAAAGAAAGACAGGCCCAAGCTACTCCTACAATCAGGAACAATAGTCTAGCATTTGACCATTCCATGAACGGTTATTACGCGTTCAAGAACTAGTCAGCATTCTCAAGGCCAACTATGTTCAAACAAGTTACAAATTATATGATTCAAATATTCTTGTTCTATCGTAGAAATAATACCTGTGACCAATCATCACTAATGCTGGGGGAGAATCCCCATACATTGTCTTCACAACAGCCACTACGTCGTTGCAAAGAGTCTACAATTATTGATGAAATGTCAACAAGACAAAGTTTATACAAAGATGTCCAATAAAAGGTATCCTGATCATAGAAAAACGAAAACTTAACATCAAAATACAATGTAATAACAATCTGAAAAGTAGATACCTCAATAGATAGGTCTAGATCATTCTCGGTGAATGACTTCCCATGTCCCCTCAAATCCAAGGCTACTACTTTAGCTTTCTCTTTAATTTGTTTTGCTGACAGAGCAAAGGAGAGCCTGGAGAAATTTTTCGAACATAGATTTACAATTCAGATCCAGCTCAGTTTTCTGCAAGAAATATACGCTTTTCTAAAGTTTAAATTTTAAAAGGCTTAAGAAATCTGTATTTTCATTTATAGTTCGCTTTGGAAGACAACACTACTAAAAATATTCATAGCTGTAGCTGGAGCACTTGAAAGAAAAATTCCCAAGATCTAAATAATCTAACTCCACACTCTATATATGTTTCAGAAACTTTTACTACATCTCTACACCTTTTCTCTAGAAGCAAAAGTATACAGGCAGCAAGAGCACTGGTCTTAAGATTTGAGGTGAAGGCACAAACTTCAACAGTCTTACAGATAATCATAAAAAGCTTGAGACACATATTTAAACGGGGCAACCAAAACTCAAAAGAAACAAATGCCAAGCAAACAGGAGAAAACCTATGGTGGCAATACTTAGTATCATGAGCAAATTATGAATTCTTATGGATATAAATTTTATGTCAGTAAGCTTTTTATGAACAAACAAACTTATCTCTAGCTACTTCATGCCATAACTCAGGACATTTTTCCATAGAAACCGATGCAAAATGTATTTAACAAGAGAAACTTAGGAAATTCATAAGCCAGATGCTGGTCTACCCTGAATAACCCCCACCGTGGAGACATAAAACAACTGGACCCTCACTTCCTGCCTTGTAGATGTGAAATACCTGAATCGGAGAGTAGAGAAAAAGAAGCTCTTAGAATAAAAATATCAACATAAAATTGGTAAAGCAACTGAAGATATGATGCCACTCACATTATCTGAGTCGGGGATGCGAACATCATCTTCTTGGTCAAAGTAGTCTGACCAATCTAAAGGTGCATATTTTTGTGACGAAGTCCTACAAGTTAAATCCAAGAGGTCAGGATCATAAAATAGTAAGCACAACAAGAAAGTACACAAATCAAGTTTTACATGAACGAGAACCAACTGCAAGAACAACTTATACAGTTTCAGAGTTCACCACAAACAGTGCTTAAATTTGCCTCCGACATTGAGATGGGGTAACTCTGGTAGAGAATGAAATAAATAGAACTCAAGGTACTTATTTCACGACCATTTTTTGCCAAAACAAACATTTTGCCTGAAGAAGCCTAACCCAACTCATCAAACTTCCATCGAGACGCAATTCTTACATTTTTTGGCTCAATTTTTTTGAAGGGACACTTCTCCAACACATTAAGTAACTCAAAATCACTCTATTATGACCTCAAACACCGGATCATACGCCAAACAATCGTCCATTATAGTGCCATAAATCATCCAGTACTGCTCTCAGCTATTTTTACATTTTCACCACATAAACTAAACAAAATTCGTCAATAAACAACTTTTTTCATGAGCTCATCGCCTTAATGATCGTCTATACAGTACCACAATCACAATCTTTAGCTCAAGCAGAACTGAAACAATTTATTCTCATAATCCTAACAGAAAAAATCACAAAATCCAGAAACAAGAAAAACTCACCAGCAAGTTCGCTAACAAAAAAAACTAAAGCATTGACACTTCAAATTTATACGTTAATAGAACAAAATACTAAAAAAAATCGCGAGAAATGACTGCGCACATACTGAATTGGAGGACGATCAGGCTTGGAGGAAAAGGCGGATGGCGATTTGCTTCCACTCTGCGCGGCATCTCCGCCATTCTGCGATTGCTCTTCCGCAAGCGAGCTTAGATTTGATGATGAATTCTCCATTTTTTGATCACCCACAGATTCTTCGAAAAATTATTTCTATTGCTATTTTCTGTTGGTAATTTCATGATTTCTGATTTTGGGCCGGTAATTATAATGGGCCGTAAATGGGTTATGAGCTTAATTTCGAAATAGTGATTGGGTCCAGATAAACCTAGGTTTTGGAAAAAAATTCATTATTTCCTTAATACTACATCCGTCCATTTTATTTGGTCCGTTTGTATATTTTATACTCCCACCGCCTATGATCTTTATACACAGTTGACATTCTAGCTGATTTTGAGGCTTTGTAATGAACGGTTTATATAATGGACTTTCGGAGTTTAGTTTTTTCTGTAGGATACTACGACACTCGAAATACTTTATAAAAAAAGCTAAACTCCGAAAAGAAAATTTAAAATCTATCATTATAAAGCTTCAAAACCAGCTAGAAAGTCGATTGTGTTTAAAGATTGTGGACGGAGGTAGTACTTCACATATTTCATTTATCCTATGTATATAATTTATACCTCACATGCATATTCAATATGTAGAGAGGTATAAAATATACAACAAGACAAAATGATTGAGACGGATAAATTATAAAGAGTAGTTAATAAGTCTCTAGATTTAACATAAAAATAGAGAGAGTAGTTATAAAGAAATGAAGTCGAAGAAGAGAAGTCTTATGCTGGAAGAATTAGTTTTTTTCATAATGTCTATAGACTTTTATGTGATAATAATATATGTAATGTTTTAGATTAGAAAACTGCAATCAGAATTTTGATGAGAACATTCATAGTAAAAGAATTACTCAACCACTACTTCGATTGACGCTAATATAATTTCCACTTGTTCATACTTTTTACAAATGTCAAAGTCCACCTTGAATAATTTCACCTAGTGTCGATTATTTAAATAAACGTGTATATATTTTGGACAATACATATGTTGCTTATTTTGGAATAACTAAAATAGGTTTCATGATCAGTGAAATTCAAACTTATATATCAGGATGTTAGACCTCATGCACTCCAATTATTATACACATCTTATATCATAAAAAAAAAGGGACAAATATCACTTATGATCTCAATGTTTGAAGTTTTCATAATTATATGTTAAAATATGTATATTTTGAAACTGATAGTTAACATTTCACAAAAATTATAGTTGTCTCATTTACTCTTTTCAAGCGATAGAAATATCTACGTGGCTCGCCGGAAAATCTGTAGTTTTAAAAATAATACATATGAAAAATCTATGTGGACCCGCCGGCGAGTCGCTTGGCATTTTAGTCACCGAAAAAGTTGTGATTATAACAATACTGTAATTATTTAGAAATATGTATGATCTGGGAACAATTGTGAAAGTAAGGCAAATTTTGCGATAGTAAAGGGTACTTAATTACCTTTAAAAATTAGGGTTAATTGTCAAAAATACATGATCTTTAGTCAAATTCTATTTTTGCACATGACTTTTAACTTCTGGCCAAGCAATACACGATATTTGGTCAAATTTAGTTTTTGCACATGACTTAACCGTTGACCAAAAAATACATGACTTTTTAATTATTTTTTATTTTTTTTTGCTGGATTGTAATTTTCCCAAAGTGATGTTGAGTTGGCTTTTCAGGATTGCCGACTTGGCCATATTTGACGATTATTAAAATAATGTCGTTTGTGTGAAATTAAAAATCACATCTTCTTTTTTTGGTTTTCATCTTCTTCTCATCTCATAAATCATAAATAATTAAAAGGTCGTGTATTTTTTGGTCAAAAGTTAAAAATCGGGTGCAAAAACAGAATCTGACCAAAAGCCGTGTATTTTATGACCAAAAGTTAGAACTCATATGTTAAAAATAAACTTGGACTAAATGTCATTTATATTTTTTTGACAATCAACCCTAAAAATTACATACCGGTATTTGTAATTCAAATAAGTGATAATCAATTATAGTAAAATTATTCCAACGGACGAGGTTCGATGTATGCAATCTAGTTAAGTACTATTAACAACTAGAAAAATCAAAAGCATGCAGTTTCCTCTCACGTTTCCCCATAAATACGTTTGTTATTTAATTGAATAACCTGGATATACCAAAAGATAAAACAAAAGGTGGTCGGTTTACTTAGATTAGTGCGACTTTAATTTGTCCATTCATGATTTTTCCTAGGGAAAAATATTCTATTGTCCCACTCAAAAGAGGTACAAGAAGAAAAGAAGAGAGAGAGAGAGAGAGAGAGGGAGGTTGCATGGAAACCCTTTTTGTAGTGGGGGATTTATGTATTGTCTAGTTAAAAGCAACAAAGCTAAAGTTGTCAAACTTTCAAAAATCAATTATTATAATGCTCGATAAAAACGTGGGATTAATACAAGTAATGTAAGAAATTAAATGTGACACTAATTATAACAGTACAGTTAGTGCCCGGAATTAAGAATGCCGTGTCTTCTTCTTTAGATTTGTGTGGGTGCAGTTCCGAGAACAGCTTGCAAGTGGTTAACAATGTCCTTCACTGTGCCAACAAATTCACTCTTCATCTGCACAAATTAATGAGGGATAGTCAAGAGATATGAGCAGCATTTATTTCGATGAGAATCGGACTCGAGACCTTTCACACTAAGAAAAAATATAGGTGCATTGACTTTGCCACTAGACCAAGGTTTTATCGGCAACATGAGACATTGTTACTATTTATATATGTTTCTTGCTCTTTAATTAATGGAAGTGTTCGGATGTATAATGAATTAAATTGCTAGTGCGAAAACAAGATCATATGTTGCACTATATATAGATTAAATAACAAATTAAATGAATAAATAAAGCTTGTTGAAGGTCAATTAGGACACCAAACTGATATAATACACAGGTTTAGAGCCAACATGAAATAACAGTTTTATTGGCATTCACAGAACAAGAGAAACGATTTCTACAATCCATTAATGTCATGATTATAGGAAAGCTACATGACTATTTTTGCAGTAAAGGGTTTAGGATAATCGAAGAATGCTTCTCTACCCACTATAGACATATTTAATGTGCCAACGGCTGACGTGCAATAATGTATTTTAGGAAAATTATTATTAATATATCTTATAAAAATGAACCATACCAAGAAAAAAAGACTAAACCTTACTAAAATAACTAAAACCCTAAATGGAAAAATTATTGACGTCGCACTGCCACATCAATCGTGAGCATAGTAAGTGTGGCCACGATGGATAGGATGACATTCCTATTGGATAATCTTTGATTTTTGTTACATTTTCTATAAGCAATTTTTTTTTAAAAAAATAATTATTATTCTTATTATTATCAAAATTCCTACATGGTCGACTATTGATAATCAAAGAGAATCTAAAAGTTTGAGTCTCATTAATTAACTACAAAACAAACACTTTTTCTAAACTTGTAATTTGCATTTCTTAACGTTTTGCTATCCTCGGGAATGTAACACTCCCTTTTTTTTCTTGCAATAAATCCCATATCTTCTACTCCCTCCGAATCGATACGCTTAATGAATATATGAGAGATATAAAATAATAAAATATTTCATTTTCATCGGGAATAGTGGGAGTCTTAGTTAAGAACTCATAATTCTCATTATAAATCTCATGTCTTCTACTATTAAAGTGACTTATAATTTCATTAAGAAAATTAATAAATACTACTCAATGTTTATCAATAAATAATATATAAAAATGAAAGAATGATATATATACCTGAGCAAGAATTGTGACATCAAAAGCAGCAGGTCCAAAGGGCATGATTCTAATGTCAGTAACATGGAGCTGTATCTTTTCCATTTCTAGTGGAAGTCTTGACATCAAATCCATCTCCTTCTTGCAACATATCTTTATTAGAACATCACTCTCTTCACTTCTTACACTTATTTCTGCAGGAGGCCCCACTACTCTCAAATCATTTGTGTTTGTGTTTGTGGAATTAGTGGAACAACTCCTCATCATCTCTTCTTCTCTCTCTAGGGCTACAACCCGCTCTTGAAGCGCTTTCAAGTGGTTTATGGCATCTTCCAGTAGAGAAGCTTTATCCAACTGATTTTATATATATATAATCAATAAATTAAGATTACTAATTAACTCAGATACATAAGAAATTAATTAAGTTCTTGGTTTTTTAAATTCATAATTATATTTATTTAATTTTATTTGCAACAAGAAGAAGAGAAGAAAAACCCTAAATTAGTGAAATTGAATACATACAATGCAATAATTCTTTCTTTCTTTTTTCCCTATGTGGAAATGATTAAAAGAAAAGAAATTAATTAATTAATTAATTACCTTCCTAAGGCCGGGCACAACTTTAGAAAGGGCGATGAACAGTTGGCGGAGATTCTCACGGCGTTTCCTCTCCGACATGAGATGGTCTTGAGCTTGAGACGGCGTTCGAGTCGCCGCCGTCTCTCTCTTGCCAAAATAATCATCCTCAGCAGCCGATGCAGAGAAGTTTATGATTTGTGGGGCTAAGGTTAGGCCTTTACAATCATCATCATCTTTATATCTAATTTCCTTATTCTCGAAACAAATTATTTGTGGAGTTTCAACAGCAGCAGCAGCCATTATTGTTGAAGAATTGGGGCTTATTATTTCTTGCCCATTCCATGAATTCATCATCACCTGGTCGGTGGCGCCGCCGCCACCGTGAGCAGAAGATTGGGAGTTGCTGCTGGTGGCGGTGGTGCAGTTGGAGTACATCTCAACAAGGTAAGGGTTGAGATTGAAGAAGTCGTCCAAATTTTGTTCCAATATTTCCATACCCCTACAATAATTAAGTTTTAGATTGACATTTGCATAAATTAGAAATTAAAAACATAAATTGCTGTAGTGTTTTTTTTTTTTTTTTATTGGGGTCAGGAAAAGAAATTTATATTAAAACAAAATATAGGTACGCGAAATATCCAACAAAGGAAGAAATACAAAGACAGTTCTTCACCGACAATCCCTTTTGCTGTTGTAATAATCTGTTGAAATTCTCAAAACCTCATTTTTCTTTAAAGTTTAAACTCCCTAAAGATCAAGATTCATTAGTTGTAAAATATAATTATGAACTCAATTCTTGCAAAAATAAATGTGTATTTGCATATGAAGTAAAAAAAAAAAAAGTATGATTTTGTGTATATATTATGTAATACTCCCTCTGTTTTTTCTGAAGTGGCCTACTTATATTCAATATGTGAGGTATAAAATATACAAGTAGGTCACTTCAAAAAAAAAACAGAGGGAGTGATATCATGAACGAGTTATTATTTACCTCGAAATACAAGCTTTAAAATTATCTTCTTGTTCTTCTTCTCTAATTAAGATATCACCTGCTCTCTCTCTCTCTCTCTCTCTAGTAATGGAATTGACAGATTAAATTCTTGTACTCATCAACTGGTCGGAACATATATATATTATTTAGCGTACGTGTACGAAAATATATACGCACACACGTGTGAACTGGCTTTCTTACTGTAGGAATGGAGGCGTATAAACTGTATAGGGCTATACATACACATACACATATACGTATACGTATGGAGGCCTTGGTCAAAGGCAATGGAAGTTTCTTGTGGGCAATCATTATCTCTTTTTTACTTTCCTCGTTAATTGCAAACTTATTCAACGCGTTGATGTGAAATTTGGATTTTTTTTTTTCCAATAATTAATGACATGATTGATTATAGGTAAAAATGCTAAAGTTAGCGTGTATGTTGTGTGTGTGTGTACTATTTTGAAGCCCTACATCTTGTAATTTCGACACTACATTTATTTAATAAATGTAAATAAAAAAAGAATCCGAAATGAGTTCATGCAAGCGAATTTTAGTATTCTACTCTTATTTTTTCAGAAGAAGAAGAAGAAGAAGAAATATTGATTAATATTGAGGTGGTTTTTTGGAAGTAGCCATCGATGTGCAAAATGAAATGTTCGATTTCTTAAATTTAATTAGTTCACGTGGAAGATACCAGTAGTTAATTAAAGGTTATAGTAACTGGTAAAATCATTTAATTAATTTGAAAATTAATAGAGTATTAGCATATCGTGGAATCTTTCTGAAATCGTCAAAAATAAATTGATCGATTAATTTCTTTGTTAATTAATAAGCAGATAATATGATAGATATCGTCGTACACATTACGAAAATTTTCTAGAACCTTAAAAAAAAAAAAAAAAGAGGCTGAATCGTGTTAGCCTCATGTTCTTGTTTTAAATTGTTCTTGATGATGCAATGGATCTTAAGAATCTCACTACTCTAATTAGAAATTGCCTCTCTCGTTATGATTAAACATATGCTTAATTTGCTATATATATATATAAAATGGAACTTTGGTAAACTAATTTTGTACTCGAGAATTTGGTGAGGTACAGCTGCTACAATTCTATCAATATTAATTTATTTAGGTAATTGAGGATATATATATATCTTATGGGTGTCACCTCCAAACTTGAGAACTAAGAACCAATCCCATCCATTGATTTGTTGTAGATCTAAGGGCTATAAATTAAGAATCAAAATTTGAATTAACCGTTTTTGACAATTTCGTCAAAATTTGAAACTTCCACATCCCTATTATTATGGATATATTTACGGATAACAATTCTTGAAAAATTTAAATAGCATCTCTTTTATTTATTTATAATAATTGGCCACACTATTTTATTTTTACGGAAATACGTTGCTCTTGTTCACTCAAAAAATAAGAAAAAGATTTACACCAAATTAAACATTGTGATGATTATGTACACGTATAATAGTTGTTTGACTTTATATTGCTTTGTAGCTTTTTTTACATCCTAAAAAAATGCCTATTTCTCTATTTTTAATGCTTTTTAATATTTTTGTAATAGCTTTTTATATTCCTTTATGCTTTTTTACGGTCATGCTTTTTATATATGAAATTATATATTTTTTTACAAAAGTTAAAATGCTTAATTAGTGTTTCATGTATGCTTGTTTAATATTTTCATAATGCTTAAATTCAGTATTTAATAATTAAGATTTAAATCCTAAAATCTAAACCCTTGGGTTTATGGTTTGTAGTTTAGGGTTTATTATATTGTTTAAGGATTATAGTTTAGGATTTAAGGTTCATAAATTTTAAAATGCTTAATTTGTTTTTCTTGTATGCTTAGTAGACTATAATCTTTCATGTTTTGCATTATGTAAAGTTATGCTTTTGTAAAATCATGCTTATTTAGATATGAAATTATGTTATTTTATGAATCTTAAAGTGCTTAATTAGGTTGCTTTTTCATGCTTGAAAAACATAAAATAAGCAATGAAACAATGTACATTATTAATTATTAAATGCTTAAATATTATTTGTATGATGCGTAAATCATTATAATTCATGTATTGTGTATTATCATGGTCTATATATATTTCATACATATAATTAAATATTCTATTGCTTATTTATTATTTATTCATTGCTTTAATCCTTGTAACTTTAGTTCCGTGTATTTGTTTATTATTTTTATTCTTATCTTTATTAAATATTCTATGCTTAAATATGAGTTAGTCAATGCTTAAATCCTATTAAATTCTATGATTAGGCGATAATTTGCAGAAATAAAGGAGAAATTTATATCTATCTATATATAAAAACAAAATGATTTTGGCAGTTATTTTTTCCCTCCAAATTTAGCTGTTTTTTTTTCTTTCCGTTAATATTAACCGCAATATTGAGATATAATAATCATGCCATTTGATGAGAGTTAGTGGAGTGCGTGGTAGTTTTTTTTTTGTTTTTGAACGGGAGTGCGTGGTAGTTTTAAAATCTTATTATTCTCCAATACTATTATAATAACTCTTCTTCTCTATGAACAAATCTCCTTTGAATATCGCTAATAAATTTTGAGTAGAAGTGTGATGATGAACAAGGATTTGAATGCTCAATTCGAGAAAAATTACACAGTAGCTCTCCATTACCATCCAACTGTCTCTCACCTCACCTACCATCATAAATGTCACCGGAGAAATCTGATATCGCCGATTTCGCAGAAGATCGACCATCTCTTTGTGTCCCGATCTTTCATATGCAGCGCCGCTACTGATTCTCTAATTTTGAATGTTTCCGATCTTCAAAAGCACAAGCCTCCGGTTGATCTTATTTGAATATCTTTCTCTAATTTTTTTTTTCTTATCCTAAGATATTAAAGTTATACTTTCAAGATGTTTGAAGATAGCTAGGTGCCATATTTTGAAGAAACACGAACGTGACCGAGCGTTCTTTTTAATTCAGCCTTCAAGGATCTGAGGTAGTTTTATTCAAATTTAAGCATACTGCGAGGATTATGTTTGTGTAGTATCTAATATCTATAGTTGGGGTGTATAATTGGATGGTTCATGAGAACTTTTTGTGGGCAGATAAGGTGAAACCCCAAAATTGGTCGAAGTGCCTAGCTTCTTCTTGAGTTTGTGCGGCAGCGCGGTTAGCGGAGTTAGACCTTTTCGCCTAATGCAGTTTCAAGTCATGCTCATGTACAAAGTAAAAAATTATAAGGTTTTTTGTTTTCTCCCAATTAGTACTTCTCGATAATTGTTTAGTCTATTTGAAATATTTTGTGATCCCTCTTTATTTCCGTGACTCACTGCATGTCTTTCTTGATTCTAAATAAATTAATTCTTAGATATTGAAAATTATTCTATTATATATCATTGATTTCTAACTTACAAATAGCACAAACTCTATGGAAGCCATCAGTAATTGAAGAAGAAATTGTGTTCAATTGGAAAATATAGACTATGTGTGAATTTGGATAAATGTTCAAAAGCATTGACGAACATAATGTTCACAATCTTGATGGCATGTACTACAACTTAGGTGAAAGTTACATGGTAGCTAGCTAAGCCATATCTCCCATGAAAATCCAAGGCGTCAAGGTTGAGAAGAAAAAGCATATGTATAACAGAAACGATTTTTTCGCTGGATACTAGGATGTGTTGGTCGTTTTGTGTGAAATTCATTGATTGTTAGCTTTTAGTTGTCTGATTTTCCAATTATTTCAGTTTGTGTGCAGTTTTATTTTAGTTGAGTGTGTTCAATAGCCAATGTAATAAAATATATGTTCTCTAAGGTGTAATAAAATATGTGTTCCAAAATATATAACATCGTGTATTTTCGTGCAGTAACTAATGTATTGTTTTCGAAAAATATTTCATAGTACTTTTTATCTATAATATTTATATTTATTTGCTTTTGATTTTTGAATGTTTAATGGTCGCCGTGCATCGCACGGGTGGGTGTACTAGTTGATATAATATGAATAATAAATTTCCTTATTCCAGATGCAAAGAATGAAGTAAAAAAAAAATAAAATGAAACCGCTAGCAGACGGTTGTAAATAATTAAAGGAGGAATTGGATAACTATAATTAAGGAAAAAATACCACGTATTCAGGAAGTTAAAAAGAGCCGAATTAAAAATATATTATATGATTAAAACCATAGATTTAATAAAATTAATGGATGAGATTCGTTCCTAGTTCTCAATAAATGGAGAGGTTCTTATTTGATCCAATCTCTCTCTCTATATATATATAGAGAGAGAGTTTGGTTCATATGATAATAAATCCTGGTGTGCTAAATAAGAATGAATCTGGACTGTTGATTTTAATCAAATCTATGGTTGTCATTGATTTAAGCATGGTTTCAAGGTGCAATAAGCATGATTTCATTTAAGCATGAATTGGTACATTTAAAAGCTCAAATATATAATAAGCATAATTTTATGCACACTTAAGCATAATTTTGTATACCTTTAAGCATTTTTAACATTTTAACACGTCAGGATTTATTAACACACGAACCGTTCCATCTATATATATATATATATATATATAATTCAAAAATATTTAGATACGAGCAAGCTGTTGAAGATAACATATAAAATGAGAAAAAAAAAAAATCTATTATTGGATAGTGCTTCTTATTCTCGTATATCATGGCAAACGAGGAGACCATTATATAAGTCATACTAAATCTGGTAACAAACGAAGGGATTAATTAAGAAAATATTGCATTATCTAGCTAATAATAGCCAACATCCAAAACAAATTTTGGCTGGTAAATCATTTCTCATAATATTACGTTAGAATAAAAATTAATGAAAAAAATAACGAAAAATAATGATTATGTGGACAAAATATAATAAAAGGTACTCACAATATATGCACACAAAAGGTGACTAGTAAATCATTACTCATAAAATTCTAGAATAAATTATGGAAAGTGAAAAAGCATTTTCTCTCTAATTAATTTTAATTATCATTGTTGAGTTGCGGATAATACGCTAGGATTCTCCTCCATTTTGTTTCACACTCTTCCTAGCATATTATCGAATTAGATTCATATACTCCCTATGTTTTTTTTGTTTTTTTTTATAAATGTTTCGGCCGCCAAATTGCACATACGAAGAAACTGTGTAAATTTATATTTTAACCTCATTTATTATTCTCATTTTCGGAGCACCAACTTATATATAATATTAATTATATGGGTAACATTGAAAAAATATAGCTATTATGTCATCGAATTCCAAAATATGACATTTAAAAACAAACAACAAAAATAGTAAACAAGACACTTAAAAAAAATGGAGGGAGTATTACTTATTTTAATTAGAAGAGCCAGTGATCACCTACTAAATAGACTCCCACAAGTGTATGAGTTCAATTGTAGTACAATGGAAATCAAGGTCGATCCTCGGAGACTAGATCGATAGAAGTACAAGTACCATTACTAAATTGCTTGGATTTACCTAAGCTAACGAATATTTTTGGTTTGATTTTAGAACTAACTACTTAAAGCAAAAGAGACTAAGTAAATAAAAACATGCAAGTAAACAAAATGATTGGAAATCAAAGGAAGAAAGCTATCCTAGAGACTTGGCATCAATGATTTTGCAAGTGAACTGATTATAACCACACTAATCCTATGATTGAAATTTACTTAATAAGGCAATCACGAATTAGACTTGGCCCCCTCCCGGACGACCAATTCCATAGATTACTAGCTAGAAACGTTGTCCCCAACCGAATGCTAGTCTATAACTCCAAAAAGTGTTTAGGATCAATTGCCCTCAGTCAACTCTCAACCTCCCGGTTTATTGAATTAACATGTTTAAAAGGTAGCTAATCATGTTAACAAGCAGTTAAAGCATGATTAATAAGAATAAGCAAAAACCCAATCATAGAATAGCATGATCAATCACAATCCATTACAAAATCACTTAGCCAAATCTCTAGAATAAAGAAAATTAGCCACACATGTTCATAGCTAGCATAATCTCCAAATACAAAGAAATCATAGAATAAAAACTAGAAAAAAGAGAAATTGAGAAATCAAATCCTATTTTCAAGCCTTGATTCTTGATCCTTGATGCCTCCTCTCCAAATGCTCCCAAGTGTGGATGAATCCCCTCTCAAAAATGGATGGAAAATGGAAGAATTTGATGAAAGGAAAGTGGGTAGAGATTTGGTGTGTGTTCTAGGTGTAGTGTGTGTGAAGGGAGGTTGTTAACCTAGAAAAATGTGCATCTTGAGGTATTTATATGTTCTTAGGAGATGGGTCAAATTTGTAATTTAGGAAAGATGGAAATAGGGATGAAAATGTAATAATATGGAAAATGGGTAGGGGTGAGTATTCGGGTTTCGGATCGGGTTTTTAGTAAAATTGAAAAACCGAAAAAATTCGGATTTTGAAAAATACACCCGAACCCGAACCCGAATTAAAAAAAACTCGAACCCGAAAAACCGAAATTAATTTCGGTTTTTCGGTTTTCACCCGAAAATCCGAATTATTTTTAAAATATAGAAAAAATATATATTGTTTTATTCACTTATAAATTTAATCAACACTAATTTTCATCCAAACTCAATACTAATAATATTTTTACTACAATTTATAATAGCAAAATTATCCATAATCCATTTCAACCTAGATTATTAATATTATATATTATATTTATATATAATAATATTAATAATAATTTTAATATATGTAAATTCGGGTTTCGGGTTTTAAAAAAAATTACCTGAACCCGAATCCCGAATTTCAAAACCGAATACACCCGAAATTCTGAAAAAACCCGAATAACCCGAACCAAATTTTTATTTCGTTTCGGTTTCAGTTCGGTTTTCGGGTTTCGGGTAATAGTGTTCTCCCCTAAAAATGGGAGGGGAAAAATACGAAATCCGGGAGAAGGGAAATGAGCAGAGCGACCGCACGCTGGGTCGCGCGGCTCAGCACAAATTTTCCTCTTCAGCGCGCGACCCAGCCCCCTCTCTGAAGTGACTGCGCGCTGGGTCGCGCGGCTCAGTACAAAAATCCTTCTTGAGCGTGCGAACCAGCCCCCTCTCTGAAGTGACCGCGTGCTGGGTCGCGCTCATGCTCACTTCAGGCTTCTTTTTCACTTCTTCGACTCGTTCGAGCTCCAATTCGCATCCCGTCTTTTCCTACGGGCTTCTCTTGCTCCGAGCATCGACATGCCTTTCTCCTTATTGCCAAATTTATGCTCATTTTCCTACAAAATGCAAGAAAAACTCGAGAAGCAATAAATTCAACAATTAAAGATAATCACATGCAACAAGGTATAAACTAACAACATTTCACCCAAAACTATTAACTTGTTATCCTAATTTGAAGAGTAAAAACCATATTTGTTAGCCAGTCGGCACTAATTTGATTATTACATCAAAAATTTAAGTGAAGCCGAACTTACTGCAGGACATGATCACAAGTGGTAAGAAATTTGAAAAGTGGCAATTATTCTGAAGAAAAATGACACATATTGTTTAATACAGTGACGGTCCGGATGAGATCATCTGTACTCATTTTCATGTTCCAATTGAATTTATAGTATTAGTTTTATATTATTTTTAATAAAAATAAAAAACTATAATATAATAAATTATAAATAAAATTTAAATTTTTTAATAATTACATTCTCTAATTTTGAATTTATCTACCCTAATATAACTAATAAAATTGAAATTAAATGTTAAAAAATAATTACAAATCCTAATTGGATGGGTTCCCTACAAAGTAATTATAAAATTAAACTAAAATTATTAAAAAGAATGCATAAAATTAGTAGAAATTAAGATTTGTTACACGATTAAAACACGAAAATAAGTATACAGGGAATCCCAATTAAGTGGTGACGGTCGTCGTGAAAAATGACACGTAATATATTCTGAAGAAAAGTAACAATACTTCAACCATTTTAAACAATGATAATATCAGATTGGTAATGTTTTAGGTCACATAATAATTACTACTATTGACATTAAATAAAAGTAATATATGGAATAATATCAACACGGTTTGAAATATATATAAAATGTTGTACAAATCGAAATAAAGGGGGTCGTCTTCTGTGATCACACTGCGTTGAGTGCGTTCAGTAAAACCGTGTGAAGAAGGTCAACTATGTCCTTCGCCTTGCCACGGAATTCACCCCGCATCTTCATAATTTAAGAACGTACTAGCATGAGATGAAGGGTAGTTTAGTCATACTATAAGTATGAACAGTTTTTATTATTTTAAGCACCGCTTAATTTTTTTTGGCAGAAATGCTAAAAAGAAACAGACATAAGATTGAATCATTATTCACGTCGAATTCTCAGTCTCAATTTCAGTGTTTTAAAGTGATTTTTTTTTTAGTTTTTTTTAGTTTTTGTGTATTGTGTTTCTTTCCAATATATATATCATTCAAAATTAAAGCAAAAATCTGAAGGTGCGCAGCAAATCCAAGAACAAGAGGTTGATTAATCACTATACAAAATACTCTGAAATATTGAAAACAACCGATTAAAACATAAACTATCAATTCATTATCAAGTCTATCTACCCTATGTTTAATTAGAGCAGAGAGAAAACAAAAATTATATTTAATTAATGATAACATACATGGTGTATAGATGAAGAAATTAATTCTGTGGTGTGGTGTGTACGAATAGACTTGCATGCTCTTGCTGTTGTTGCCGCACAAGTGTGAATTCAATGGAATTCGCTAGGGCATTGACCGACTATTTCTCGCTCTATTTGTTAGATTGTCACGCTTTAATTTATTTGCATTTAATTACTCCTTCCACCCAATTTAATTTCTTTCTGCATATAATATTACTCCATCCCAATCAGGGCAGAGCCAGACTTCCGACGTAGGGGGTCACCGTCGGCGCTTGGTGAAGACTCCGCCGATGGATTAGCAACGACGGGAGGGGATGGCGGCGACTATTGAATTGTGATGAGAATATGAGATTGGGGGCGACGACGCGGCTGTTCGCGAATTTATTCAGAATTAGGGAAAAATTAGGAATATTGGTATTTTTTTATACTTTTAATAATTTAATTGTGAAATTATTAATATACCATTCATTTTTTTTTTCAAATTCTAGTGGGATCACTTGATCCCACTGCCACCATGCTGGCTCCGCCTATGATCCCAACCGTGTATGCAACTTAGGGTGTGTGTGATTGGCTAATTATTCGAGAGAATTTATAAGGCACTAAGAGTTTATAAGATATTTGAAAAGTTTATAAGACATAGTAAAAAATAAGTTGGGGTGATAAAAGCTTATTTTAAGTATTTTATAAGCTCTTATAGCTTATTTTTGGAACTTATAAGCACTTAAAGAGGTTATTTTACTAAACAAATTTTTAGAGCTTGTAAACTCTAAAACAACTTATAAGCTTAACGAAACACCCGATAGACAATGGTGCGTGGATAAACACTTTGTAACATTCTAGACACATATTGAATTTAATTGCAGAATTAATGATGTGATCTAGCTATGAGTATTTACTAAACTCATAATAATATTTGAATTGTAGGGTTCATCTCTTGTAAAGAATCGGAATATTCAGACAGTTGATTATGCGACATGTTATCATATATAGACTATATAGTACTACATCCGTCAACGATCTTTAGACACTAATACTATATTGGGGCGTTCATCATCTATAGACACTTTTATTTTTTAGTAATGAGTCATACAACTTTAACACTTTAATACTTTGACACTTTAACACTCACAAAAATTTTAGATGGACCCACAATTATTCTACTTTAACACTTTAACACATTAATTTATTAATATATCATCACAATGCATTGAACTTTGTGCCAAAATTTTTGTATCTGAAGATTGTGGACGGAGGGAGTATATATTATTTATACTATGTACTCGTTTGGTTCAAGTTGGGTAACAGAAAGAGAATGAAGTCAAGTCAAGTAAGGGAATGAAATCAATAATGATTACTTTTATTGAGTGTTTAGTTCAATGGTGGAAAGGGAGTCACTTGTAAGTGATTCCCTTTCTCCATGTTTCCCCTCCTCCTTGAGGAGTAACAATTTAATGGATTGAATTACCTCCAAGGGTAATGGATAACACATTACTCAAACCAAACAACAAATAATAAAATCTCTTAATTGTTTCCCTTTTGTAACCCAAAAAAGAGTTAACCAAACAAGGGCTATGCGTGTTTGTGTATCAAATTTCTTAGAGCAGGCTAATCCAAATGAGTAACGCGTGTATTGCATATATATATATAAACTAAACTGTATATAGAGAGAGGTAAAAGAACAAAATAAAAAATATATATTTTTTAGAGAAATGATCCGGATTGTTGATCACTATATGCATGTGATTTATGGTCCAAATTAACTGATACATTATAATTGAATATAACATGTAATATATTTGTGCATAAGATGCATTATTTTTTATTTTTTATGTACCTATACGTAAGTATCAAATTGTATACAAATATAATTACATGTCGTGTATAGATTCGAGCACTTTTTGCATGTTCGCACATCATGAGTACTTATACATGAACCATTTCCCGCGTGTGAAATAAACTGATGCATGAGATAATTTTATAGAAACGTTCCACTGCATGATGCCGCTCACTGTTGATAGTCTAGTGTCATGATGGTAATTTTTCTAATGGGTTTAAATTTTTTTATATAATATAATCTTTTCATATGGTTTTAAATTTGATATATATATATATAGGGTTTGATTCTGGTGGAAACTAATTATACTATAAAATTTAAAAAAATTTAGATACCATTGATTGGAGTAGAATGAATGGCTAAGATTAAACTGAATCTTAATCAATGCATATTAATTAATTAGTAAGGGTAATAAAGTCTACTTTATTTCTTTCGGTGGCTTTTCCCATATCATTTCGCTGACTTTTTGGGATTAACACAAAACCTTCTTAAAATAAAATATGCCTTGCAGGAGTTATATATTTTTTTTCTTCTTTCTAATCCGGATATCATGATCAATGACTGTTTTTAGTTATGCTTATTATTACCCAATATGATGCAAGTAATTATATATTAATCCGTTATTATGCATGATATTTTGGCTGCATTTTCTTTTACTTTTGTTTGCATTTCTAACATTGTATAACATTCACCCTATACCATATTATTTTATTTATATTTATATTTGTATTTATATTTAAGATTTATAATTTTTATTTTACTATTTTGGTCATGATAAATTTTAAAGTGCTCGATAATGTTAATCAAGGAAAAATAATAGACCAATAATTTTTTAGTTTGTGAAATTTTTTCCGTTGAAAAAATATTAGTTGTGCATATTATTACACAATGTGATGCACATAATCATAACATCATGCATATTAGTCATGTACAACATAAAATTGCATACGATATTTTTGCTGCATTTCCTTTTAGATTTATTTGCATCTTTAATCATCTTTTCTTTTCTCATCTTCAGTCTACTACTTGATAATACATGAGTTAATCTCGAAAAAATAATAGATTGAAGATTTTTTTAGTTTGTGCAATTTTTTTGATGAAAAAAATATGAGTTAATTTTTTTTTTACTTCCAAATTAATGCATAATGATTGTTCAAAATATGCATAATAAATATGCAGATAATGCATTTCTTTGTTATGCAATTTATCTTCAACTATAATGCCACATATTGTATAATATGGAGTAACTTTTAAAAAGACATGATTATATATTATTATCAAATATTGAGGATTAATTATCTCTACACCTTAATTGAGATTAATAAACCACAATTGACTATTAATAGTATAAACCATATATAACATATTTAGAAAGCAATGTTATATATTATTATAAAAAATGAGGTATTAGTTTTTTTACAAAAATGATGTATTTTTTAAAATAATAACATACCAATGGTATAAACTTAAAATGTTGATGCATTTTATATATAATGATAATGCATAATCAAGTGATGACCAAGGCATTTCATTTTGCATATTCTTTTGAATTCTTATGCATAACCTAAATATAAATAAAATAATAAGAATAATTTTGAAAATATAAACCCCAAACCTAATTAAGGAGACTAAAAAAAAGCCTAAACCCTAGACGATAAAAACTAAACCCTAATTGAGGAAACTAAATCACAAGCCCTGGTTGGTATGATATATATAATCTAAACCTTAAACCATAGTTAAGAAAATTAAACCTAGTTGAAAATCTATCTAAATCTATACCCTAAACCCTAGTTGGGGAAACTAAACCCTAGGCGGTGAAAACTGAACCCTTATAGGGAATCTAAAATATAGTTTAAAAAACTAAACCTTAGTCAAGAAAATTAAATTTTAGCAAGTAGGCAACTGACAAACATGGTTTTTACTCGTCAAATTAAGAAAGAAATTAGGGGTTTTTCGGTGAATTAGTTAAATGTTTATACCTCGTGCATGCGATTTCCTTTACTTTTCGATTGTATTGCTTCTCGTGTTTTTCTTAAATTTTTAGGAAAAGGAGCATGAAATTGATAAAAGGAAGGGACGTGTATCGAGATTCGAGGTGAAACAAGGGCGACCGGGCCTAGCTACTGAAGCGGGTCGCGCGCGCATGAAGAAAAGTTATACTGAGCCGCGCGACCCGGCGCGCGGTCGCGCCGCCCCTCCACTGCTTTTGGGATTTCGCATTTTCACCCTCCTACTTTCATTTTATTGCAATTTTACCCCCATTCTCCATTTTCTTAAATTACATTTTTCACCCCACCTTCATAGAACATATAAATAGCTTTGGAGGCACACATTTTTAGGTTAACACTCACTCACCCACACACACTACACCTAGAACACACACCAAATCTCTACCTACTTTCCTTTCATCAAATCCTTCCATCTTTCATCCATTTTGAGAGGGGGATTCATCCACACTTGGGATTTCTTGGAGAGGGAGCATCAAGGATCAAGAATCAAGGCTTGGAAATAGGATTTGATTCCTCAATTCCTCTTTTCTCTAGTTTTTATTCTATGATTTCTTGGTATTTGGAGATTATGCTAGCAATGAACATGTGTGGCTAATTTCCTTTATTCTAGAGATTTGGCTAAGTGATTTTGTAATGGATTGTGATTAATCATGCTATTATATGATTGGGTTTTTGCTTATTCTTATTAATCATGCTTTAAATGCTTGTTTAATTGATTAGCGACCTTTTAAACATGATTAATTGATATTGGATCAAAATTCGGGAGATGAGATTCAATATAGAATTGTGATTAATAGGCACTTTAATTCAATAAACCGGGAGGTTGAGAGTTGAGTGAGGGCAATTGATCCTAAGCACTTTTTGGAGTTATATGCTAGCATTCGGTTGGGGACAACGTTTCTAGCTAGTAATCTACGGAATTGGTCGACCGGGAGGGGGCCAAATCTAATTCGTGATCGCCTTATTAAGTAATTTCCAATCATAGGATTAGTGTGGTTATGATAAATTCACTTGCAAAATCATTGATGCCAAGTCTCTAGGATAGCTTTCCTCCTTTGATTTCTAATCACTTTGTTTACTTGCATGTTTTCATTTACTTAGTCTCTTTTGCTTTAAGTAGTTAATTCTAAAACTAAACCAAAAATATTCGTTAGCTTAGATAAACCCAAGCAATCTAGTAATGGTACTTGCATTTCTATCGATCTAGTCTCCGAGGATCGACCTTGATTTCCATTGTACTACAATCGAACCCATACACTTGTGGGAGTCTATTTAGTAGGTGATCAAGTTTTTGGCGCCGTTGCCGGGGACTAGTAAAGTTAGAAAGTGTGATATTGTGAAAAATTAGGAGGGCTTACTTTAAGCATTTTATTTACGTATTTTACTTGTTTTTGTTCGGTTCTTGTGTTGACTTCATCTTGGTATTGGTTGATAGGTAGTGCATGAGAACAAGGTCTAAGGGGAATCCAACTAATCCCATAAACCTTGAGATCGAAGCACATTGTCGACACAACAACGCAAGACGAAGGAATACAAGGATTAGTGAAGACATGGCAAATCCGGGTGAAGGTGCTCTTATTCGCCAAATGCAACAACAACTTGAAGCTATGCAAGCACAATTGCAAGCTCAAGAGGCCGAGAGGAATAGGCCACGACCTCCTCCCATTAGTGAAGTCTTTCATCCAATGGTGCATCAAGGCATGATGAACGGCCCAAGAGTTGAAGCCAACAATTATGAATTCAAGCCCGCTCTTATCTCTATGATAAAGCAAAATCAATATGGAGGGAGAGCTCATGAGGATCCAAATGCTCACTTGTCTCAATTTCTAGAGATTTGTAGCACCATCAAGATGAATGGAGTGCCCGAAGATGCAATCAAGTTGAGGCTCTTTCCATTCTCCCTTCATGATAAGGCAAAGCTATGGTACAACTCGTTGGAAGCCGGAAGTATCGACAAATGGGATGACATGGTACAAAAGTTTCTTTTGAATTTCTTTCCTCCCGGAATGACTATGAAACTCAAGTCTCAAATCACTCAATTTCAACAACTAGAAGGTGAATCTTTCTATGAGGCTTGGGAAAGGTTTAAGGAGATGTTGAGGAGATGCCCAAATCATGGGTTTGACCAAGAGTCGAAAATATGTTTCTTCTATCATGGGTGTAGTGTTGAAATGAAAAGGCTATTGGATGCCGCGGCTAATGGAGCTTTGATGAGGAAAAGTCATGAAGAAGCTTTGGAAATCATAGAAAACATGGCCATGAATAGCTATCAATGGCCAATGGAGAGAACCATAATGAAGAGGGTTGCATCTACTACTACTCCAACGGATCCTATGGAGCTATTGGCGGCCCAATTGTCTACCATGAATAGCAAAATTGATGTTATGGCCAAGCAAAGGATGGAGCCTACACCTACTATGGAAGAGCAAACTCAATATGAAGATGTCAACTATCTTCACAATAATAGGAGCTATGGAAATTATAGACCTCAACAAGGAGGCTATCAAGGAGGTAACCAATATCATTAAGGTTACCAAGGTATGCCTAGACACCCTAATCTCTCATATGGAAATCCTAACAATGCATTGCAACCTCCTCCGGGTTTCTCGGTATCTCATGGAGTTATTAATGAAGAAAAAAAACCTAGTACGGAGGAATCAATTTTGAAAGTGCTTACGTCAATGCAAGCCAAACTTGATAGTGGAGATGCTAGAATGAGTAAAGCCGAATCAAGCATAGAGGCTCAAGGGACCCAATTGAAGATGATTGAGAAGCAATTGGGGCAACTAGCTACGGTTCTTAGTAATCAACACAATGAAGGGAAATTTCCAAGTGCTACAATAGTGAATCCAAAGGAGCATGCAAATCGATTGAATTGAGAAGTGGGAAGGCTTATGAGGGACCAAAGATGCCTACTCATGAGGATGAGCATGAGAAGTTTGAGAGAGACAATGGTGCTAAATTCAAAGAAAAGGAGGGTGAAAAAGAAGGCTCCAAGAAGCAAAATGAAGATCTCATTCCTCCACCTTATGTGGCACCTCCGGCCTACAAACCTCCTCTTCCATTCCCACAACGATTCCAAAAGAAGAATGTTGAGGAACAATTCTCCAAGTTGCTTGATATTTTTAGGAAGATGCAAATTAATATTCCACTTGTTGAAGCCCTTCAACAAATGCCAATCTATGCAAAGTTTCTTAAGGAGGTCGTTTCCAAGAAGAGAAGGTTGGACGAGATGGAAACGGTTAAGTTAACCGAAGAGTGTAGTGCCATTCTCCAAAGAAAATTACCAACTTAGGCCAAAGATCCCGGAAGCTTCACCATCCCTTATGACATTGGAAATGATAGATTTGAAAAGGCTTTGTGTGATTTAGGAGCAAGCATAAATTTGATGCCCTTGTCGATTTTCAAGAAGTTGGAGATTGGAACGATTAAGCCTACCTCAATTGCCTTGCAAATGGCGGATCGTTCAATCTCCTATTCTAGAGGAGTCGTAGAGGATGTACTAGTCAAGGTTAATGACTTTATTTTTCCGGTGGACTTCGTGGTATTAGACATGGATGAGGACAAGGATGTCCCATTGATACTAGGACGTCCATTTCTAGCCACCGGAAGGGCCTTGATTGATGTGTCAAAGGGGGAGCTCACTCTTCGAGTCAATGATGAGAGCCATACCTTCTCGATCTATAATGCTCTAAAATTTCATGAAGATGAGGAAGATAAGCAAGTGGAGGAGTGTAAAGTTTTGAGCATAGTTGACTCTTGTGTTCAAATGGAGGCCCCACATAAAACCAAGGACCCTTTGGAGAATATCCTTCTCAACTCTTCTCCATTTTTTCATGCCATGATGATCTTTTCAACTTGGATATGATAGAAATTACCAATGCTTTGAATGATGTGCAGGAAATTCCAAGAAAGATGAGAGAAAGTTTCATTGATCCAAGAAATGGAGTGGCAAAAGAAGAGGAAAAGCAAGAAGGGGACGACAACAAGACTCCCAAGTCGGATTTGAAGCCGCTTCCCCCACATTTGAAGTATGCTTTCCTTGGAGAAGGAGAATCATATCCGGTGATCGTATCTTCTTCCTTAACTCCTATTGAAATTGAAAAATTGCTTAAGGTGTTAAGAGAACATAGGTCGGCCATAGGATGGACTATCTCGGATTTGAAAGGGATTAGCCCTTCTATTTGCATGCATAGGATTTTAATGGAGGATAACTATAAACCTAAAAGGCAAAATCAAAGAAGATTAAATCCTATGATGCAAGAAGTTGTTAGAAAAGAGGTCCTTAAGTTGTTTGATGCGGGTATTATCTTCCCTATTTCGGATAGTGAGTGGGTTAGCCCAACTCAAGTGGTAGCTAAAAAGGGGGGTATGACCGTAGTAAAAGGTGAGAATGATGAAATGATTGCTACTAGGGTAGTAAATGGTTGGAGAGTTTGCATTGACTATAGGATGCTAAATGCCGCCACTAGAAAAGATCACTTTCCTCTTCCATTTATAGATCAAATGCTTGATAGGTTAGCCGGATTTGAGTATTATTGTTTTCTTGATGGTTATTCGGGTTACAATCAAATCATGATTGCACCCGAAGACCAAGAGAAAACCGCCTTTACTTGTCCTTATGGTGTCTATGCTTATAGGTGTATGTCTTTTGGGCTTTGTAATGCCCCGGCTACCTTTCAAAGATGCATGATGTCTATTTTTCATGATTTGATTGAAAGAATAATGGAAGTTTTCATGGATGACTTTTCGGTGTTTGGATCTTCTTTTGATAATTGTTTGGATAATCTTACTTTGGTATTGAAACGTTGTGAGGATACTAACTTGGTCTTAAATTGGGAAAAATGTCATTTTATGGTCCGAGAAGGTATTGTTCTTGGGCACAAAGTGTCTTCTATAGGTTTGGAGGTTGATCGTGCGAAGATCGTTGCCATTGAAAAGCTTCCGCCTCCACGTAATGAACGGGGTGTGAGAAGTTTCTTGGGGCATGCGGGATTCTATAGAAGATTCATCAAGGATTTCTCAAAGATTGCAAGACCTCTTTGCCACTTGCTTGAAAAGGAGGCCACTTTTGAGTTCAACAAAGAGTGTGAAGTCGCTTTTGAAACATTAAAGAGGGCATTGGTGAGTGCACCAATTTTGATAACTCCAAATTGGAGCGAACCATTTGAGGTGATGTGCGATGCTAGTGATATAGCCGTGGGGGCCGCCTTGGGGCAAAAGAGGGACAAAATATTTAGGGTCATCTACTATGCTAGTAGGACCCTAGATAAAGCTCAAGTTAATTACACCACAACGGAGAAGGAGTTGCTAGCGGTGGTTTATGCCTTCGACAAATTCCGTTCCTACCTAATTGGAGCCAAATGTACGGTTTACACCGATCATGCCGCTCTTCGGTACTTATTTGAGAAGAAGGATGCTAAGCCAAGGTTGATAAGGTGGATTCTTCTACTTCAAGAGTTTGATATTGAGATCCGGGATCGGAAGGGTTGTGAGAATGTGGTGGCGGATCATCTTTCAAGGATAGAGAATCCGGTGGAAGGAGAAAATCATGATGTGCCAATCAAAGAGGAGTTTCCGGATGAACAACTTTTTGGGCTTCAAGAGCTTTTCAATCTTCGACTCTCAACACCTTGGTATGCCGACTTTGCAAACTTTCTTGTTGCAAGAGAGCCTCCTCCCGACATGTCCTCTTCTCAAAAGAAGAGATTCTTCCATGATGTGAAATTTTACATGTGGGAAGAGCCTTACCTTTATAGAAGGTGTGCCGACATGGTGGTTCGAAGATGTGTACCTCAAGAGGAATGGTCTTCTATCATTAGCCAATGCCACTCTTCATTGAGTGGTGGGCATTTTGGAGCACATAGGACGGCCATGAAGGTTCTTCAAAGTGGTTTCTATTGGCCCTCGCTCTACAAAGATTGTTATGAGTTCGTGTCTCGGTGTGATAGGTGCCAAAGGACGGGCAACATTTCCAAGAAGCATGAGATGCCATTGACAAATATCGTTGAGGTAGAGCTTTTTGATGTGTGGGGCATAGATTTTATGGGCTCATTCCCTACTTCATTTGGTTATCAATACATCTTGTTAGCGATTGATTATGTCTCAAGATGGGTGGAGGCCATTCCTACCCAAACTAATGATGCCAAGATTGTTTTGAAGTTTGTTCAAAGGAATATTTTGTCGAGGTTTGGAGCTCTAAGGGCCGTTATTAGTGATGGGGGAAGTCATTTTTGCAATAAGTGGGTGGCTAATCTTTTAACAAAGTTTGGAATCAAGCACAAGGTCACCACCGCCTATCATCCCAAGCTAATGGTCAAACGGAGTTAGCAAATCGAGAAATCAAGAGGATTTTAGAGAAAACGGTCAATGGAACAAGGAAGGATTGGTCTAATTTGCTCGATGATGCTCTTTGGGCGTATAGGACGGCATACAAGACCCCTTTAGGTATGTCTCCCTATCAACTTGTCTTTGGAAAATCGTGTCATTTGCCGGTTGAGCTTGAACATAAGGCGTATTGGGCAATTAAGAAGTTGAATCTCGATTTCTCCAAAGCCGGACAAGCTAGAATGCTTCAACTCAATGAGCTTGATGAATTTCGTTGTGAGGCATTTGAGAATTCTAGCATCTACAAGGAAAGAGTAAAGAGGTTCCATGACAAGTTGATCAAACAGAGAGAGTTTGCTCCGGGGGACGAGGTACTTCTCTACAATTCTCGTCTCTCTCTCTTTCCGGGAAAATTAAAGTCGAGATGGTCGGGTCCTTTCATTATCTCTAGAGTTTTCAAAAGTGGAGCTATTAAGTTGAAGGCAAGTGATGGAAGGGTTTTTCTTGTTAATGGTCAAAGAGTGAAGGCTTATTATCGAAGTGAGCAAAAGGAGGAAGCCTCGACCATTTTTCTTATCGATTCTTGATCCACCTCGCCAAAGGAAAGTCGAGCTAACGACGTAAAACAAAGCGCTAGTTGGGAGGCACCCCAACAAGGTATCGTTTAATTTTTGCATATTAAAATTTTTATCTTTTGAGTTAGAAATTTTGCCACTATTAGTTTAATTAGGTTTTGTTATTTAATTTTCAAGTTATTATGTATATATATATATTCCATATATATACATTATAAATTTGAAAATCAAATAATATATAGTATATTAAAAAAAAAAAAAAAATTGAAAAATGGGCTCGCGCGCGACCGGGCCTAGCTACTGAAGCGGGCGCGCGGATGGGTCACGCGGAGAAGAAGAAAATTCCTCCTACCGCGCGCGACCCGACCCCTCCTCTGAAGCGGGCACGCGCGGTCCTCCTTAGGTGACGGGTTTTTTCCCTCTTTTCTCCCATTTTTTTTCACACACTCTCCACCCTTTTCTCCCTTCTCTCTTCACCACACTCGAACTCTACATCGAATCCACCAAGGTATGTCGTTCTTTACTTTAATTCTTGTTATATTCTTGTTCTTGGGTGGATTTAACAAGGTTCTATGGATTAATTCTTCCAAAAATTCAAGATTTGAACATTTTTTGAATTTGGGGCTCTTCCAAACTCGAAAATTGTTATGTGTTTTAATGGATGGATTGATGCTTGGGTTGTTGTTTCTACATGTCTAGGAGCTTGAATTCATGTGTTAATCTTGTTGGGCATGGTTGAAACTTGAGGAAATTTGGAAATTTCATTGTAGTAGAAGCTAGGGTTCTTCAATGGTGAAATTTTCAAATGTGATGAATATTCAATTTGATGCTTGGAATGGTGTTCTTACATGTTTAGAAACTTAATTCCATGCTTGATTTTGAATGGGTATGATTCCAAGTAGTGAAATTAGGAAGAATCCCAATGTAGAAATTTTGGTGTTCTTCATTTTGGGGGATTTTTCCTATATTTGTTTAATTGCTTGAATTGGTGCTTGATTCATATTCATGAGTTACATAAGTGATTTGCTATGAGGTTATTCATGATTTTGTGCTTGAAGTTCTCGATCTTATGATGTTTCTATTGATAAGTTCTTCATAAATCATGAATGAATGTTTGTTGTTTTGGGTTTGAATTGAATACATGTTCTTATGTGAAGAAGGGTCGAGAATGAGGATTCTTTCTATGCTTCTTTTGCTTAGAATTAAGCAATCCTTTATTGAAATATGGTGGTCACCAAGTTTGGGGGATTGTTGAGTGGGAAATTGAAAGGTTTGAGTTTGTTCATCATGATCTAAACTCCGTTGTTCTTTGTGTTTTAGGTATAATGGCTGGAGGAAAAAGAAGTCGCCCAAGCACTTCCCAATCCATTGAGAGGGCTTATGCTGAAAATGAGCCCGGTCATTATGGCATTATGATGGAGATGATGAACAAATTCCATAACTACTTGTGGCCTCGACATCCCCCACCTCCATGATTTTGTGAGCTTCGATAAGTAAACCATCCTTTCTTCTTCAAACTTATTTCACACTTTGTGTATAAATAAGTTTGGGGGGATTGGCGGAATGCGGTTTACTTATCTTACTATCTTTTAATTGTTTTCCGTATGTTTAATTTATTTTCATTGAATTAGTTTAATTGGTGTGAATTGTATGGAGTGATGATAAAATTGTGTTTTGTCGGCATTTCAAACTTGAATTTTTGATGGTGCTTAAGGAACAAGAGTGAGCATTGAGAATTTTATAAGCATGTGTGCATGAGTTTGATGTGGCCGATGATGACATAGAAAATTGTTTTGTTCATTTGGGATGGGAGCATTTGATCTATGCATACATGATAAGTTGATCAAAAATGAAAAGTTGATGCATTTTGGCACTTTTTGAAATCTTGAATCAAAATTTATACCTTGTGAGGATTTGAGCCTAATTTTTCTTGATGTGTGATAATTTGAACATGCTTGATGCCCTCTAGAACTTGCCATCATTCTTCCTCGAAATGTGAGTAGATGTGTTTTGAGTTTAGAAATGATTTAAGGCCATCCTTGTTAGCCATTTTACCCAAAAAGAAATTGACCAAATTTTCATAATAATCCTAGTCAACCCTTTTGAGCCTTAGCCTTTCTTTGATTAGACAAGCATAAAAAGGGGTAGAACTTGGGTTTAGTGAAGATCTTTGATGAAAAATGAGTGAAGTTGATAATAAGAATGAAAAAATCCCCCTTGCTCTATATTTGTGAATGTCGGAAAATATGTTAGTACCTTTATACGCTCTAGTTTGCTTAAAAAAAAAAAAGAGCATAAAAAGGTATGGTTAGCATAACATCTTGGAAAAGAGTTCATAGTAAGGGATGTGAAGATTTTTGTTTTGGTTGTTGAAAAGGGGAATTAAGAGAAAACCAAATTTGTTTCACACAAAGTGTGGAATAAGTTGGTGGGTTTGAAGAGTTGTTGGGTGATGGTTCATTGGTTTTGTTCACTCTCATAACATTTTAGTCACGTAGCCAAAAACCTCCTACCTAACCAAAGAGCCCTTATTACAACCAAATATAAAGTCCTTTTTGATCTTCTCTTAGAACACATTGAATGAAAGAGAGGTTAGAATAATGGCAAGCTTATGGTAGGATTCTTGTATTGTTTCCAATTTGAGTGAAATACCTCCCTTGAATATACACTTACAGAGTGAAGTGCACATTTGATAAAAATCCATTTGGGAGGATTCAAGTTTTCAAGAAGGTTCAAATGTTGAGACTTGTCATTCTTTGTGAAGCATTGAGTGTATGCTAAAACATGTGTTCTCATTCTTCTTTTAAAATTTCTGAGGCCCAAGTACATCCTTGACTCATAAAATCCATGTTTTGTAATCTTCTCTTTCTTCTCTCTTTGTTGTTTGGGGACAATCAACAATTTAAGTTTGGGGGGTTGACAAACATGGTTTTTACTCGTCAAATTAAGAAAGAAATTAGGGGTGTTTCGGTGAATTAGTTAAATGTTTATACCTCGTGCATGCGATTTCCTTTACTTTTCGATTGTATTGCTTCTCGTGTTTTTCTTGCATTTTTAGGAAAAGGAGCATGAAATTGATAAAAGGAAGGGACGTGTATCGAGATTCGAGGTGAAACAAGGGCGACCGGGCCTAGCTACTGAAGCGGGTCGCGCGTGCATGAAGAAAAGTTATACTGAGCCGCGCGACCCGGCGCGCGGTCGCGCCGCCCCTCCACTGCTTTTGGGATTTCGCATTTTCACCCTCCTACTTTCATTTTATTGCAATTTTACCCTCATTCTCCATTTTCTTAAATTACATTTTTCACCCCACCTTCATAGAACATATAAATAGCTTTGGAGGCACACATTTCTAGGTTAACACTCACTCACCCACACACACTACACCTAGAACACACACCAAATCTCTACCTACTTTCCTTTCATCAAATCCTTCCATCTTTCATCCATTTTTGAGAGGGGGATTCATCCACACTTGGGATTTCTTGGAGAGGGAGCATCAAGGATCAAGAATCAAGGCTTGGAAATAGGATTTGATTCCTCAATTCCTCTTTTCTCTAGTTTTTATTCTATGATTTCTTGGTATTTGGAGATTATGCTAGCAATGAACATGTGTGGCTAATTTCCTTTATTCTAGAGATTTGGCTAAGTGATTTTGTAATGGATTGTGATTAATCATGCTATTATATGATTGGGTTTTTGCTTATTCTTATTAATCATGCTTTAAATGTTTGTTTAATTGATTAGCTACCTTTTAAACATGATTAATTGATATTGGATCAAAATTCGGGAGATGAGATTCAATATAGAATTGTGATTAATAGGCACTTTAATTCAATAAACCGGGAGGTTGAGAGTTGAGTGAGGGCAATTGATCCTAAGCACTTTTTGGAGTTATATGCTAGCATTCGGTTGGGGACAACGTTTCTAGCTAGTAATCTACGGAATTGGTTGACCGGGAGGGGGCCAAATCTAATTCGTGATCGCCTTATTAAGTAATTTCCAATCATAGGATTAGTGTGGTTATGATAAATTCACTTGTAAAATCATTGATGCCAAGTCTCTAGGATAGCTTTCCTCCTTTGATTTCTAATCACTTTGTTTACTTGTATGTTTTCATTTACTTAGTCTCTTTTGCTTTAAGTAGTTAATTCTAAAACTAAACCAAAAATATTCGTTAGCTTAGATAAACCCAAGCAATTTAGTAATGGTACTTGCACTTCTATCGATCTAGTCTCCGAGGATCGACCTTGATTTCCATTGTACTACAGTCGAACCCATACACTTGTGGGAGTCTATTTAGTAGGTGATCAGCAACTAAACCTAACATGTGTGTCATAATGTATTTTTTTAATCATTTGTTATGCATATTTTGAACAATCATTATGCATTCACTTAAACACTAGAATGCATTTCGCAATAACAATTATATATATTTGATATTTCTATTAATAGCCAATTGTGGTTTATAAATCTCAATTAAGGTGTAGAGATAATTAATCCTCAATATTTGATAATAATATATAAGGTGTAGAGATGATGCATTTTTTGATCCATGATTATGCAATACTTTGAACAATTACTATGCATTTACTTTGATAGCCACATACATATTGTAATGCATTTTTATTAGATTGTGATGCATGATACTCCTATATCATGATGTGTTTTTGATGGTATAAATATTTTTCCTAATATTATCCTCGATTATAAATCCAATGATCTTTTATCATGTATTTACAAGAGTACATTTTCCCTCTAATTATTAAATTTAATACAAATTAAAATATTAAGATGTAAATTATATAATTGATTACTATGATAATAAATGTTAAGAAAATATATGCATCATTTATATTGATGTATATCCCAAATCATATATAAAAAAACATGAGAATAAAGAGGGGAAAAGAAACTTAAGGCTATAAATATATTTGAAGAAAAAAAAAACGATTTGCATAAAAAAAAATGATTGAAACATAAATTAGGAAAAAATTTGCATTAGTTGCACAATTAATTTGAGATCATGTGGATCACTTTAAATAAGGGACACGGTTACAAATATATTAAAAAAGACAAAATTAGCCTCTTTATGTATTGATTACTAATAAAATACTAATTAAAATGGTATCTAAAAATAATATCAATCATTAATTGTGACCATCAGATTGCTTAAATCAAAGGCCTGAAAAAGTTTCTAGTTTTCACAATATAAATAGTTTTTACATGATCTATCCCCTATATATATATATATACATGTTTATTTTAATGCTTAAAAGTGAATTTAAAAGAAGTTTTATGTATAATAATTTCCGCTTAACTTCGGAAGAATAAAACTGTTCAAAAATGAAAAATTAAGAAGTTAAAGAATACTCCCAATAAGGAGTTAGGGTAAATTTAAATAAGTATATTGCGTGTACAGGTATGTATGTATATAACTTAACCTATTGTGTAATTGGCTTAATATCAAATAAAATGTTCCGATTAAGAAAAGGATATTATCCAATGTAAGGTAAACAAAAAAGAAATATAGAATCATGCTGGCATAATAATCATTGCATAATCCCTTTGTATAATTTATATTTCTAATTTTTTTAAATCCCTTAATTGGCTTTAAAATTACTAAGTGATGAAATGCGCGGATGGCGACAGTCTCTTCTGGTTGACAAATTAATTAATAATACTAATTATGTGACTAATTAATTCAGTTGCATTAATTAATGTATTAGAAATGCAAATGCATATATAGTATTATATTGCCAACTGGTGAAAGTAGAAGTGAGTTGTTCACATAATTGAGGATATAAAAAAGTGGTGGGAAAATAATATAAATAAGAGCAAGTTGTCGGAGATAATATAAATTTAGATTAGTATATATGTTATGTCACCAAACAGATCTACGTACAGATACCAATGTCCCTTGCTGTTTATAATAACATGCACGACAAATTAGGCCCAATTACTTTACTAGATAAGGCAACAAATAGAATTAATCAAATCTAAGTTAAATTATGTGTATATATTTATATAATACGAAAATATTAAATGAGAGAGAGTTGATTTAATTAGTTCAGAAGTCATGTTTCACTTGAATTTGTTTCAAGATACTGTTAGAAAAGTACAACTTGCCGGACATACAATTACAATTGAAAAATCTCGAAGATTACAAGTGGGAAAAAAAAACGAAATTTGAAGTCGAGTTGAGGAAACCCTATTTCCGCAAGACAAATTACGCCCCGGGTAGTGCTCACGGATTTGGCGCTTCGTCCCCAAAGATAAAACGACTTCTCGTCTTCTTAGTAGCAGCGCCGCACACTAAGAAGCTCCGGCGAACTGGAAATAGAAGGCTAAGGAACTGAGCTCGGAAAACTGGATGCTTTAGAAGAGATGATGCAAAATGCTTTTTGTTCGTATGTCCTAGAATGGCCTGCAAAGCCTTCTATTTATAGGCTGCTCACTATGGAGGGACTTTAATGCATTAAATGCATTAATCAGCCATAAAGACTATTAGTGGTCGTGGTGGAGACAAAAGGAGAAAGGGCTGACTGTTCAGTTGAAGAGTCACCTGACTGTTCAGCTGAAGAGTCACCTTCCAAAACCTCTTCCGGATGCAGTTGAGCTAGGCAGTCATCCGAGGTGCCGAAGCCGAGGTGGCACAGGCCGAAGCCGAAGTAGCACAGGCCGAAGCCGAAGTGACTAAGCCGAGGCCGAGGCCGAAGCCGAAGTCCGAAGACCAAAGCCCGAGCCCGAGGCCGAAGTCGAAGATCGAGGACCAAGGCCGAAGCCGAAGTCGAAGACCTAGGCCGAAGCCGAGACCGAGGCCGAGGCCGACCTCATCCACAACCACTTGACATAACTTACACTTCTTTCAAGAAAGAAGTAACTCTCCACCAATCTTTTAACATTTATATCTCACTCACCGGAAATCGGTTTTGAGCATATAAATACACCACGTTCATCTACTCCGCGAGTAGAACAATAATATAATATTTAATTTAATTAATAAATTAAATATTAATTATTATTTATTTGGTCAAACCGTACCCTTATTTTTGCTTAAACCCTTTGACCACCAAACGGGCTTTGTATTTTTCAATTGAACCATCGACTTTGTATTTCCTTTTAAGGATCCCTTTGCATCCTAAGGGTTTGCACCCTTCGGGCAAATCAACCAACACCCAAGTGTGGTTCTGTCTAATGGACTCAATTCACTTTGTACCGCTTCTCTCCAAAGCGGACTATCCGATCTAGAAAAAGCTTCTTTGATCGTCGTTGGTTCTTGATCCAACATGAACACTACATAATCCGGACCAAATTGCTTTGGTTTCCGAACTCTACTACCACGTCTCGGTTCACTATCCTCTAGATTAGACCTTTGTCGCTTGCGTGACTTAGGTTCTTCATCCTTGGATTTAGAACTCGTGGCTTCACCTTCAATTCTATTGCTAGAATTGGATCCTACATTACCCTTGTCCTTACAAGGATATATGTTTTCAAAGAATATTGCATTCCTTGACTCGATCGTTGTTCCCACAGTCATGTCGGGTACTTCCGACTTGTGAATAACAAAGCGATAGGCGCTGCTGTTATGTGCATACCCACTAAAGATGCAATCAACCGTTTTAGGGCCAATTGTAACTTGTTTAGGTAGAGGCACTTCAACCTTCGCCAAATACCCCCACACTTTAAGCTATTTGTACGATGGTTTCCAACATTTCCATAACTCATAAGGTGTAACATCTTTACCTTTGAGTGGAATCTTGTTCAATAGATAGTTGGCTGTTAAGACAGCTTCGCCCCACATGTTTTGGGGTAACCCTGAACTAATCAACAAAGCATTCATCATCTCCTTAAGAGTTCGATTTTTACGTTCAGCAACGCCATGTGATTGAGGTGAGTATGGAGCCGTCGTTTGATGAATTATACCACTTTCGTTGCATAATTCCTCAAACGGAGCGACATATTCGCCACCTCTGTCACTTCGAACACTCTTAATTCGACCACTTAGTTAATTTTCGGCTTCATTCTTGAAGTGTTTAAACGCTTCAATAGCCTCATCTTTACTTATTAAAAGATAAAGATAACAATATCTCGTGCAATCATCGATGAACGTGATAAAGTACTTCTTACCAGCATGAGTTTGCACATACTTTAAATCACACACGTCGGTGTGAATTAAATCAAGGGGTTTCGTGCTCCGCTCAACCGAATGAAACGGTGGTTTTGTCATTTTTGCCTCAACACAAACTTCACATTTATTTTGAGTGTTAACTTCATTTAACTTTAGTAAATCTAAATTTACTAATCATTTTATAGCATTTAGATTAACATGTCCTAATCTACAATGCCATAAATCAGAGCACTCAACAATGTAAGAGGAAGTAGTAGCATTCTCATTACTCTTAATAGATTTGGGTACATGGCGTATAGCCAATACATTCAATCTAAAAAGACCATCAGAGAGGTAACCCTTTCCAAGGAAAGTACCACTCTTTGACAAAATGAACTTGTCAGACTCAAAAACTAGTCTAAACCCTTTATTAACTAGAATAGAGCCCGAGACCAAGTTCTTTCGGATGTCGGGAACATGCAGCACGTTCTTCAAAGTTAGAGAATTTCCCGATGTAAGCTTTAACACCACATCTCCAACTCCGACAACCACGGACGAAGCTTGATTCCCCATGTTGAGCTTCCTCCCCTCAACAGTTTGATAGGTAACAAACTTGTTCCTATCAGCACACACGTGCGCAGTAGCGCCGGTGTTGATGAACCAGCCTCCCGACTTTTCGACTTGGTTGACCTCCTCGGTGACCACAGCCGAAAAGTCATCTTTCACCCACTCGCCATCTTTCTCGGCGACGTTGGCAGCATGTTTCTTCTTCTTCTTGCTCTTGGGCTTCTTGCATTCCTTCGCAGTATGCCCATGCTTGCCGTAATTGTAGCAATCACCATCAAACTTTTTCGATGGTCCCTTCGCCTTGCCTTTGTCTTTGGCATTTGGGCGATCACGCTTGTTGGAGGGTCCGCCCTTCTCCATCAAGTTCACCTTGACATCAGACGATGCCTTTGGTTTGTCTTGATCGCGCACATCCGACTCGATGCGTAGCTTCACAATCAAGTCTTCAAGAGTCATCTCCTTTCGCTTGTGCTTAAGGTAGCTCTTGAAGTCTTTCCAATTTGGGGGCAACTTCTCGATCAACGTTGCAACTACGAGCGCGTCCGGAAGAACCATCCCCTCAGCATGGACGTCATGTACAATGAGTTGAAACTCTTGTACTTGCTCCATCATCGGTCGAGAATCGACCATTTTGTAGTCCAAGTACCGGGCTACAACGAACTTCTTCGTACCCGCGTCATCGCTACGGTACTTCTTGTCTAACACCTCCCAAATTCCTTTGGAGGTGTTGACACTGGAGTACACATTGTACAAGCTATCATCCAAGGCATTGAGAATGAAATTATTGCACAAATAGTCTCCATTTCGCCAATTGATGAGAAAGCTCGAACTGGAAGTTGGCTTCCTCCGCACTTGGTACAGGTGGTTCATCTTCCGTTAGGAAGTTCACCACCCCCAATGTTGTTAAATAAAACAACATCTTTTATTGCCACATTTTGAAGTCGGCTCCTCCGAACTTCGGCGGCTTCTCGGCGGGTGGCATCACCCTTGGTGCCGAGTTCACTCCCATAAGGGAGCCACTTGGGTTAGACCCATAGGCCGCCCCCACAGTCGAGCCCATAAATGGCGCTCCAACAGTTCCACTAAAAATGGAACCCACAATCCCACTGAATGTGGCACCAACGGAGCCGGTCGAACCGGAACCTCCGCTTGACATAAATGGATTGTTGAAAACCCACGAACTTGATGAAGGCACAGTCGCGCCTCCGGTGATTGAAATCATTGCAGATGCTGTCGAAGAGCTTAATGGCAACGAAGTTGACATGGTGGATGGAATAGACGTCGACATAGTTGATGGCAACGTCGAAACATCAATGGACGAGTCGGTGGAAGCTGCAGCACTTGACATCTTCGAATAGGTGAATGAATTTCAAAAACTCCTAGGAACGGCAAGTGGAATAATTCGTCTTGCGATTGTTAGAAAAGTATAACTTGTCGGGCTTACAATTACAATTGAAAAATCTCGAAGATTACAAGTGGGAAAAAAAAATGAAATTTGAAGTCGAGTCGAGGAAACCCTCTTTCCGCAAGACGAATTACGCCCCGGGTAGTGCTCACGGATTTGGCGCTTCGTCCCCAAAGATAAAACGACTTCTTGTCTTCTTAGTAGCAGCGCCGCACACTAAAAAGCTACGGCGAACTGGAAATAGAAGGCTAAGGAACTGAGCTCGGAAAATTGGATGCTTTAGAAGAGAGGATGCAAAATGCTTTTTGTTCGTATGTCCTAGAATGGCCTGCAAAGCCTTCTATTTATAGGCTGCTCACTATGGAGGGACTTTAATGCATTAAATGCATTAATCAGCCATAAAGACTATTAGTGGTCGTGGTGGAGACGAAAGGTGAAAGGGCTGATTGTTCAGTTGAAGAGTCACCTGACTGTTCAGTTGAAGAGTCACCTGACTGTTCAGCTGAAGAGTCACCTTCCAGAACCTCTTCCGGATGCAGCTGAGCTAGGCAGTCATCCGAGGTGCCGAAGCCGAGGTGGCACAGGCCGAAGCCGAAGTGACTAAGCCGAGGCCGAGGCCGAAGACCGAGGCCGAAGCCGAAGTCGAAGACCTAGGCCGAAGCCGAGACCGAGGCCGAGGCCGACCTCATCCACAACCACTTGACATAACTTACACTTCTTTCAAGAAAGAAGTAACTCTCCACCAATCTTTTAACATTTATATCTCACTCACCGGAAATCGGTTTTGAGCATATAAATACACCACGTTCATCTACTCCGCGAGTAGAACAATAATATAATATTTAATTTAATTAATAAATTAAATATTAATTATTATTTATTTGGTCATAACACCAAATTTCCAACAGATACTCCGTATGAAGAATTGTGATGTGAAGCCATGTTAAATATTCTAATCTAAAATTATCATGATTGCTAATATATAATACGTATGCCCTTAATTATAAGTTTATGAACCCAATTAAATATTTCAAGCTTCATTAATCATTACTCCCTCCGTTTTTTTAAGTGCGGTCAACAAATCGCATATAACAAGAAAATGTATAAATTTACATTTTAACCTCATTTATTATTCTCTTTTTCTGCACATCGCCTTAATTATATATAACATTAATTATAGGGGTAATATTGAAAAAATATATTTATTATGTCATCAAATTCCGAAATGAGACACTTAAAAACAAACAACAAAAATAGTAATTAAGACACTAAAAAAACGGTGAGAGTATATATGCACTGTGTGTGTTTGAGAGAGAGAGGGGGATTTATAAATTGGATTAACCTCACATCTGTTGCCGTAATTAAAGGTCAAACCTCGTTACATCTCATGAAAGGACGATAACGTTTTGGGAAGTGAAAATTTTTGTTTATTCTAATTATGTAAAAACGTGGATAAAACTGTTGATAATTGTTGTAAATATATTTTATATATGGACATTACTTATTCATTAGGGTTTCTCTCTCTTGTATATATATCTCGTGTGTATCTCATTTGTAACTTACGGTGAATAAGATTAATGAGAAAACCCTACTTCTACCGCCGTCTTCTCCCTTCTCTCTTTCTCTTCTGTGTTCTTTATTCTTCTTTACAATATTACTTTACAACACGTTATAAGCACGAGTCTCTAACCAACTGAGCAGATCTTGAAGCATGATAGTCTTTAATCAATCGAGTGATTTTTGGAGGTATGATTCACGAAAGAATTGTGTCTTCCTACAAGGTAACAATCCTAACAATTCGGATAATTAATTCAATTGTTTGACGGATGGTGTTCAATTGTAGATTTATGATAATTGATCGATAGTTGTTCTCGGTATTTGTTTATCTCGGTAATTTGTTTAATTCAATCCGAATAAGTTGATTGGTAGTTGCGATTTAATTGAAATCACGAATTTTATGATTCTAGGCGTGGAGATTCTTTTTGGTTTATGATATGGAATTATTTTCATAATTTTGATAATAATGATTAGATTTTTATTACATGTTTTTAGTATGTGTACTGTGCGTGCACCCCATTATGAGATCTTTTGATGAATCATGTGCTTTTCAAACCCACATTATGGGCTGAATTTGTTTGATTTATGGGTTTATAATGCCGAATAGGAACGATTATGTAAATTGGAAGAGATCATCTTGGCATATATTTTTGGATTGTTACGTTGGATTCTGCAATGTGGGAGGAAATGGAATTGATATATATCTTTGGATTAGAAAATTAAGGGGTTTGTTTCTTTACCATCTCTGCAAATCATATGGAGGTTAACTTAAATCATGTTATAGAATTTATATTATGTAGGAAACATATTCATTTTCCTATTTTGATTTCGTTTTTTGTCTTTTGATGATAATATGTATCCGTGAATTAAATTTCTTTGTTGCACACTTGTATATATATCTTGATTATGATAAATCTGTGGCTTGGTGTACAGTAACTGCATATTAGTTAGTTCACACTTTAATAAGAATGTCTTCATGTCACGTTATTGAATCATATACTACGATATGGAGGTGAAAGAAAGGCAAGAAGCTCATAATATGGATTATCTAAATAATTTAGCCCCGAAGGTGAAAGGTTTGGTATCGAATAAGATACTCTTATCTCAGAACAATTCTTTAAACGATCACAATTAAAAATATCAATTCTCTCCTAAAATAATATGATTGAATTACTTCTTCTATTTTTGTACTCCAGAATTAGTACATGAAAATATATAGCTTTTTCTTCATGGCAATGTCTGAAGGAACACGACAAAATTTTCATAGTTCTCCCATAAGTATAATTGTTTGAGCTCATATATTAAGATTGTGTACTCCAGAAGTAGTACATGACTAAAATAAATTATATGTAAGGATCGATCCTAAGTATTTTTCACTTCTATTGGAAGTCATTCGTAATTACCAAATGATGCCTGAAGCACATGCTAGCTTCTATTTATAGAAGCACTCGAGGGAGATCTAAGAAAATTTTTGTTGATCCTGATAAGGTGAAACAAGTGTAAGCTAATCGAGATCATGAATATAATTATTCTCCTATAGCCCATGACTACGAAAATTGTGAATTGTATCTATTTGTTTGCCTGCAGCAAACTTGATACTTGGAGCATCAAAATAAAATTTTTGGAGAATATTATATATAATTTTATTTCTTAACTCTCACTAAAATGAGGGGGAAAATTTTCATAATTCAACTGACAATATCCTTATTGTCAGCTCTAGAAGAGTTTTTTCGATTCCATATTGACTGTCTTCCATTTTGGAAAACAGTATAACCAAAAATCATGTTGCGATGATTTTAAAATACCCAAATTATTCTCAAATTCATTAAAGCATGAGTGTTTGGGTCATTCCCCTTATAATTAGTGCGTGATAATAAAAATCATCATTTCCCATCTGCTAATTCTATTTATCACCACCAAAACGTACATATATGGCTCTAAGAAAAATTACGTGTACTCTCCGTCAAGAATCAAATATATGATACAGCCAAATTATTTGGGATCATTTAATTAATTGGTACGTTATTCTTATAATCCAATCAAATCATTTCACGGCATTAGGGGGAGATATGAATGAAAGAATGCCGCAAAATTCTTGTTGGATTAAATATTAATTCACGCACTACACAAAATGAACTGAAAGTTCAAATAGTTATTGACTGCCAATTGAGTGATTTTATATACTTGTTTATATGCACCATACTGAACTGAAGTTCTTCATGAACTAAATAAATTGATTGATGCTCTCAACACCTGAAGCGTGAAAACTATTTTGGTGCTAAAGATAAAATCCGCGGTAGTAATATCAAATCATTAAATGATATTACTCTAGTAAACCTCCTGAAGAGGACTGTCCCGCAGACGAGAATCCCAAATGATATCACTCTATGTATAGAACCTCCTGAAGAGGATCGTCCTGTAGACGAGAATCCCAGTATATTTGTAAGTGCACTAAATAATCATAACATTGGGACACTGGGATTACGGAACGACCAGATTAAATATATTATTGGGAAATGATGGATAAATCTGGTTAATATTGATTATATTATATTGTCATGAAGATAATTCAGGAGAAACGTTAATAGAAATGTTATAATTGTCGACACTCTTTACCTCAACCATTACCGGTATAAGTTTAAAATGATAATCTGGATCCAGAATGAATATGGTGTTATTGTGCCGGAAGCACATGGTAAAATAAAGAGAAGAAATTGAGGTTGAGTTTCACTCGCTAAATAGACAAAAAGTCTATTATTCCTCTATATTTTATTCTTTAAAGAAAGTTGTCCCAGTAGGACACAAATAAATATTTCTAAAGAGGAATCAAGTTTAATGAGGTGGTTGAAAATAAAGCGAGTAACTCGAGGGTTTTTAGCAGAGACCCTCAATTGATTAATTCTCCTGTTATGCATTATGTTCCATTATGTAACTTATGGCAGTAATTGGTAAATATAGATATCATATGGTTGATCATAACGATCTCTTTTATATAAGTCATTGGGTACCGATATCTATATATGTCCTTGTTGGACTTGAAATTCCTTAAATAAAGGAAAGTGAAATCGCAACATGTATGGTATAATAAGTTTATCCTCCTGAAGTAAGGATATGTGCATAATCATTTATGCTTATGTGTGTGTATCAAAATGTGTTTGAATGTTTTTATAATATTTATGATTATGTTGATGTTATATAAATTGTTACACACAAAGAATTTAAGAAAGTTAACTCATGCTTAATGACGGAGTTTTAGAATGAAGACTTGAATAAGTCAAAGTATTGTCTCGGCCTGCAGTCCGAGTATCTCCCTGAAGGAGTATTGTAACAGTCCGAGTATCTCCCTGAAGGAGTATTGTACCAGTTGATCTGGTTGATGTGAGTTTCAAATTGTTATATTCAATAAATCACATCCATTATCTCATATCATTACTTGAAGTGTATAAGATAACAAAGAAATTATGAACCTGAAGTTCATTATTTTGAGTACCCGAAGTACTACTCTATCAGGCCTGATACCATTAATTTTGAATTGCTAGCAAAATAAAAAATTTCTCCTAGAAGGAGATATATGATGGTAATCATATTCTTTGTTATCTTCAAGGTATGAGAAACCTTGGTCTAAAGAACTTGATCAATTTTATGAAAGATATTGAGATTGATATTGGTGAAGTATTCGGATGCTTGTTACTAATTTTGATCCCCACAATACTTATTTTTGGACTGGTAAATCGATAAAATTCCCCAATATCCTATGTAAGGATATATATAGATTATCTTGTGTTGCATATATGAGTTCTAGAAGAACTATTGTATATTTAGTGATAATCCTGCAAATTTATTCACTAAACCTCCTCACGTCTATGTATGAGAAATATATGAATGAGTACATATTGAAATGTATTGAATTGAAAGATTTTTGTTTTGAGGGGGAGCGACATATTTAAATTATTTTGAAGATTAGGTCCTAAAGACCGAAATAAGATAATCCCGAAGATTATGCCCTGAAGGCCAAATAGTTGTACTCTTTTTCCCTTACTAAGTTTTTTTCCCAATGGGTTTTCTTAGTTAAGGTTTTTAATGAGACAACTAATGCAACACATGAATAAGTGTATGTTATGTACTCTTTTCCTCTGCCGAATTTTTCCCATAGGGTTTTTACGGAGAGATTTTTAACGAGGCATGAACATCACGTCGTAATGTCCAAGGGGGAGTGTTGTAAATATATTTTATATATGGACATTACTTATTCATTAGGGTTTCTCTCTCTTGTATATATATCTCGTGTGTATCTCATTTGTAACTTACGGTGAATAAGATTAATGAGAAAACCCTACTTCTACCGCCGTCTTCTCCCTTCTCTCTTTCTCTTCTGTGTTCTTTATTCTTCTTTACAATATTACTTTGCAACAATAATTTAATATTACCACTAATTAAAAGGAAGTGGACAATTAAGAGGTTGCGTGGAAATTGGAGCCCTTTAAGCACGGCAACTATGTTTTGTCATATTCAAACTATTAATATTGCAAATTAATATGGAGTCCTACTTTTTCTTTGTGTTTAAAGTGTATTATTTCGATCTTGGACGTATTTACCAATAATTATATCATTTCAAACTTTGAGAGCTTGATAGCTACCTCATCCGTTCCGTTTATAACAAATTACGAATATTTCTTTATAGAAAATTTGGAGAGTTTTAACTAGATATAAAATATGGTGTTTATTATATACTATCTTCGTCCTGTTCGAGACATTACAGTTTTTGAATATAGCGACAAATTCAATCCATAAAGAGGGTATGCAAGTGGTCAACAATGTCCTTCACTGTGCTCTGGAATTCTCTTTGCATCTGCAATTATAATGAGCAAACTAAGTTTAGAATTCATGTATATTGTTGGTAGGAACAATATGTATTGTAAATTAATCATTGATACAAAATGCAGTCTTACTCATAAGTTAGGAATATATATTTTTTGTCACTTATAAAAATATAGAAGAATGCTCCATATTCAGAGCGAGTATATTTAATGTGACAATAACAACAATTATTGGGAATAATCAAGAAAAACTACTCAGATGAACTACTTATTAATTATGAGCTTGCATTGAACAATCCAGACCATTTATTGCATTTTCATATTGTATCTTCTATTGTATCGTTGGATAATTCACACATGTTAAAAATATTTCTTAAACCAACAACATTTTATTGTTGATACAATAAAATAATCTTAATAAGTGATCATCCGACGGTGCGACAAAAGATGCGACATAAAATTACAATAGAAAAGTTGGATCGTACATTAAAGTGGTTAACTATGATGTCTCCTTTTCCATAATATCCAATTTTAGTTTCATACTCCATTGTCTCATTTAAGTGTCACCAATAACATAAGATTTTTGTTCTCAAATACGGAGTAAGTGTTATACTCCGTATCACACACACACACACATATATAATTTAGTTAAGACTACCAAATTTGTACCAGCCATCATTTTAGATTTTTGACCTTGTCAATTTTCAGTGACCAGAGATAAAAAAGAAAGTAAAAAAACGCCCACTTCCTTAATTTGTATACTTTGATGACTCGGGATACTTAATTGGGGATGGAGGGGTAATAATCACTGTTAGATATACAAAAGAATGCTCGCCTACTTACCGTAAGCAGGACTAACATGCTCATATATGTAGTATTAAAAATCTGAAAATAAATTTTAACGAAAAAAATTAAACCCTAAATTATTCAATTACATCGTCAACAACGAACATTTTAACTTTATACTAGTAAGAGAGCATTTTTGTAGACATACATTCTTTTTGGTGCTACTAATGAGAGGTGACAGAAATAGTCTAAAAAACTTCCAAAGTCCATTTCTAGCCAAGTTAGTAAGAAATCTAGCTAGAAATGTGGAGTTCATCAGTCATCACAGACAAAAAAAAATAGTGAACATTAATAAAATTTTCTATAAGCTGTGAGTTTATTCTTGAAATTTTGTGAAATATGAATTGCTAAAAAAGCCCCTATGGACAATGTTCAATTATGGCGAAATTAGGGTAATTAAAAAGGCTGAAAATTGCATCACTCCTAAATCTTTAAGAACTTATGGAACAAAAATGTTACTTCCAAATTCAATAATTAAGGTTAGTACTGTGGCCACCCTTCCATTATAAGAGTTAAGAGGGTTGTACGTTTTATACTACCTTCATAAAGTTCACTAATTAATTAGATATATGGTACCGATTTCTTTTGAATTCTTACTAAAATAATCTAGGTGTGTGTGACAGCATCTAGTTTCCTTTATCTTTTATTCCATTGGAACATCCAAAATTGGCTTCAATCACATAGGTTTTGTCTAGTTTTCACACAACATATATTTCTCATGCATCATATATATATATAAATCATTTTTTTGCATGATTAGATGTTATATTGCATTAATAAAAGTAAGGGTAAATAGAAATTACCTGAGCAAGGATAGTGATATCAAGGGCTGTCCCTCCAAAAGGCATGATTCTCATATCCAAAACATTGAGATTCATCTCCATAATTTTACATGGAATTCTTGACATCAACCCTTTCTGATTCCTGCAGAAAATCTTAATCAGAACATGCTTCTCCGAAATTCTTGCCTGAATTTCCGGACCGTCCGATGCAGTAGCACTGTTGTAAGATGATGAATCCTCCCTTGCTGCTGCAGCTGCATCCATGGAGCTTCTCCTCTCCTCTTCTTCCTTGAGAACTTGAACTCGTTCTTGCAAAGCTTTCACATAGTTTATCCCATCTTCAAGAAGAGAAGCCTTATCCAACTGCAGATTTTAATTAAATGAATATTTATATGATTAAGTATGCAAGATCCATGTAGAGGGCTCAAAAAAAAAATCCAACCTTTTTGAGGCCCGGCACGACTTTGGAGAGACTGATGAAGAGTTGGGTAAGATTGTCCCTCCGCTTTCTCTCAGCAACGACGTGATCTTGAGCTTGTAATGGAGTTCTTGAAGCTGCAGGGATTCTGTTGTGGTTGGTCCCTTTTGAAGAGTGAGGGAGATATTCGTCGTTGCTGCTGGAAGATGAGAAATTTATGGTCTCAAGATTGGAGATGTGATCCAAATCTGATGAATTTGTGTTGTCAAAGGAGATTAATTTTGGAGCTGCAGCAGCAGTAGAAGCTGATGAAGAATTCCAGCTGACTGGAGGATTATTGTTCTTGAATTCGGGTGGCGATGTTCTTCCTCCGTTATCAGAAACTGAAATTTGGGGTTTGATGCTTCTGTCTGTGTAGATTTCTGGGAAAATTGGCTTGAGATCGAACATCTCATCAAAAATTTCTCCATGGAATTCCATCACCTGCACCATACAGAATCATGTGATCAAGAATTGAAGAAAAAAGGTCAACCTTATACTTAATTAAGAAACACACACACACAACACATACTATGTGGGATGCAAAAGAAGTCCATGAGAGAGAGAGAGAGAGAAGAGATGTTAGAGATTCATGTCAAAAGTTCTACATCTATACCAAAAGAATTACTTCAATTCATTGCCATGGGCTTCTTCGAAATCTTAAAATCATCTACTTTTTTCACTTCAAACTCTTCTACCAGACACACACGGACACACACACACACACACAGAGAAAGAACCCATAAAGCCATAAAGCTATAACTATATCAGATAAAAAATCTCCTTAAATTTTGTTACTATCCTAGAATAGAAGTTTGTCACAGATCAGAAGAAGAAATCAACCAACACCTTTCCAAACACACATCTGCACATATAATGTAACAGGAAAAAAGAAAAAAAAAAAAAGTGAGATAAATCACACACACATAGGATGGAGTTAGTAAAGCATACCTCGGAAGATGGGGTTTTCCTGGCGTCAAGAGATATGAAAGAGGAAGATGGTTGGATTTGTTTCTGCTGTCTTCTTCCAACTGTCAAAAAATATATATTCTTTGGATTTGTAGGAATAAAGCAGCTGAATATAAGTCTAACCCACGTGTGAAATACAACCTTCTTACTGTTCCAATGGAGCTGCATCACCTACACTTATTCGTATTCATATACGTACATGTATACGAATACGAAATAGAAATATACGATGTTGGTCAAACTCTTTCCTCACAGCCAGCCATTTCAGGTTGGTTCCTTCTTTGTATGTATATATCATAGTACTATATTATTATGTTTTTCACTTTCTCAATGAAAGAAAGTATTATTTCTGCAACATGAGGGTTTAAAAACGCTTGTTTATTAGAGTTTTCAGTGAGAATATAAATGAATTAATTTATTGGTCATTTGCTGAAATTTCTCAAAATTATGAAATTAAACAATTACTTCAACTTAATTATTTGATGCGGAAGTCTGTTTTTTTTTTTTTTTCTTCATCAAGAATGTTGATTAGGTCATATAATATTCTAAATTTGGTGCAGTACAGGTGAGTTGCTTAAATAATTGAGCAAGAATATTAATGTCCCAACTTACATAAAATATAAGCCTTCTGTTTCAAGATAACATAAGATACGATATATATAAAATAAATACAATAGTAACATGTATAGCATACATTATATCATGATTTTTAATAAATATAAGGTCAAATTACCCCACAATTATCTCTCCACAAACACTATAGCAACCCTAGAACTAGTATTCTTCCTAATTAAGTGGGTATTCTTCCCTTTGTGAACGAATTTAAGAGAGATATAAGGTGGCTTGGAGATATATTGGAGTTTCTTGGGAGCTTGGTGTACTAACAACTAATCTAACATATAACATTTATCCGATAAAAATAATAAAAAAAACAGCCGTTATAACATACTTTTCAAAGGTCTTATTCATGACCTACTCGAGCTAGAGCTATCACACAAATGGCTATAAGCCTATAACAAAAAGTAATATTCCCTCCGTCCATTTCGAAATGGCTACTTTTTTTTAGCACGGTTTTTAAGAAAATATAATTATATATATATTATTATGATGCCCACTACTTTAATGAATGTAGAATAAGAATTATTTTAAGCTATTTTTGAAAAGTAGCCACTTCAGAGTAAACGTCTCAAAAGAAAATGTTGTGGTCACTTCGGAGTGAACGGAGAGAGTAGTCTTTATATGATTTTTTTTAATTATTATTTAAAAGAAAGCTCGGTAAAAGATTCAAGGGTTACATTTTAGAACCAAACGAAAGACACAAGTCTTATTCAGAAACTTTGAGTTTTACATAACAGAAATTAGGGCCATAATCCTCACTGCTGCATACCGAATCGAAAGGACATTGAAAAAAGCAGTTGAAACCGAGGCCATTGTCGTTTTCTTGAACAAAATCAGTGAAGACTGCGAAGAATTCCATGAAGATATCCTCCACTCATGACGAACGAAGCAAAGGAGACGACACCAGCTGGAAAGATCTTCTTCGACCTCATAAAGCGCGATCCCATCACTCCAAGAAGTGAAGCAGAGAGAACGAGACCGACTGCGGATGCAAGAACTGGATTTGATGGAAGTATTGTGTAGACATAATACAATACTGATGCTGATGCTACACCCGCGATTAGCGATTTCTGGCTCCCTCCCTTGATATAGCCCATTGCTCCACCGGTTCCGATTAAGGCAGCATAGCCTAGTGTAAGTTTCTGGGACATGGACATCCCCCCCTTTTTCTCATGATCCTCACTCCCACCGGATCCACTTTCGTCATTTCCACCGCCACCGCCGCCGCCGCCGTTTCCACTAGCTCCACCACCGATGTTGTCGGAGCCACCGGAGTCTGGTAGAATATCGATGCCTTCACCAGCAGAATCGACTGTGAAGGTGGTAGGTACCTTAGAGTCTGAGATTACAGTGGCTACAATCCTCGAAGAACATTGGTTTCTCCCACCATGAGAAGATGGAGAAATGGCGAGTCTTGTTGAGAGGTGACTGACGGATGTGGTTACTAACAGTGATGATCGAATACAATGAGGAAGAAGATGATGTTGCCTAGAACGGCAGAGTGGAGATCGGGGTAGTGACAGCATACTTGACTGAGAAAACGACAAGAGTTCTCCCATGGTGATTAAGGAATCTATGTTAGGATATTTGTCTCAAATATCGTGTCGAGGAAACTATCCCTTGTTCAGGAAGATGTTTCTCCGGGTTTTGAAGTTTCTGCGAATTCAACGAAGATCAACCTGCTATTCACTATCTGCAGTTCGATAGAATTGGATGAATCAGATCAGGTAATTCCACACATATACTCTAAGAAGTACGGGCACTATGAAGGATTTAATGAACAAATTCACTACTCTTGACATTTAATTGCTCTCGTCTAAATAAACACCAACGATTTCCTCGACTGACTTTATAACTCGTGAAGCGTATCGAAACAAAAAAAGTACCGCAACACGAAAAAAACTGAAAGCAGAGATCGGGACAGTCAATCATGCATGATACATGAAATTCATCAGCTCTCAAAACCATGTCATTTTTGAAATTTAAGCACTAGTTGATGAACCACATTGCCACATCATGGAGAAAAGGCATTACACTACAATCTATATCACACTATTGTTACAAGAACAACAATAACTCATAAAAAGAAATCAGAGACAACTCGAACTTAAGTAGTAAAAACCTAAGCACGCGCGATCCTCGAGCCTCACAACTAAAGCATACAGGTGAAGAAGCATGAATGCAATCAAAAAGGCAAATACAGTGCACATAGAGAAAGACTCCATTACCCTGCCATCCATAGCCTCGAGTGCATTTTTAGCATCTATTTCAGAAGCAAATTTGACAAAACCGAAACCTTTAGGCCGTTGGGTCCTAGGGTCTTTGATAAGCCTTACTGCAACAACGACACATTCAAAACAACATTGTCTAACCACAAAATGAAAAGACCTTAAGAGGAGAAACAGAGCAAAAAGTTAAAAATTAAAAAATTCTTTGAATTGAGATAATTACTGCAACTATTCATACACAAAGCAAAGAGCCAAAGATCATTCCTTTGAATGAAACACTAACATACAAATAAGGCTGTTATCTGAAGACAAAACAAATCGAAGATAATTTCTTGGACGGTAATCAAAGCAAAGCTAAGTTTTACCTTCTTTAATTAGGCCAAAGGGCGAGAACAACCTCTTCAATTCTTCAGTTGTTGTGTAAAACGACAACCCTAATGGCAAAATCAGAACTATAAATAATCGCAGAAGAAGAAGATGTAGAATCAATCAGTAACAGGAAAAAAGAGCAATACATACTGCTTACAAACAGCTCGGAGGCAACTCTTCTAGCCATCCGATTCCGATATCGCCATATAGTTTAGAGGCAGCTAATCGTTCGAGCGAAATGAAGGTGGAGTGGGGGCGTGGAATTTGGGGGTAGGGTTTATCAAGGATTCAGCTAAGCAAAAGCTACCGATTTATTTATTTATGCATTTATTTTTGGATATAAATAAAAAAAAAAATCATTTTTTAGAAAATCTCCAAATTCGAATATCAACTATCTTACGGGTTGTAATGTATGATAATTCCATTTTTCTTTACCACTTTATGGGGACCTATTTAGCATATATATAAAGTGGAGGGACCAAAAGATAAATAAATAGAGTTGAGTTTAAACCAAAAAAAAAAACTAAAAAAAGTTCACTCATCAGTCCTCACTTCCGCTCCTCAGTGTAGATGCAGACCACCGCCAACTCGAGCGATCCGACCCGGCAACCCGGATCCCGGCATGTTTTCCGGGTCGGTCAGCGGGTGCACTTCTCCGGGCAGCCTAGAAGGATAGGAACGGTGAGGTACGTGGGGCCTGTGGAGGGTTACGCCGGCGATTGGGTCGGAGTCGATTGGGACGCCGACGACGAAGGCAAGCACGACGGATCCCACAATGGCGTCAGATACTTCACGGCGAAGGGCCCCAGTACGGCGTCGTTTGTGCGGTCGCACAATCTCAGCGCCGGCGTCTCTCTGTTGGAAGCACTCGAAGCTCGCTATCGAGCTCAGACGACTAAGGAGGAAGAAGGTAAGTAGTTGAAAGAAGTTTTACGCTGTGAATTAGATTTGGTACGTTGTCGGGAATGAGAGTGTTGTGCATCGAATGTTGTACCTTGATCACATTAATACGCGTATTCCATTAAGAGCTGTGGCGATAGTTGTCTACTTTTCTTATATCATAGCTGAAGTTGTGTGTGTGTGTGTGTGTGTGTGTGAGAGAGAGAGAGAGATCAATTATCTATGAATTGAATGAAAAATAAGATACAGTCTATGTTTTTCCGTCAAGATGTCAGTGCCATCAAATGTTAGAACTTATAAGGCTTGAAACTCTGCAACTATGCAGCCTCTCCTCATGCCTGCAGATGTGATTTAATTAGAATTTGGGTTGCTGCAATTTATTCTTTGCTGGTTATCATGGCTTGAATGAAAAATGAGATTTAGTCTATAATTTTGCTTTATGAATCTTGATGTCACTGCCATCGAATGTTAGAATCTTACGACTTAGAAACTTTGCAGCTATGCTCGTGTCTGCGGATGTGGTTTAAATTAGATTTTGGCTTGCTGAGATTTTATTCTTTGATTATGGTATTGGACAATTTGAGAATTGTAGCATGATCAAGTAAAATTGTTTATACAATCGGTAAGGTTAATGTGGTTTAATTATTATCATGTCACTTCCAAACTTTTGTGGGTCTTCAGAATTTTAGTCACATTTATATTTGAAGTTCATATACTTATACAGTTTTCACGTGAAATGTCTCCTGAAATGGGGTTATTCCTACTGTGTTGCTGTTAGATGAGATGTATGTCCTATCTGCAAGAAACAAAAAGGTGTCCATTGAGCTTCTCGGGAAACACAAAATCGAAGACAAATTTAGTCGGTTTGAGGAGTTGACTAGTGCATCATTATCTTATTTGGGGGTCAGTCATCCTGGATCACCAGACCACATCAGTTCAACATTACCTAGTAAGTTGTTATTCCGCGTATTTGGTCATCTTTTGCCTATGCTGCTACTCCTTATATGATCCACCACTGCTTGAACCCATCTCTTATCTGATTTGGAAACTCCTTTATTTGTGGTTGTCTATGGATTTATCCTTTTAGGCAATATACTGCTTTAATGATAATCTACTGATATTCTGTACTTCCTTTGCAGATCTGAAGGAGCTTGATTTGACTGGAAATCTACTTGCTGATTGGAATGTATGTGCTCCTTGCTTGGAACACTATGCACCTATCAATTAGTCAAACATGGTTAATGACTTTGGAGATTCTGTATTGTTATTGCTAAATGGTGTCGTATGTTGAGAATTTTTCTTGGAATGTCCATAACGGGTGATACTCCTGCTTTTGTTTTAAATTCCGTACTTGAGTAAAGGTCAATTTTTGGTTGTCCTTGCAGGATATTAGCATCATCAGTGAAGGATTGCCTGCTCTAACAGCTCTTAATCTATCCAGTAATTCCATGTCATCTGTTATGCTCAACATCTCTCAACTGAGCAACATTCGCATTTTAGTCTTGAACCAAGCTGGAGTAATCTGGACTCAGGTAAAGATTGAGTGTTTAGATATCTTCAATATTTTTCAAACTCAAGAGCATCATTTAAAGCATGATTCATTTCGATTTCCAGATGGAAGTTCTTAAGGATGCACTCCCACTCTTGGAAGAGCTACATCTCGAAGCGAATAAATTAAGAGAAATAACAGTAAGCATTTATAACACAGCAAGAATGCTTTAAATCTTTTGAGTATGTCACAATGTCACATATCTGTCATCAGGACTCAGTGCCGAAATATCTTTGTTTGGTTCATTCCACGTCTAGAGGTAGTAAAAATCAGTTTTTTGAGAGTAAAGATTAATGGCTGTTAAATAATGCCTTTTGCTACCCTTAACTTCTTGCATGTCTAAAGAGATTTGGTGCAAGAAGGCTACACTTTGATCAACTTTGTTCGTATTATTATTCCAACACCTTATTGTCGGCAGAATCTTAGCATTCTGAATCACACTTCTGTAGTGACATGACAAACATGAGTTCAGTCTGGTGCCAGGGGAGAAGGGGTGTGTTGGAGTGGCAATTGTGTTTTGCATTATAGAGTCACAGCCACTTTAACTATTTATATGCTAAAAGTACAATTGTACCATAGTTCATGTATGGTAATTTTTTTGAGCTTTATAATTTATAAATGAGGGAGATTAAGCCACTTTTCATGAGCAACTGAGTTTGTCATTAACCTTTATTTTCTTAGTTTACTTAGAGTGTTTGAGTTTTACATAATAGAGAATTGGTGAAAAGAATTACTATATCACTGAGGATTCCTTTTCTTCTTTCATTTTTTCCCATTGTTTCCTGATATATTTTGTTTACTGTCCAGCCAGTGTCTTCAGCTTACGTCCAAGGATTTGGTACCCTGCGACTACTTAACCTCGATAACAACTGTATATCAGCTTGGGATGAGATTACAAAACTAGCCCAGTTACACTGGTAAACAGGGAGAGTGTTCAGACAACTTCCTTCAAATTACAGCATCTGCATTGCTACTAAGATGACATGTTGTGGTTTCTTTGTTTAGCCTGGAGCAGCTTTTTCTGAACAACAATAATCTAAGTCGTATCTCGTACCCTGATTGTGGTAAACTGGATAAACAACATAATGAATGTGGGCCCCAAGAGAGGAGTATTAGACCTTTCAAGAGTTTGCGTAGTCTTGCTCTCGGTACAGATTGGATTCTATGATGTTATCTTTCTTTAAGTTGGTCCTTTTCATGAAGAGAGAACTGCATGAAGCGGGAACTTATTGCTCATTATTTTCAGGGGGCAACGACATTGAAGACGTGGAATCTATCGATTCACTTAACCTCTTTCCTAACTTGATGGTGAGCATTACTTTTCTGAACAAATGTATAGTTAGTTAGAAGTTCTCTGCTACCTCAGAAATGAAATGACCGATGAAGTTCTGCAAAATTGTGAATAATCATTTGGTTTTGCTAATGAGCCGAATATTGTGAATGAAAAAGAAGAATTGTATTCTAATGTACTCAAGAAATTGAGTGTTTAGATCAGCGCAGCTCATTCACTTACATTTTCTACACAGCATATTAGTGCAGTACATCTTTTCCTTGGATTGAATTTGTTGTTTGTGAAATATTTGTCCTTTCATAGTAATTGTTGTTTAATCTTTTCTTAGGATATTAGGCTATCTGGGAATCCAGTTGCAGATATAGGAAAAGGTGGACTGCCTAGATTTGTCTTCATTGCTCGTATAGCAAAAGTTGAATTGCTTAATGGAAGTGAGGTTAACTCCAGATAATTTGATCTTCTCCTCATTTTTTTCTTTATTTGTTTGTTTTTTGCATGACACAGGGGGAGGGATCTTGTAATTGATTAGGTTCTAATCTACATTTGTTTGTTACAGGTTGGTCCTCGAGAACGAAAGGACTCCGAAATCCGGTATTGTTTTCATTTGAAGTTCCAGTCATGCGTCATAAATCGAATATTACCTCAAAGAAATCCTGATAATTTACCATGTCCGAACGCTTCATATTGTAAATACATTAAAGATAACACTGTTTACATGCAGGTACGTTCGCTTGGTCATGTCAAAGTGTAATGGTGGCCCAGAAGAAATTAGGAGACTCCATCCCAGGTAATTATCACTTTTAGCAGCTTTTTTCAATTAAAGCTAGTGTCAGTTGTAGAAGTAAATTTTTAGTTGTAGAAGAAATTAAATTAAGGTATTCTTAAAAGAATTATATTATTATCTGAGGTGCCTCTTCTCTACATTTTCTTTTTGCCATATTTTATGCTCGGACATCAATCATAATGGAATTATGCAAAGTAAAATCAAGAAAGCAAAAAAATGGATAACTTTTGTCCAAATATTGTGTGACCCTTTTTTGCAAGAACCTATATGATTGCTAACATCTAACATTTCGTCAAACAATGATGACAGAGTTGAGATTGCAAGGGATCAGTGGCATTCATCTTGAATATTCTACTTCTAGCTTTTTTTTTTAGGTAACCTTACTGAATCCATTTTTGTGAACTTTATGAGCAGGTTTGATGAGCTTAAAAAGATCCATGGAATTGATGATGAAAGACCATTAACTGGGGCATCAGGCCCTCAAAAGATGGCTTCTGGGTTAATTTGTATGATCATTTTTTAAATCAATAATTCTTTCTGACGTAACATTATATTCTTAAGTTTACTACTTGTCAATGCAGCTATTACCTTGAAATGTGTTGGTGCATCGATGGGTGAGAAGCCCCCTCTGGTGAAAAAGTTACCTGCTACCACAACGGTGACAGTTCGACTGCCATTTACTTAAAGATGGCATTTCATTTAATGAGCTTTCTGAATTCAAAAATGCATGCACACTTTTGTACAGGTTGGAAAGCTGAAGAATCTATGTGAGAGTTTCTTCAAGTTAAAATCCATCAAGCCTATACTGTTTCTCAAAGAAGAGGTTCGTCTCATTGAACATTTTGTATCAGTTCCCTTTTTTCATAATTTCATTATAGTTATCACCAAAGGATTCCCCGTCTTGCCCCCCTTAGGATTTTCTGATTTGATGCAGCTTCCTAGATTGGATTATGTATGAATTTCTTGAACCTGTTCATTTAGTAATCTATATTCATTGGTTTACAGTGTTCACCCTTACCTGTATTGCTTGAAGATGATATGGCAACTCTTGTTGAGCTTGGAGTTGGAAACGGATCCACCATTCTTGTAGATGAGGTGTCATGATGTTTATCAGTGGTGAAGGAAAAGCAACTCATACTCGAAATCACGAAAGAAACGGCTTCGTCAAATAGGTCTAAGCCTGCACAAAGCTCACTGGCAACTTTGGTTTGGGAGCAAGAGTTATTGTGTGAAATTTTGTAGCTGCTCCATAAGTTAAATTGTTGTTCACTCACTCGTTTGCTCTATTTGCATCCCAAATACCTCTGGCTCAGTTTTCACATCACAGCCTATTTTTTATGCAATTTCAAGAATATTAAATTATATGCCTTTAGTGCTGATTAATCCTAATTATAATGTCAACAGCCTCTATAAATAAGGCTACTGTCATTCACACAATTCAGATACGTAATTTGATGATACATAAGGGAGATATCATTGCAGAATGCTTTCTAATTAGAAAGCTGTCCTTGCTTCACATTATAGAATAACTATGCACGCAGTCCCTATTATTTCCAAAAACACCTCCTCTTAAACAACAATTAGAAATAAACATCTCGGGTGAATTAGACAATGTATACAAATACATTGCCAAAAAAAAAAAAACGTGAAAAAGAATCAAAATAAATAAATGATAATAGGCTACCATACATTTCAAAGTCAAATTTCCAAATCATCTATAATGTCTCACAAGGAACCTACAATAGGAGCAAGATGGGAGCAGCGTCGATTGATTACATGCTTTTAACTAATAACGAGATATCTAAAATATAAGCATAGCGTATTACTGGCAATATTCTTCACTGTTTAACAATGTCAGCGAAGATACTACACCTGTTATCATCAACTTCACTCTACCACCTTCCTCTCAAAATTTCAAAAACAGAAATTCAACGATGTGCACCGTACATCTGACTAGAATCGTACTGCTGGTACGCAGTAGGCTGAGGCGAAGCACTCTTCCCGTATGCAGCTGCTGCTGCACCCACATTTCCATAACTAGACTGATCATAAGTAGGCTGAGCTGGAGCAGGTTGCGCGTAACCCGACTGTGAAGCAGAAGTTGCAGGATAAGCAGCAGAAGCTTGAGCAGCACCGTAAGCTGGATCTGTGGCTTGGTACCCGTATGCTGTTGTATTATTAGCAGCTGGTTGTTGCTCGGCATAACCAGTTTGAGCAGTTGGATACGAACCATAACCACCTGTAGGTGCAGCCTGAGGATATGGAGAAGGCTGTTGAACTCCGGGTTGACCGTATCCGGTTGCGGGTTGACCTGATTGAGGAGGATATGCAGAAGCAGCAGGTGCTGGAGCTGGAGTATGGCCATATCCGTCCGTTGTGCCTCCGTAGGGAGGATAGGTTTGTTGCATAGGTGCACTTGAGCCGTAGGGGTAGGATTGTTGAGAAGGCATGTTTTGACCATATGGTTGAGCTGAACCTTGGTAAGGAACTTCTGTAGGCTGATTTGGCCTCGGCTGACCATAGGGCTGAGAATGAGGTATTTGTGCCTGCATCCCATAAACGGGTGGCTTACCGTATTGGTCTTGATGGCCGTAACCTGAATGTGGGCCACCTTGAGCATATGGTGCTGGCTGAGAGCCCATATGCCCATAATGTTGGGCTGAAGAAGGGTGATCGTATTTAGCCTCGTTGTATCCATGTCCGTATTGTTGTGAAGGAGCTTGAGGGTAAGAACTTGCGTGCCCATAATCGGGGCCAGACTGCTGCCCATAATTGTAATTTCCCTGATAAACAAAGTTAACCAGATAGGAGGCCAGAGATCATGAGGTAAAATATCAGAGTACATTAAGATTAAGATATGACTGAAAAGAAATAAACAGCACCAACCTGAGATGGAGGTCCGTGCATTGAAGCTGGAGGTCTTTGCTCCCAGCTAGGACCATAGTTGCTTCTTGGAGCCTGTGGCGGAGGATAGTTGCTGTATGATGGAGGATATTGTGAACTCTGAGAAGGATATTGTCCTCTGTGTGGATAATCGTAACCAGAGAATTGAGCGTGATGAGAACCCCTAGGTCCCCATTGTGGAGTGATAGGTCCACGTGGACGATATCCCTGCTGGTTGTAGCCTCCAGAGAGAGGTGATGGTCTTATGGTCTATGAAAGAAATTGAGTGAGAATAAATAAATAAGTAGAACTAAATAAGGATACCACAATGCTGAATAGTGAATATCGCCCTAAAAAATGGTAGATACATGCAGCAATAGCTCATAATACATGCCTAAGAGAAAATGAGGATAATTTAACAAGAACAGGTGACAAATAATCAATCAAAAAACATACAGTACTCTGTTATTGCAGGAATTTAAATATAACAACACGTTACTAATCATATCATAGTTTTTTACTACTAAAGAGACAGAGATGCAAAGATATGAAAGTGATGCAATTATATACAGGCAAAAAAGCAATAAAATCATGAATAAATATATGTCAGGAAAATAAAATGTGCATCAATGAGAGATGTGGTCAAGAAGTGAAACTAAGCAACGATTTAAGGGGAAAAAAGAAGTTCCACTTATGAGCAAAAACCAATCTAAACCTTTGCAGTATGTATATGTAAATATGTAACTTGGCACTTGTTCCCTCATTTATAACCCAAATATGCTTTGGTTGTAGAAGTCCCCAGATATACCTTTTTTCTAAATACGCTAAGGCAAATGCTGAATCTTGAAGAAGACAAGTAGACAGCTATGAAATTCACCATTAACAACAAGAAAGTTTTCTTCAAGGGAACAACTAATTCTGACAATGGATGGAATGCACAAATAGACAGATTATTCACTACAAATGAGTAGAACAGCAACCAACCTTTGCTAAGAAATCAGAAACAAATCAGGCATTATATAAAGTAAATGATAGTTCTAAATATTCAACCTAGTTTATTTCAAGATGACCACAAATCTCCAAAAGAGCATATATAAGAATGACAACTACAATATTCTCCAATACACCAAGTGGAATTAGTTTAATTAAATAGATCCACTACTTCATGAAAATAATTTCACTATGTGAGGCACCGTTTTCCAATACGTCTCAAAATATGATATCAGGCATACCACATAGCCTCACTAGTAGTATTATTATCAGCTTCTAAGTCTCAAAGCAATCTTACCAACTAATAACATCCTGCAATGTCGAGGTTTAATGCTTGGTACCTCTCTTCTGGTGACGCAAGAGAATAGTGGTTGTTATTGATACACCAAGAAGGCAATGCGAACTGGAAGTGAAAGGAAAAGCCAAATCTGCATTTTTAAGTCAACCAATTCGAAAAATTGGCACCTTCAAGACAAAAAATCATGGCAACCGAAATCTTATTTTGAATTTAAGTTTTTCCTAACAGCATTCAAAAGATCTTGCTAGGCATGCTTAAAGTGGTACTTCGTAATAAATTCCCAGTCCACGATGTCATCATGAGATTATCTCTACTTATAGAAGGAATCAGTAGAAGTCACATGAAAACCCTCACAGTTAATGTGGTACCATCTACTGATTGCTTTGAAGCCCAATTAGTTATGAAATTCATTATGAATCCAAGGAACCTACCTACACAACCCATACATTATATCTAGAAAAGTATCAATGTGGCATAACATCACAATTCATTTAAATCTACATAACATAGAAAATTCAGCTAAGCAGATGTTTAGACAGAAATATGTGAGCACCAAGTACAACCTATAAGCAAATACCTTACTGCTAAATTGTCATCCACACAAGTTAAAGTCTGTCAGCAATAGAAAGCAACTCATATTTGCAGAGGAACATTTTTTCAAGGAAAAGGAAGCAACCAGGAGTGTTCAAGAAAGTCAATCACCCTAGAACCTGTAATCAAGGCCTTTATCTTTGAATTGCACAAAAACAATAGAGAACTCGTGACTAAAATGATTATTGATGAATCATTCTAATAATAAAATAGAGAGAATCCATGTCAAAAGAGATATACTGAGCAGGCATACTAATCTTCAAGACTGTAGTGGGCACAACAAGATTAACAGAAGGATTCTATGTAACTCAGTTCAGAATGGGCACAACAAGCAAAAACATCAATAAGCAACTGCACATACTCATTTAGTGGAAATAGTTCCTGTCAAACATTAATAAATGCACATGCATAGCTCTACATGATAGCTCAGAAAAGGAAGGGAAACATCTCCACGAACCTGATTCATAACTTCTTTAATCATTTCTCTAGCCGTATCAATCTGCTTCTTGTTACCAGTCACACGGACCATCTTCTCACTAGATTGGTCTCCATCAGCACCATTTGGTTGTATCAGCTAGAGACAAAAAAGGGGCTTCAATCATTAGATTTGGAGAGGGAACCACAAGTCCAAAACTACCAAAAGTAATACAGTATAAACCACCTGAATGCGTGCCCCAGATCTTGTCTGCAAGTTTCTGATTGTTTCTCCACCCTTACCAATGATTAAACCAACCTAATGTAGCAGTACATAATTAGCACATTGTTTCCACAAACTTAGGACATACATACATACATACATACATACACATGTACATACAAAATAAACGCAAACCAACACCAACAACATAAATATAGATATGTATGCATGTAGATGAAGAGATAGCAGATGTGAGGTGAAGAACAAACCTTTTCAACTGGGACGTGAATTTCAAGTTGCTCACCACCACTGGCAGCCTGGACAGTGCTGAATCCTCGAGCGACAAGTGAGGGTGAACCTCCAGCATCAGCCTAACAACACACAATCAGTTTAAAATCAGATCTTAGAGCAGAGGAACACAAACACAGTAGATTATGAAAATGAAATAAAATAGATGCAGAACAAAACCCTGCCTCAGCAATCACGTCCTTAATCAATCTCTCGGCCCTGTTTATACTTTCCAAGGTCCCAACCAGTTCCAAAGGCCTGCTTGTAGACCGCGGATCTGCATCAGCATCCCTCACAATCTGAATTTTGGCACCTGAATTGTCCTGCAGGGATCGAATTGTATCCCCTGCCTTGCCTATTAGAACTCCAACCTAAAAAAAACACAGCACTTTTAGGAGGCCTCTAAAAAATATTAATAGCGACACATATAGCAATCCAGGATTCGACTACTTTTCACAAAATTCAGCCTCATCTCCAACATGCCAGACATATAGGCACTTGAGAGGTGATGACAGGCAGCATCATGTTCATGTATCTCTCATCATACTAAATAGCAAGTAGCAACATAGTACTACATGGCAAAAAACTGAGCTCAATAACACTGATAAGTTAGCTGTTAACATACCCATTCTAAACCCTAATTTTACATTTTTCTCAATCTTGATGAGGCACAAGGTCCCCCAAACTTAATCAGATCTCAGGACAGGCTTCGTGTTCTCACTTAATGTAATCACTTTAAGGAATACCAACAGATGTATTTTGAAATATATATTTTTCTTAAATTAAGAATTACACCCTATTTCTATAATCCAATTCCTCCAAACAATTTAAAGCCAACAGCAAATACAGCGGTCACCAAAGTTCAGAAAAGTCTTCTCAAATAAAATTATATCATCATGCCTTACAAGTCATCAGTTTTCCAGGCTGGGGGATGAAATCTAGTTCTACATAAATTTGACTGAATATATTTGTGGCTATTTCTTCTTCCTAGTGTTTTGAGGATTGAAGGTATGGTGTAGTAGCAGAAAGTCTTATATTCTTTTGAAGGGATGTTAGAACATCAGATAAGAGGTTCAAGACACTCAAACTAACCCCTTGTAATTCCCAATATCTTTATCGACCAAGAGAAAGTGAAACACTTACCTGAACTTAAACATCAGTCGACACTATGTAACAGCATAGAATGCAGCTAGAACTTAACATCAGTTAGAACTCAGCACAGTAAACATGAGTATTAAAAAACTCGATTGGCTCACCTTGTCATTGGGAACCTCCATTTTGCGAGACAGTATTTGGGTATCTGAACCCCTTTCTGAGGAGTCAACTGGTACATCCCCCTCTCTTGGGACAAGAGAAGGCTCTTCTTCAGATTCTGCATTTGGCTGTCCAGGTTCTTCAACACTTCCAACATCAGCTTTCTCGTTGTCATTAGGAGCTGCTTCTTCTGGGATTGTTTCTGGAGGCTCTTCGACATGTTCTTGGGCCTCCAAAGGCTGGGCATTATTAACCTCAGACTCAGGCAGCTCAGACTCCTCTTTAGGTTCACCTTCTTTCTCCTCTTCTGTATGTCCATTCTGTGGAACTGCTAAAAATAAAGAACTTCCACAGTTAGAAAAGTCTCCATTCTTTCTAGAGACAGAAGCTCAGCATCGGGGTCAAATATATCAGCAATCACACAACAAACCTCCAAATCAAACTAGCTCTTCGAGAAATCGATAAATAATTAAGGATGTGAAACATAAGAAGCATTTAAAAGTAATATCTACCAAACGCATTTCGTTCCAGCTTTAACCAGTTAAAACATTACAAAACATACACACACCTTGGGAGCCCCAATCGCTAAAAAAAAAAAAATCGAACCACGAAATCATAACCAGAAAAGATCAGGAACGTCAAGGACAAGGAGAGAGAGCTTATCAGCAAAATCACCTGAGTCATCGGCCTCACCGACATTATCGCCATTGCTCTCCAAACGGGGTCGTTTAGTCTCAGATTCATCCACGCCGCCATTCCCCTCCTCCTGCGACCCGTTCTTCACCGCTTCGTGATCCGGATTGTGCTCGGACTCCGTAACGGCCTCAGGAGCGTCGCTGTGCTCAAAATCCTCGAGCTTCCTCTTGTGGCCGTCTCCGGCGGTGGCGCCAGATGCAACAGGGCTAGCTTCTGACGGCGTGATCACGTTCTCATCCGCCATAGATGATTTTTTTTTTTTGCAGATCAGATAACGTCGTCGGAACTGCGATTAGGGTTTCAAGTTTTCCAGTACCAGACAGTAGTACTACGTGGGTGAATCGTGAGCCCTTTTTTCCTGTTTTAATAATTTTCTTGTCCTTGGTGTGTTTATATATATATTTAGCCAGATATTTTTTCGTTAGGGTATAAATGGAATTTGACTTGGGCTATGATTATATACATAGGCCCAATTTAAGAAATCGGCCCAATGATTAATAGATCTCCAGTATCCAACTTATACCAAAGTTTGGGCTCAAATTTCATTATTATTATTTTTTATGTATCAAATTGGGTCAATAAAGGGCATTAAACTGGACTGGGCCAGTCGATAAGATGGTTAAAATGTAAAAATGTAAATCTTGATATATTTCACGTAATAGTAGATATTAAGAGGCGATAATTAGGGCAAAAGCACTGGCCAAAACTGATTTAACCGATGACCGAAAAAAATTAAAAAGCGTAGCCTGACCAGCCAAAATGGTTGTACTCAACCGGCCAAAAACCGATGATCGGTTTTGGTTTGGTTTCGGTCAAACTGAATTATTAATGCAAAATGCATTTTCCCTTGTTTTCTTCTCTAATTATTTCATATTTTCCATTGATTCATTCAAAATGTAGTCATGCTACCAACTACTATCCAATCATAACATATTTTTGCTCAAGAATTTATAAAATGGCCATAGAGACACCTAAGGAATTATACTCTATAATTTACCCATTGAACATCATAAAAAGTAAAAAGTTCCAAGAATCTATCATAACACTGATGTGGAATAGAAACTAAATATAGTTATAAAGTAAACCTTGTATCTATTTTGGCTATAAACTCATCATTCTTAAATACAAAATTAAAAATTAGAATTGATTTAGCTATAGTTTGATTTTTGGTCGGCACTGAACCTATATAACAAAAACCGTGACCGGCCAAATTAAATTTTGGTTTCGTACTCACCAACCAAAACCGACCATTCTTATTTTTTTGGCCAACCAAAATCATCTGAAACCGCCTAGTTCGGTTCAGTTGTTTGGATCCGATTTGGTTATGCTCAGCCCTAGAGATAATAGAGAATAAATTCGATTGCAAACACACATAATTAAACTAATTAGTAGAGTCGGGTTGTTTATTTAGAATTCTTATATTTTTAACTCGTGGTGGTAATTAAATTAAAGAAAATTATTATCAATCCTTAAAATGTAAGTTGACGTTTAATAGTGAATAATAGTACTAATATTTAGAAATACACAATGTACTGCTCCCTCCGGCTCAAGATTCGTGAGACATTTCTTTTTGGCATTTTCGGCACGCATTTCCACGCTTCTCGTTGATGAGTTTTAAAATGAATTTTTCAGGTGTTTTTCTTTTTACGGGATACTACGAGTGTCATAGTATCCCGTGAAAAGAAAAATACCTCAAAAATTCATTTTAAAACTCATCAACGAGAAGCGTGGAAATGCGTGCCGAAAATGTCAAAAAGAAAGGTCTCACGAATCTTGAGCCGGAGGGAGTACTAACGAATAAAACATTAACCGCGCATCGCGTAAGCGCGGGAATAAGATGACGTGAGAGCATGAAGCAGCATAAATTTTGGTATTATGTGGATCCACGTAGGCTGGTTAGCCCACATCACGTGAAGACCATATGCCTCCCTTTATAGTACTTTTATTTTTCTTTTTATTTGGGGACCTTTCTTTTTCTTGGTGTTTAAATCATGAGATTCACACATCAAAAAATCTTTTTACCTATGTTATCCAAATTTCTATGCCAACTTCTTGGAAACTTCTAGAGAGTAGAAAATATAGCTAGGTAGTAGTTCAGCCACATTCGAGAAGCTAGCTATTTTTATATATTCGTATTAATTATTTATATTTATTCATTGTATACGTATTGATTTGTTCTAATTGATTATGCAGAACATGATCAGGACATTAAAATTCGGACATAATATCTCATGTGACGCAAATGGCGAGATATAACATTTGTAGGCGATAATCGCACACGTCATATGAATTTTCAGTCACATATTTATGGAGATATGTAAAATAATATTCGTATGGTTAGAATTATGATGTGTGCATATATATGAGTACGGTAATGTCTAATCAATAATAAAGAACACAAATATAGATATTCATACAATTAATGATTCTCGACCTTAATTTGTCATATATAGAATTGCACAGTGCACTCTAATGTCACTTCTTGTTGGTTGCTGCATGGACCATGCATAAACAGAGAGGACTTAACAATTATATAGTACATTATTGCATGCCAAAAAAAAAAAAAGAGAGAAATCTTTTATTAATTCAAAGATATTTTTATTCACTATAAATTCACGAGGTTTGCTTTTATATTACAAACATCGCGTATCGATTAGTAAAATGTAAGCAAACGACTTAATAATTTTAATTTAATCAGACATCTTATCTCAAATATAACCTAAAACGATATATATATATATATAGGAGAAATACTATCAAATAAAAATTGATTTATTTTGCAATAAATAAGAAATGATCAGGACGTTTCATTATAATTTACGGTTCCAGATTAACAAATGCATTATAGTTGTTTTAATATCGAGAATGTATTATCATGAACGATGCATTACTTGATACGAGCACGAGCACGTAACTAAACAAAGATAGACCCAATGTATTTAATCAAACTAAAATAAATGGGAGCCGATGTTCAACAAGATCTTTCAAATTCCATGGAATAAAAGTATGATCATTACAAACTCCATGCAAAAAAAAAAAAAAGAAAGGCGAAAATCTACGGATTTATCCATCCTAAATTAAAAGGCACACTACAATCGCAAGAAGAAGAAGGCAGCATAAATCAAAGTAGAAGAAAAAGAAAAAGAAAAATCAGAAAAGCAACCCTAATTAATTAATGAAATCATCAAATGTCTTTGACATGGAAGACATTAGGGTTCTTGACGACGATGTCGTACATGTAGATGGAGTTGAACTTGTTGAAGTCTTTGGGGAGGGAGATGAGGTCGATGGAGGATCTCTTGTGGAACTGGAGGAGGTCGACGTCGCCGTAGTACCTCTCCCACCCCAGTCCCCTCAGTATCTGGTCGAGGCACCCGTACGACGACACCACCTGCCCCGTCGGAAGGTGCACCAGCACCTTCCGCTTCGAGGACGCCCCTCCGCTCCGCTTCCCGGAGTCGGCGTACTCGGTGCCGGGGTTCTCCACCAGCTGCATCACTCCGTTGTTCTTGAATACCCACACTCCAGACATGATGATGATGATGATTGTAGAGAGAGACTTTTTTTTTTTTTTTTAATTGTAGTAGGTTTGTGTAGTGAAGAAAGAGAGTTGAATATTGTGTGTTGAAGTTGTGATGATTTGAAGAAGTTGGAAGGTGGGGAAGGGTATTTATAAGGGTGAGAAAGAGAGAGAGAGAATGATAGTAATAAATTGATAGTGGGAATGAAAAGGAGAGTTGAGTTGATAGGGTTTTGTTTTGGGTAATAAAAATTAAGACCTAGCTAGATATTGTGGGACCCGATCCGTTTTTATCTAGGGTACACGTACAAAATATGTGTTTCTTTGGGAGAATCTGTGGATCGATTGTGGGCTTTTTCTTTTCTTTTTTATTGAAGAATCTGGGCAGTGGGGAAACCATATTCGCCAGCATTTTTATCATAGACAAATAAGTATAATAAATGTTTATGAAAATATATGTGTATATATATGTAGGTGTGACCACTTACATCACATGTCCCACACGTGAAGGGGGTTAGAAGGAATTTTTTGTGTCTGTTACTCTTTTAATCAAGAGAAATATATAAAAATATGATCATCATGTATCTGAACTTTTCCCATGTATGTCGACGTTGATGGCGATGATGTATATATATATCGCTCTTTGAAGCTAAAGAAGCCGATCATCAGAGTTGGATTTCATATTCACACTCGTGTTAGTTACATCTATGGCTTGAATGGAATATATTTAATACCATTGGCTAGAACCTACTTGCATATCTTTATAATTAGATAAGCCAAGTAGCCGTGCTGTTAGAGACACATGCATGCATGTTAATTGGAAAGGCAAAAATTTCTAGATACTCTATTGAATTTCGATGTTGTCTTTTCTATTGCACCGTCGGATGATCATCGCGGGTTGAATATATTTTCAAAATTTGAAATAAATGGTGATTTTGATGCTATAAGGGATCTGAATTGATATACTCTTTCCGGTTTTTTGTAGTTGATACACTTCTTTTCGATACGAAAATTAGGATATGAGCATTTAGTGTTTTAAGTGGGTTTGGTAATTGAGTAGAGTATTGAGTTATGATTATAATTAATATTTCAATTAATTAATAATAATAAATTATGAAAATTTTAAATATATATATTTTTTTTTCAAATTGAGTTTATAATTAATTAAATTCTTTTCGTTTTTTTTTTTTCCTGCTATCAATTAATGGATAATTCTTTAAGCAATTAATGAACCCACCAAACCTGTTATAGGAATTGAAATCAGAACACAATTATCCCAAATGAAAAAACAGAACTATGCTAAGGTCAGCACTTAATGAAAAACAGAATATACAAAGAAGATTAAAGCTGCAACTTGTCACTTCATTAAAAAAAAAAAAACCGCCTAAGTTAAATTTGGGCTCTTTAATTAAAGCCATAACTCAATATTCAAAATTCCCACAAAAAAGCAAAAGCACATAAAGGCTATTTTCCCTATAAATAGAAGTTCATCACTCCAAATGATCAGTTTCTAAACTCTTACATTTACAACTCCACATAAAGAAAAGGAAAGCCATGGAAAAGCACAAAGAACTCTCCACACAGGAGAGAAACATGGTGATGCAGTTCTTGTATAAAGCTGCAGTAATGGAAAACCAGCTTATGGAGCATTTAAGGAAGCTGAACAAAGTTCTTCATCACAAGGGGCAATGCATCTCGGCTATGGAAAGCTGCAAAAACACATATGGAGAGGAATGAAGTCATACATTCAGTTTCAGGTAAGAAAACTAAACGAGTGAGAATCTTAAAGTCTATTGATTATACTAAGCTTAAAGCCATACCTAAAAATGAAAGGAGCTCTCAAAGCAAAACTGTTGCTCGAATGAGAGTGAGCAAAACCACAGTGCAAAGATGGTATAAGATGAATCTCTTAAGAGCTCACACTTCAGACTTAAGGCCTCAACTGACTCAAAATAATTAACATGCTCTTGAGAATTAGGTTCAGTTTGGAGCTAGATAAGATCCTTAACCGTATAAGATTCTCAAATATGCACAACATTGTGCATATAGATGAGAAGTGGTTCTATATAACAAAGGGCAGTCACAGATGTTATCTTGCCCCAGATGAAGAGGATCCACATAAGAGTTGTCAAAGTAAAAATTTCATATGGAAAAGCATGTTCATTTGTGCTGTGTCAAGACCTCTACTTGCAGAAAATGGAGAAGTCTTAATTATTTGATAGGAAAATTGGGATTTGGCCATTCATGGAATCTGTGGTGGCTAAGAGGCGTTCTAAAAAAAGGGCCAAGGGTACAAGGTACAACAAACCAATTGACTCAGTCACTAGAGATGTCATGAAACAAACTTTGATTGTGTATGTGTGTTTTCCTACTTTTCATGCATAAATTGTATTAATATATCAGTTATTTGTATTAAATTAATGTTACAAAGATGCATAAAATACTTCTAAAAACTACATTCAATACAAGCTATTGTTTTATTTATTTAGTTTTATGCTATGAATGCATAGAAGATGCATGATTCAGTCACGTTCTAGAATGTTTTTATGCATTTTTGGCTATCTACCTGAATCCCTATAAACAAGCAGAGGTGAAATTGAAGGGATGCTTGATCTCAGAAAGTGAAATTCATCACTGATCATGGACATTTTACTGTCCTAAAGGGCAGCTGGGGTTATTCATTCTTATTTTCCCAAAGAAATGCATCTCACATGCTCACTAATATGCTTTCATTCAATGTACATACATAATGCCAGCTATAAGACATAATTGGCCAATAGGAGCAAGCAGACAAAGATAATGCTAAGCCTCATATCAATGATGATGATCCAGAGTTCAGGCTTGCAGCAAATGAAGGTGGATTTAATATGAGTTGGTTCAGCAACCACCAAATTCTCCAAACACTAATGTGTTGGACTTGGGGTTGTTCAATGCTATACAGTCACTGCAATATGAAAATGCATGTAGTACACTAGATGAGCTAGTGAATGTTGTGATTCAATCCTTCTGCAACATATCCCCAGCAACACTGAACAAGGTATTATTATCACTTCAAGGCTGCCTTATAAAAATATTGAAGGTTAAAGGGCCCAACAATTACAAGCTGCCATACATGGGCAATGATGCACTCATCAGGATATGGCAACTACCTATTCATCTAGAAGTAGGGAAGGACTTAGTCAAAGAAGTAATTACTTTTCTAATTGAGGCAGGGCAGATCAATGGAATTGTTGAAATGGGGCACAGATTGGGAGTACAAGAGAGATTTGGATTGCTAGAACTTTTTGGGAGCCTACAACTCTTAGGCAGAGAATTGAAGAAGTTTTTGTGCAGATTTGAACCAGTATTTGTGCAGAATTGAAGTAGTTTTTGTGAACATTTTGAAGAAGTTTTCATTGCAGATGTGAAGTGGATTTTGTGCAGGTTTTAAATCCTTTTTTGTGCATATATGTAGAAGTTTTTTAAAGTAGATATGAACTTCTTATTGAACAAACCAGCAAAGGGGCAATGTATGCACTAGCTAGTCAAAAGAGGTGTAAACTTGTTCCTTTTTTTAAAGTAATAGTGCATTTATTTGTTTTATGTGGATTACAATAGCATACTAAGCATGTTTGATTCAATGTTTTTCACACACATAAGCAACAACCACACATAACTTCTGTCATAGCAAACCAACAGCAAAACCACATATAGAAATCCATCATTTAAAACCAACATAGAAGGGGCAGCTGATCAACATAATGTTTGGAAACCATAAAGTAATAATCCATTCTAGAACCGTCAAAGAATTATCCACAGATATCGACTTAATATGCTAGTACAAGTTCAATGTTTATCCACATGAATTAGGGTATATGAACTTCATAACAGATTTAAAGATTCTCATTAATAGCTCTTATTTTTGCCTCCAGCTCAATGAATTCTCTATCCACTTCTGCCACACAAGCTTCCCAAGTCTCTCCAGCCATCTCAAATGGACACCACAAAAGACTACTTGGGTCCGAGAGTTAGGAGTCATTCTCGGGCAAAATTCGAAGGGGGCTCTCGTGGTTTCCCCGGCCTTCATCATCGCAGTGAGGGGCCGGCGAGTGACACCATAATTGGGGCTCGGAATGGAGGATATCGCTCAGGATTTCTGAGGTTACCGTACCGGCCCGGAAGGCTTGGATCATCCGACAGCCAAAGTCGCTGATTTCGCGGCGATATCGGGTCACCTTTCGGATACATCCAGCCTTCGTGGACAATTGAACAATTATAGAGAGATAGATTATCTAGGGTTTCGGGTGAGAGAGACGGAGGCTGAAAAAGCACCAATTTACGGTCACCTTTCGGATAGATTCAGCCGTCATCGCCCATGACAGGATGCAGAGAACTCGAAGAACTAAGGTTTCAGATGAGAGAGACGAAGCAGTGGAGAGAAATGGGAGAAATGGAGTTAGGGTTTGAAGAAAATTGGGTTGGATTAATTGCAAAATGAGTTGGGTAGGTGAGATGGATTAAAGTGGGTTGATTAAGGGTGTTAATTAAAAAAAATAAGGGCCCAATTAGTGGGCCCTAATTTTCACTAATTATGTGTTTTAATTTGCTAATATTTACCATAAAAGGAAATATATCAACTTGAAAAGATCGGTCCAAAGAGAAAAGTGTATCAACTCAAGAAGATCGGAGGGAGAATTTAATTTGAAACAAATTTGAATTTGCAGACGAGATTACATTTTATCTAAAAATTTTATTTTTCCTGACTGTCGCCGGCCGGGGTTGGCTGCCCTAGCTCCGGCCGCCCCTAGCCACATGATCTCTTACACATAATATTAGTAATATACATAGAATTAAGAATAATCATAAATTGACGTCGTATCGTCTATGAAAAGAAAATCATAGTATTAATTTCAATACCTTTAGATAGAGGAAGAGGACCACAAAGCAGGTTATGGATATTAAGGTATGTTGTGGGAAAAATGATAAATAGGGCTGTTGCTCACATGTCATCACATGGAGAATGTGTGGTTTAATGGTCCTTCCTCATATCTATGCATGGTTTGGTTTGAAACCTGTCTCTTTCACATCAATCATCAATTCATCATCATATTCATATTCATATTCATATTCATGTTCATATACATCCATACATACATATAATGTTGTATCATCCATTAATTCCCCTCCTTCAATATCTGATATTTTGTCGAATCCACCAACAGCTCAATTTTGACTGGGATGTATCGATGCACATTATAGTATTTCACATATGACAAAAACTTAGGTGAGGTCGGCCACATAGTGTGGCTGGGTCAAAGTGTCAATCTTTATACAGAAAAATGATAATCTATACGAATAAAAGTGTCAATCTTTAACATAATTATTTTACGAATAAAATGCCAATTTTTAAAAGTGTCAATCTTTATACAGAAAAGTGTTAATCTACATGAATAAAAGTGTCAGTGTTTTAGCCGTCCGCACGGTGCCTCTGGCTGACCCAAGTGTGTCCCTTCACATATTTACTTTACAATATACTCTTCCATGTCCTGCTTAAATATGTGTCATTTTACTATTTTAATAGCCTCGGAATAAATTAATCTGAAGCATATCCAGACGGGATGGAGGGAGTATAAAATATAGCACGTACATAAGTCATGCATATGTATATTATGTGTGTGTCTATAATGCACGGATTCTTTTAAAAATACCAAATATTGCAGTATCGCACCCGCACCGAATACGCCACCTGACGAATCCTAAAAATAAAAAATTATAAAATAAATATGATACGCGTATCAAGTGCGTCTACCTCAAGAACCTGGTGCGTTTAGGCACATTTGAGTTTTTTTTTAAATAATTTTTTTTTTTTTGAGTTTTTTTATAATTTTTTATACATTTCCATAAATTTTAAATTCACTACAAAATCAATATAAGATTTAATTTATGGGGTTTGATTGAAATTTTTATTTAAATAGACATTTATAATGTACTAGTATTTAATTTATGAATTTTATTTTTATAAAATTATTGATATATGTGCGCGCGCGTGCATATGGGGTGTGTTTATGAAGATTTACATGCACCTAGGGTGAGGTGAATATGAGTTGTAACATAATATTTAGGGCAATTTTAATTTCACAATATATAATTAGGTACGGTATTGATCAGTTCAGTGTGCTCAACTTTTTTTGTAATACGTTTACTACATCGGTACAAAAAGATAGAAGAATAATTACTCGTTCGGGAAAAAATGAGAAAAAAGAAAGAAAAAGAATCAAATATTACGTCCCTCCCCACAAAAGAGATGCTTAAATGGCAAATTGGATCATGGTTACTGTAAAGAAGCCAACTATTTAAATAAATAGACTTATAGTAGTAATTAAATTAAGCATGAAATTATATATATAAACCTTTCTTGGTACACTTCTTGATTCCCTTCTCTAATGCAAGTACTATATTTGCTTAGAAAATTATATTGACAAAAACTTGTGTCAGCCGGAGGCACCGTGCGGCCGGGCCCAAAGTGTCAATCTTTATACAGAAAAGTGTCAATCTATATGAATAAAAGTGTCAATCTTTAACATAATTATTTTACGAATAAAATGACAATTTTTAAAAGTGTCAATCTTTATACAGAAAAGTGTCAATCTATATGAATAAAAGTGTCATTGTTTTAGCCCGGTCGTACGGTGCCTCCGGCTGACCCAAGTGTGTCCCAATTATATTATAGCTGAAAGGTTTGGTGGGTGAAATTCCCACATTCATTTCTTATTATCTTTTTCCGAAACAGTTAATTAATTAGGCCTTTATTTTCTGCAGGAACCAATGGGAAGTATCCCTCCTACATACATATTAGAAATATATGAAGTACGAGATTAGGATAAATAATTCCAACCAAAATATTTGATTCTTTACCAGCTGTTTCTGATCATGTTTATTATCCATATATATGCACTAATAATAACCTAACCAGATCTTTTATTATATTTCCATGTTGCATCTCGATCCTATTGTATTGACAGATGATTGCTAAATTTAACAATAATAAATGATTTTCATAAACAAAAAATGTCAATTTTCAAAGTGTTTTTGGCAATCATCTGTATGTAACATGAAAAATGTAATAGAAGATCCTAATTTGAGTAATAAGTTGATGAAAAAGATAATATAAAAATGCACATCTTCCGATCCGTGTCATTTTTGTTTGCCAAATTCGTGAGATAATGTTTTATTTTGTGAGATATAGTCTTATATTAAGTTGATTGAATATTAAGCTGATTAAATAATTCTCTTGAGAATAATATACATATGCCAATAGCTAATTCATGTCATAATCACTTGCACCCGGAATTGTTTAATAATAATAATAATAATAATTAACTACTAAAAGGTGGTCCTGATACGAATCGAACTATTTCGAGCGAGTTCAAACTCCAAAGAAAAGAGAAGAAGGAATAAACTAAACCACAAGGGTTTCTAATTTGATAATTCTATTTCATGATAATCTTCACAATACATCATTTGCTTCCTTTTAACTAAAGGAGCAACCCTAAAGTACTTAGGCTTGGGCTTAATAAAACCAACAATTTACATTTACTTTGGGTTTAACACATAGCCCAAATAACTATACTAAACTAGATTTTAAATAATAAATAACATAAAGGGTCGTATCAACTCTTTGCCCCTTCAAAACCACCTTATCCTTAAGGTGGAGACTCAAAAAATCCTTGTAGACTTCTTCAAGTGCATAGAGTTTTAAAACGACGCCCTTTCTTCGAACCACAATGGAAGAGATATCACCCACAAATGTACTCTTCTCCTCGAGTACAAGAGCGAAAGATTGTGAAAAATTCTTGATAAACTTAGCACCAAGAGACATAATTCTTCCTTTCCTAATAGTCTCAAATTGCAGCACAAAATGAATGCCGTTCATGTCCATCTTGTAGCCAAGTTCACTTGCACTAACTTCAACAACTTCTGTTTCAAATTTAGAATCAGCCACTGCTTCCATATTCTCAACAATCACGTTCTCAACAATTTTTGTTTCCACATAATCGAACCATGAATCATTCTCAACAATCTCTATTGATGCATCAGAATTTAGAATGAGAATGGAATTTGGGGATAGAATTGGCGGAGGGGATGGTAGAACATAGATTAATGGGGTGGATGGGTTCACGAAATCCGGATTTGAGAAGAGGAGATATATCAGTGTAATGGGGAAGTGCATCTGTGGGTAGTGGGTGGTCATGAGGGTGAGACAAACTAGGTGGAGAAGAAAAACCATGAGAGAGTTTGTTATGTTGGAGATAAGCAAAATGAGAATTCATGGAAGATTTGAATTCCTCAACAATTTGATTTGTGACCAACAGCTGGCTCTCGAGACACATACAAAGAGAGTTAATGGCAGAAATAATATCAGACTTAGCCATTAAAGAAAAACACAATGGAAGCAACCAATCTCCACCTCCGAATTGATTCCTCTACCTCTTCTTTTATTTTATTTTTTTCCTGCAAAAGATGCGTAGCCCGAAACCCAAACCTAACCTTTGTTCTTATCCCAAATCTGCCACCATTTTGGAGCCACTCAACAAGTTCACGACAAAAATCTAAATCCACAATCCATTGGCTCACTTAATTCACTCAATTTAATAACCATCAATCTTCACGCACAGAACAATGATAATAACAGCAAAGTGATATCAATTACCAGCAATTTGTCATAGACCCGGAAATAAAACTTCCCCAGTGGTGCGTCAACAACGAATCTTCACCTCCAAATAGCTGCTGCTCCACCCGTTCTTCTTCTTCAATCTTTTTTTTTTTTTCCAGATAAAATTGGATCTTCAAAGAGAGATTCTCTCAGTGAAAGCACCAATTGATACGAATCGAACTATTTCGAGCGAGTTCAAACTCCAAAAAAAAGAGAAGAAGGAAGAAACAAAACCACAAGGGGTTTCCAATTTGATAATTCTATTTCATGATGATCTTCACAATACATCATTTGCATCATTTTAACTAAAGGAGCAACCCTAAAGTACTTGTGCTTGGGCCTAATCAAACTAACAATTTACATTTACTTTGGGCATAACACATAGCCCAAATAACTATACTAAACTAGACTATTAAATAATAAATAACATAAAGGGTCGTATTAGGTCCTTTTAGAATTTAGATCATGGGACTTTTCAAAAAAAAAAAGAAGAAAAGAATTTAGATCATGGGAATATTAGGACACGGTTAAAAAGAGAATACATTAATTAAAAATTAATTTCTAGTATGGAATAATAAGGTAGAATCCAATATGTTACCAGTGCAAAAATTAATGCTTTCGAGTATTGTCTAATAACATTAAACACGAATCTGAAATCCGATTATAAATATATTTTTTTTAAAACTAAAAAAAGCTAAATATGAGATTAAAATAATCGGGCTTTTCTCGATCTCCTCACAGACCGTAGGTATATTCTTTAGGCCAACCCAGCCTGAAATTTCTGCTAGGCCTATAAAACATACCCCAGCCCACTTCAAAATTAGCTGCCAATCTTTTTTGAATAATTTAATTTGCAAATAGTTGACAGGTACAAATGAACTTGTAATTTTCTAACGGCCCATTTAGTAGCTTTCATGAGAAATGCTAATAAGGTTAGATCACAAGATAAAAATCATAAAAAGTTATATTGATAAAGTACTGATAATTTATCAAAGAAAAATAGTAATTTTATTACGGGCTAGTCTTATTCGACGGGCCCTCGAGATAATTTATTTAAGATACCAAACAGACAGAAAAGACCATTAACTTTATTTATCTTGACTTTTCTCGTTTCTTGGCTAAAGATATAACCATTATTAACTTTTTATTCATCAGGAAAATACATGCAGCAAATTGTTATAAAATGCCCCTATTATCAATCATAGCATTCTCATTTGACCAATAATAAAAAAAGGAATGCCTAAAGCTACAAGTGGGGATCAAGAACTACTGAGATCTTTTAAGCTCAGGAGCTTCAACATTTAAGGAAGTCAGTCCAACAGTTTGTGGGCTCTTTAGTTGATCCAGCTGCTTCTTTCCACGTCGAAGTAAATACTCGATGTAGAGGAAATTCTTGCGATCAACCTGTGAGGAGTTCTGTCGGAACTCCTGAGAAACAATTGCTTCGATTCTCCTACGTTCTTCGGGGGATTTTGTGCGAGCTGCTCGTAAGAATCCTCTGTACAAGGCAAGCACTTGCTTCTGCATCCCTGAAAGCCTTGGTTGTGTTGAAGCTCCCATTGCATCTTCTTGCTAAGTTGTTTCCGCAGCAGCGCCTTATGAAGATGATGATTTTTTTTATTTCTTTTTTTTAAATTTTTTTTTTTTTTTTCAAACAACGAGAAAGAGGCTGCTAATCTGAACAAAACATTAACACAAATAACAGCATCATTTATCATACTTCCAAAATGAGCAAACATATGCAGGCAATGAAATTTTGCAGAAGTGATGACATGAAATAGGCAATACCAGCGACCTAAAAGAAGATATGAACATCTGTAGAAAGAAAAGCAACCCCTCTATTAAGAATAGTTTGCGCTTAAGGCCCTTTTATCAAAAAAACATAACCGTACGAGTCCTGTGGTTTGCCCTATTTTGTTGTTGAAGATGCGATTCAGCTTGGTATATGTTTCCTAATGTCCAGTATCAGGCTGATTATAAAGTTAAAAAAAGGACAGTATACATTTGAGGCCATGCACTGCGCTCTGTACATCTCTAAACAACAATTCTAATTGTACAAGAACAAGAGTCCAGATACTTGAAACTCTGCGGCATTTAGGAGCTAGAACAATATAAACAGGTGAATATAGCTGCATCTACATGTTCTGCAGAAGTTCTATTTGAGTAATTCTTTAACAAGAGACTTTGTCGGTTTTCTAACATGGCTCTAATAACTAAAAGTAAATAACCCCATGTTGCATTAGATACTCATGGAAACCAAAAGAGTAAAACATGTAGAGATTGCAGCACCAGGAGCTGCCAACACCAGCAAATGAGTTCTCAACACATAACTGAACCACGGACAACAGACAATTGAATGTGACGGCGAGACATCACATAATTCTGGATCTTTGGGCGTGAGATGATGGAATTTTCCAACGAATTCCAAATTCAATTACATTTCTATTTCCTCAGTTACTATGTTATTTATACTGCGACATAATTTCATAGTCCCCTGAGAGAGTTTGCCTAACACTCTACTACACGTCTACACTAAAAATATAACAGCCTATGAACAAGAGTGCACATAAACCTCAATGTGGATGTGTTACAGAATTCTCATACTCGCAAACGGTTCAGTTTGTTTTCAAGTTGAACATCCCCAATTCGAGCTCGAGATCAAAAGAAGATAAGCTTGAACAAGCAAAAACTCAAGCTTGAACTTGAAAAAAAAGACAAAAATCGTTTAGTAAGTTAACTGAACCAAGCTCGAACTTCAGCTCATATAATCATAAAAAGCCTCGGGTAATGAGCAGACATTTATCACATATCGACACATCACTAACAAGCTTCAAAAATTGAAACATGAACAAGAAAATCATATCTTGCAATCGTCTTTGCGGAATGCAGATCGAAGGACAAGCACGTCAAAACATTCAAAACCATAACATATCCACCATTAACTTACTCCGCAACATATAGAAAACCGATTACCCGTAACAAAATGAATATACTCAAGAATGAACTAATTAGTAATTACATCTTCAAAAAAAAATGAAAATCAAAACAAGCAACGAAATTAGAGAGAAAGAATAACCGTAGGTTCTTAATTTTGGGAGATGATACCAGAAGAAGCTGCTTCCTTCCACTTGTTGATGATTTTCGGCGCTGCAGGAGATAGGAGAGAGAAAGGCGACAGTGGTGGTGGTGGTGGTGAAGGCAGTCGAGCGGAGAAGATTATCAATTTTCCCCCATTTTTTTGGTAGAGGGAGTGGTGAATGGTATAATGAGAAAGTTTCTCTCATCTCATGAATTCTGCAACTGCAAATGCAAATCATTAATTGTTCAAATCCGAAAATACTCGGCCCGAAAATCACTTGTTAATGGTTTTCAGCCCGATTACTCCCATCGGCCCAATAGGCATTAGTATGGCTATGGCCTACGGGTGAGCACGCACGGTGCTCCTCCGTTCACGATCCGTAGGCCTTTTATCCTATTCGGTTGTCCACAATCTTTAAAACTCTTTCCACAAAATATTAAACTCAATTTATAAATGGCGGACGGAGTAAGTACAACCGAAAAACAAAAACGAACAAAAATGGAGCTTAGTCAATTTTTCGATTTCCCTGCAAAGAATATTCAGTTTTGGTTCGGTTTTTATTTTTAACTTTTAATTTGAGTTTATCAGTTCGATTTTTTCGACCATTTCGGCTAAATCAATTCGATTCGGTTTTAGGCAAATATACACACTCCTAAGTGTACTTGTTGAGCAAGCTCATTGACAGAGTTAGCGGATTTTTGTGATTGATCGTATGTGCGACATTTTATTAGCTATAAGAAAAATTGATAGACAATTTTCAGTTGCATCTCCATTAGAAGAAGAGAAGATATAGTGGTACATGAAGTGAGAAAATTCTCTTGATGATTAATTAGGGTCACCACTCATATTCCAATTTACAATGTATCTATCAATATCATATGCCACCCTTCTCTACTCCATATCTTTCACAGCATCCTGCATAAAAAATTGAAATTAAAATTAAAACAAGACCCACTTCAGATCACCACGTATCTTGGAACTTCAAATTAAATTTTTACACGCAATATGTTATAGTAATTGCCAAGAAAAAGAGGTTAAAAGGCATGAAAAAATTGTAAGCTTGGGTAATACTACCTCCAGCCCAATTAAGTATTCTCATTTACTTTATTGACTTTTCCAGCACGCATTTCCACCGAAACCTAATACGGGTTTTAAAATATAATTTTGAAGTATCGTTTCTTTTACGTGATACTACGAGTGTTATAGTATCCCGTAAAAGAAACGATACTTCAAAATTATATTTTAAAACCCGTACTAGGTTTCGGTGGAAATGCATGCCGGAAAAGTCAATAAAGCAAATGGGAATATTTAATTGGGTTGGAGGTAGTATAGTGTTACCTTGGCCAGTCGAGCCACGTAGGTTGCAGCGAGGGCCGTGGCTAATAGCCCGAGCCCGAGTGTCCATAGCTGACCATTCCCTCCACTTAGCCCTCCTACTTCAGCCTCCTCTTGCTGGAGGAGATCACAAGTATAAAACGGCCCCGTTAGATCATGAACAAGTACAATGAGACCCGAAGAAATCAGAAATAGTTGCAAGCGTAGATTCGGATGGGATTCAGCAAGAAGCAAATGTCAAATTTCATAGGAAATCAAAGAGATTAACGCCTCATGCTTCAGAAACTCACAATTATTGCTCGACCAAACGCGCCAGCACTCACGTATGCCCATGTTCCAGGGAGCATACCTAGCCAACTGCAAGAGAAAGTCGAGGAATTTACATCAGGAAAAATGCCGCGTTTAACAGCTGATAATTTCTTGGCGAATCAGCAACAATACTGACAAGAGTGTATTTACTAAACTAAGTTTTCTGTCTAATACGACGGAGAAGAAAAGAATGACGAGCAAATATAGGAAACATACACACCAAAAGAAACAATATGCATTATCACAAGCGTATGAGATAAAGTACGTGGAAGAGAGAAGGAAGCTGACCTTCCTAAGACGTAAGGGACGAACTTGACTGATGTAAGTCCGTAGAGGTAATTTCCAAGAGAGAACGGAAGCAAAGGACTCAAACGGAGAAGAGTGACAACCTTAAATCCATTTGCACCAATAGCTTTGTCTATTGCAAGAAATTTCTTGTTTCCTTCGACTAGCTTTAGAATTCGCTCACGAGCAAAATATCTGGCAATCAGAAACGCGATGCTGGCTGCCAACTGAAATGAAGTAAGACAGCTTAAACCCCTTTTGCATCATTATGTTTCGATTCAAATGTAAATGAGCTATCTGAAACTCACCGTGCCACTAATAGAGACGATAATAGTCCCAGTAACTGTGCCGAAAAGAAGACCAGCAGACATAGTCAATGGAATGGCTGGTATTGCAAGTATCTACACCACAGAAAATAACTTGCATCACTTGAAAATTCAAAGAGTGGAATGAAAAATAAAGGACGGGCTACAAGAGGATGAACTAATGCTCTTCCCATTTTTTATTTTTTATTTTCTAAGGTTCAAGAATCAAGAGATTGTTGAGATGCCAATGTGTTGGAATTGAAGATGAAGAGAAGCAAAAATTGGATATAGTTAGAAGCAATGAATTTTATCGTAAGAGATCTTACTTCTAATCCTGCATAAACTGCTACAAAAAGGGCATATCCAGCTGTACCATAACCTGAGATGGAAAACAATGATACGTTAGAATCAGAAACATTGTTTTTCAAACAAATGGATAAAGGTAACATTCACAATGTATTCAAGAATTTCGAAGATGGCAATGATCAAATAGCCCGCGAAGAAAATAATAGAGTTCGAAAGGAGGAGTGCCAGTTAGTCAGTTACTATAGAAAGCACTACCTACTCACATAGAACCACCTCGAAATGCTTCAAATTTCAAAAGCACCACAAGAAAGTATAACAGCTACAGAATATATAATAATCTTGACTTGGTGAATAGAGGAAAATTGAAAGCAAGCAATGAACATAAAATGAAAATAGCATTACAAAACTCAAATTCTTATCTTAATACACCGAATCACATTTATTTTGAGCAAAAGTGTATTATCAAACTTGGACCATCTAAAGTAACCCTCATTCCAACACAAAATCAAAAAATACACAGCAGAATTCACCACACTAGCCCAGCAACTGATTCCAGTTCACATCAAATTTTCAAACTAATCATGACATTTAGCATCATTGACATCTGCAAACAGATCTCATCATTCACAATCATAATATTCTCCAACTAGTGAGAAGCATACATCGAATCATAAAACCTCACCATCCAAGAATTCAATAGGAATTTCTTGATACAACAGCCATTTGAGCTAAGATATCAAGCAAAATATCAAATCTTGAATCTCACATCCAAAGCAAAACAGCATTTATAAACTAGTAATAATTAAAGAAAACTACTAAAAGTGGCCCAAAAATTCCCAGGAGAATCACCTTCGATGAAACCGGAAAACTGGGTCAAGAAAGCGTTGATCTGCTCTCTGTACACGTACCCAACAGTTCCAAACCCACCAACAACGCCCAGAAGCACAACTCCCGCCAAGATTGTGCCTTTAATCGCCGCGTCGTCTCCACCGCCGTCCTCCTCCGTCGCATCCCCGTCCCTATTCTCGTCATTCTCACTCCTCGGGTTGAAATTCAAGAATCTCCTAACGCTTTGCGGAGGTGTATTGGGAGTCTTGGAAAGCGTCTGCTGCTGCGATTTCTTGGTCTCTCTGAGTGACGAACATGGCTTCAAGAAGTGGAAACGCTTCGGCTTGAACCCCAACAAGGAGAAGCAAAAACTGGGCCTTTGCCGCGGGGCGACGGCGGCGGCGGAGGTGGAAGAGGGGAGACTGAGGCACGGCGGTCGTGGTGGCGCTGTCCTAGATAAAGGAATGGTGGGCATTTTATGTGAAGCGGTGGGAATGAATGGCGACGAAGGATACTGAGATTGTATGTAGATTTCTTTATTTACTCGCCTTTTCTATTTTCTTTCTTTAAATTCTAACTGTATTATGAATTATGATAATCGCTGTTTTGCAGTTTATGAGAGTTCGAGTTTTGGAAAGCTGGTTGGTTGCAGAATCTACCAGTGGTATCTTCGGATTCTGGAACAAGAGAAAATGATGTATATTTTCTGATAATATACACTTTCTAAAATCGAGTGATCAGAAATTGTGGATGTACGAAATTAGTGTTCAGTATTGTTGCACGTGTAGGCTATTAAATCTTTACTCGAGATTTTGGATTTTGTAAAATGTTCAACCACAAATTTTGACTACAATGTATAATATAGGTACTACAAAAGCTTTCACCTTCTTGTAGCAATCAAGGATTTTGATCAAAAATAAAATCAAGAAATTTACTCAGAGCAACCTGCTGTGAAGTGCAAAAAAACAAAAAAAAGCCTGCTGTGAAGTGCAAATTGCAGTAATAAATACAGAAACTAAAACAAAATAAAACTGAGAGAGAACCATCAGAAGCTAGAGTTACTAATACTGTGTGAAAAATATTTAAATCAAGAACTAATTTAACCTAGATTCGATTCGGTATATGATCCAGTGTTTGCTTCAGGTTTCTCTGTTGAGCTAGAAGTAAATTCCTTCTTGTTACTTCTTCCCAGTACCATCAGATCTAGTTTTGCATTCTTCACCGAAGATACAAATTTATGCATTTGGTCGGTGAGAGTTACTTGAACAGCTTTGGGTGAAAGCACCTCTGGTCTTTCAAGAACTTCCATTGTTGAACTCCCAACAAAATTTATCTGTAAAAGAGCATGAAGGAATATAGTAACTCTATCACACATGATAAAAGCCTAGCTACTTATAAAGCGGATCAGAGAAAGTTCCCATATTATTGTCTGCAGTGCAGCATGAAAAATTAAAACAAGCCTTATCTTTACATTTGTAGCTTGTGGGAATCATAAGTAAATGTACGAGGGTAAGTATGTGAGGTGAGAAACAAACTATTACTAAGATTGAGTTCTAATATTTAGGCCAAGTCACACTCAATTAGCATTACTACTGAGTACACAGCCTTTTTCACATTAGGGAACTATGCCACAATTGCAGGCACAATCCAAGTCATGCCACAAACAGTAGATGGAAAGGAGTTCCTCATTATGATAACATCGAATATGCAATTATCGAGACCAATAGAGGTAAGAGACTACTGCATCAGTTATTTAAGAATTATCCGCATGTATAGGAATTCAGTAACTTATCATCCAGGCTAACGGAAACCAGCCTGAAACACAGAGTAGCCTTAGCAGAAATATGACAAGGCTCAAAGTGAAAATGGAGCCAAGAAAAGACAGGGTGCTTTGCATTCTCATGGAACAACCAAGAAGGGACTTCAAGAAGAGTAGGATGTATGGACTCGAGCCCTATTTTAGGAAGGGTTACAAATTTCCAGTGCTAATGTCTTTTCTGTGTTGGATAGAACTGTTTTTCTCCATCCTGCCTTGATCACACTTTTGATTTCAGCAAAAGCATAAAAGAAGTACACACTTCATGAGGATACAAAAGATATCTAGATTCAGACTAATTCAATAGCAAAAGAGGAAAGAATCTCATTTACAAAACAAATGGCAATGCACACGAAGATCTTCAATCGTAAACTGATTAAAAAGTTGTGCGTGGTAACTCCCATATATACCCACTTCTAAAAAGTTTTCCTTTTACCAGTTTCTACAAGAAATTTAGCCATTTTTTTTTTCACCTTTTGACATCTATATCCTTCTGGAAGCTGGTGGTACAGGTTAGGTTGCTATGATTGATTTTATTGGTATAGTTGGTAGAGGTGGAACGGTTCAGAAGGGTACGCGCATAATTATCCAAAATGTAAAAGTAAAACTATGGATCAAAAACTATACTTTTGAAAACTATGACAGAAAAGAAATCTCAATGAAACTATTGATCAAAAACTATACTTTCAAAAACTTTGACAGAATAGAAATCTCAACTTCACGCTTGGTACTTTCAAATTTATCTGTATTTGTGTCAATAGGTAAACTTGTGAGAATGAATAACCTTATCTCCTTGGAGGGTCCTTGTTCAATTCACATTTTCCCATAATCCAATTCTTGCAGCTTCTTAGTCAAAGAAGATGGATCGGCACAATTCTATTTCTATATACTCTGGTTAAGGAGGCTACCTAAACTTGTTTTCTCCCACATTATTTGGCTTTCATTTCCTCAACATCCGAAGAAACGCAAAAGTTATGCCAGTAAATTAAGCACTAAACTCTCAGAGGTCTCTTTACGCAAGAATTACAGTTAACAGTAACGTGACCAGCAAAAAATGACCGAAGATTTAGACATCCTAAATCGTTTCGACAATCTGCAAGAGTTTTATCTTGCTACCTAGCATGAGAAGGCATATCAGATTTCCCAATTTTTCTCTCTAAAACATATCATAATAATAACGTTATAACCAGAAAATACATCCCAGGACCGAATTGCAGTGAAATTGAATCCAAAACTGTTGCCAAATAAAAACTCCATACTACAGTTACTTCAGCAACCAACTAAAGAGAAAGAAGGGAAACGTGGAAATATTTGTTCATACCGTTTCAGACGCCTTTTGAATCAATGCTTTTGCTAGAGGAACTACGCAGAACCTTCAAATGCAAATAAGAACAGTAAATAAACATTTCGTTAGTTCAGAAATGAGCTTGATTCGAAGTTCGAACTCCTAGTTGCTTTAACCATACAAAAATTGATGATCGTAAGAGAAAAAAAAATGAAATTAATGAGAATTCATACATTCCACGACCACCAGATAAGGCTTCTTCGGAGGGCTCTTTCCATTCATCCAATCTGCAATTCAATCAACAATGTAAAACTCACAAATGGTAAAAGTTATATGCAAATAATTTACCGACCGACAAAGACTTACACCCAACCGTAGCGACGGTCGAACAGGAGGCGTTTGGGAGGCGGAGTGGAAACGGCGGCGGCAGCATTCACGGCGGCCGTCGGCATTTTCTACAAGCTGAAGACAGAATTTGCAAAATAACTAACGTTTTTAGTTTTTAATAATTTTAGGAAAGTCGTCATAACTACAAATTACAACTCACTTCCCAAATTTCATAAGTTTTGCACATCAGCCCACGAAAAACTTTGAAATTGAATATTAACCCTCAAAACCTTCCCGCCTAGCGCGTGTGTATATATAGCGCCATTTTTAATCGCTGATTACGGCTTCTCTGCTTGGTCGAATTTCAATTTGCCGGAATCATGAATCCTGCGCGAGATTACAGAGATTCAACACCTTCGCATTCATCTAATTCCGGTAATCTTCTTTGCGTTTTCCTTTTTCGATTAGGATAAGCTAATTCCCGTCTAATTTGACATTGTTGATCTTCTTCTCTACTTCGACTTAGGTCAGAGTTCTCGTATAGATAATGTTCTAGTGTTTATGGTGCGGATTAGTCTTCAGTTCTGAAATGTGCAACTAAATTGCTGAAAAAAAGTGCAGTAGAATGTATTATCGGCGATGATGTCAAGTTTTATTGAGTTTGAAGGATCGTTTATGCCTGGTTTCTGTTGCTCGTTCAATTACTTTTAGCTTCTTTCTTTGAATCCAGCTACTGTGTTTCGTAAAATTGAGTTTGTCAATTGATTCACGGTGATTGGATTCAAGCTGGTGCAGGCGGTAATGGAGTTTGTATCATGAGCACCACATGGAAAGATGAACAACATCCATCCTTCATCAATTTCATCTCTTCCTTCCTCGATACGAATTCTTTTAGACTGAATTTTGTGTCGATTGCTCCTGTACTCTCTTATCTCTGGCTCTTGGATACTTTAATTTGCACCACCGAGCTTAGCTTTCGAGTTGCTTCATTTGCAGGATTTCATCTTCAACTGTGGAGGTGTTTCCGTTGCCTTCATATTCACGACTAGCTGGGATTCTGGCATCAGTCAATCCATCTTCAGCAAGTGAAGGCTCCACTTCATGGATTCAATCTTCTAAAATTTGTTATACTATTTAACTTACGAGGTTTCGTTTGATTGATACAGGATTCAGAAGTTAAAGGAACAGTTTGCCCATTTCTACGTGGTTGTTACCCTCCCAACTAAGGATCAGAATGATTTTTTCATACGCTCATATTTCAAGTTAGTTGATTTTTTTGCTGATTCTAGCTGTTGTCAAGCTTGATTAACTGCATTCTTTGCTGAGAAATCTGGTTTTGCTTTCAGACACGGCATGGAGTTTGGTAGGCCGACTTTCATCCCCGTGCAGGACTTGGAGATGGGATTCGAGAAGATTGTAAAGATAGCACATGCTCGTGGAGGTGAGGTCGCTTATCGAGACTCAGTTGTTCAGAATCTTGAAGTGTTAATTAATCACAGGCATTTTATTGCAGTTTGTAAGCGACATGATGCCATAGCAAAACTGAAAGCTGAGGTTTGTTGATCAATCCTTTCTCTTGCTACTTTTTAACAAGTTCATTTTATTTGCATTAGGCGCTTAAAAAACTGTTGTGATTCTAGAGGGAAAAATCTGCCCAATCCATGGATGTCTATATCAAAGTGGTTACATCTATCCCTGGGATTGATAGCCATGATGCCATTGCGGTAATAATTCAATATACTTATGATTTATGCCCTAAATTTTACTACCTTGAATTCCATTTTGTTTAATATTTGTTTCTTGTGGGATAAAAATTGATTTCTAATCTTGCAGCTGAATCAAGCCATTGGTTCCATTGAAGCTATAGCAAAGGCATCAAAGGAATACATTCTGGAGAACACTGATCTTTCGACCGAAAAGGCTGAAACAATTACCAGGTTTTTCAGAGACCCAAAGTTCTACCTTGGTACCAATCTCAAATGAAATGATCATTCTGTAGTTTCTACATGAACCAATTGGATTGAGGTCTCTTGGGAGCCTCTCCTGTAGCAGACATGATATCATGTTTCATAATGAAAACTTTATTACGCTGAAGAACTACAGCAGTTTTATCCACTTTGCAAAGAAAATTAGCCGACATACAACCCCATTCCTCTAGGATACTCAAGCTATTTCAAGTCACAATTGGATACACAGATACTTAAGAGAGTGCTCCTACAAGCATCAACGTCCGATCTGGTTAGAAAACTACAATACTTATGCATGCTGTCTAGGCCACGAAAGCTCATGGGAATCAAGACATAGAAACGGGTGGGTCAGGTCACCTGAGGCTCGGGCTTGGGTAGAGAAGAGATACAAAAATGCAAGCACAAACTGGTTTAAGTTTAAGTTTAACCCTTCCAGAGAATGAAGTTATGATGGTGCACCAAGATACGATGCAAGGCGCAGTATGTCACTGAATACTCCACCAGCCGTCACCTCAGCCCCAGCACCTGGACCACGGACGATTAACGGCTGCTTTTCATACCTCTGTGTGGAGAAAGCTATTATGTTATCAGACCCAGAAAGCTGGGCAAATGGGTGCTCCTTTTTATATCTTCGTAGTTCCACAGTTCCTTTCTGGTTGACAACGTCCACAACTCCAACATATCTCAAGACCTGCAATTTTTTTTCAAGATCATCAGTAATGTTCTATACAGATCTCCATTCCTTTTCAATAAGCATCTTTACGTGCGTTTAGCAAAGAAACATAGGCTTGACAGAAATTGTTATCCCTAGCTTTAACTAGGTGTTATTTTAAGATTCAAAAGTTTTGCTTCTTTTTGAAGTTAAAGCTTAAAAGTGCTCTTCTCAAAAACAAAAAACAAAAAAAAAAAAGCTTAAAAGTGCTTACTTCTCCGGCAGCTTCAGCTTCCTCCCTTTGCTTTGCCAAGTCTTGATCGTACTGATGAAGCTTCTGCATATACTCCTCAGGCGAAGCAACATCCTGGCACAAGGCATTGGAAATTTGAATTAGAGATATGAAATAGTGGTTGAAGAGCCTCGTTAATTAAGTTTGCTCATGCCTTTAATTGGTCCGGCACTAGACTCTGAATGGGAATATCCGACAGCTCTAGCTTCAACCCTGCCTCTCTAGCCAGGATTATCACCTGCACCATTTGATGAGCACAAAATTATCTCACTAGATTTGCAAAGAAAAAAACCAAAAACTAATAGCAGAGATGAAGCAGGAGGCCTTCCAAAGAATTTTAGGAGAAATTATGCAAAAATAATCTCAGAAGTTAATGCGAAGACTAGGTCATTGCCTCTCTGAAAGCATATTATCATTTGATGATTTTTCAATTAGGCTTCATAAGCAAGGCAGTATTTGATAGGAATTATTTAAAAATAAAATGCAGTACCTTTCTAGCAACATCTGTACCAGATAAATCGTCTCTTGGATCAGGTTCAGTATAACCTGCCTCTTTTGCCTCCTTCACCACTTCACTAAATGCTCGTGCACCCACGAAGTTGTTGAATATGTAACTTAAAGTCCCACTGCATCACCACGTTATAACGCAAGGTCAGTCAGTAGAAACATAGGATAAACAGAAATCATCAAACAACAATAGTACTGAGGGATGATTGTTAAATTGCCTAAAAATAAAACTACAGAAGAAATATGGTGAATACTAACCTAAAAATGCCTTCAATTCGTAATATTTTATCCCCAGTTTCAAGGAGGCCTTGCAAAGTGGTGATGATAGGTAAACCAGCTCCAACAGTAGCTTCGTAGAAGTAATGAGTATAGGACTGTCGCTGAAGAGTTCTCAGCTTCAAATACTACAATTAGGAGGAATTCAAACGAGGAAAGTTGTCAATAGAAATATCATTGTGCACGAAAAATAATTATAGGGAAATCAGGCGCTAAGATTCTATGAATGCAGTAGTGAATAGCATGGGCATGTCATTTGCCTGTCATAACTAGCGCAGAAGTATCGATTATTAGTTCATTACCTGCTCAAGTGGTCCTGAATTTGCTTTCTTATTTGGGGTGATAACATGGATGCCTCGACGCAACCAGTCATGGTAATGGCTGGCAATAAATGAGTCTGCAGTGCAATCAACAACTACAGTATTTGGGATGAAATGATTGTTGTGTACATGTTGAACGAACTTTTGCATGTCCGCCTTTTCTCCATTCTCCCCTAGTTGATCTCTCCATGTCGACAAGTCAATTCCCCTAGAAAAATCAAATACAAATGCGCAAGGTTCTTAAATATAAAATCATGAACATTTGTTATCATGCTTAGATTCATGAAACTTACGTGTCGCTTAAGAGCATAGTCTTCGATCCGGTCACGCCAAATACACGAAGATCAATGTTAGACTTTTCCTTGAGGACTGCTGCCTGCATGATTAGATGAAATGCATAAGCCTACGCAAAGACTATAAACTTCAAGAGACAGAACTATAGGAAATAAATGACATCAATCATCAAATGAAAATGAAGGTAAATCACAGTTAAAAGGTAGTAATCAACTCTGCTTCTAAGAGAAGGAAAATTTAGGACAAAGAAAATTCCAGAGAATAGAGTTTTCCAACTCAAACAATAAATTCGGTAGCTTTGATTCATGTCGCATACAAAATTATCTTTTCTCAATTTTCATGGTTGAGCTTCTCCATTCTTGTATCCACAATTCCCAACCAAGGTAGGGTAAAAGAAATGAAGAAGAAAAAAATTACATTCTGTGACAAGCAGTACACAATTCAACCTCTATCCACCATAAAAGTCGATGCTACGCGCATTTTAGTCCGATCTATTGATGTAATTAGTGGTCTGGATATCTATCTTTCCTTTCTTCTTTTTCTTTTTTTTTCTGATTGAGAATGAAAGTCTTCATCTAAGAAAAGTTTGGTATAAGGTCCTAAAAGATATCAAAAGATAATAGAAGTCGAAAGCTAACTAGTTTCTAAAGGGCAGTAGACAAGCTGATTGAAATGTAAAAAGACCAAAGATATTGATTACCAAAAGATTGGAGAAAAAATTGACTAGTGTACCTGTTCCTTGAGCTGATCGAGCAATGTGCCACCAATCAGTCCTGGTCCGATGATACCCATTGCTATTGTAGTCCTCGATAGATAAAATCTCGAGTGCACAGCTCGTAGTGCCTTCACGCAATCTTCTCGTTTCACAACTACAGTCACATTATATTCCGAGCACCCTTGTGCTATAGCACGAATATTGATATTAGCCTGTAGAAGGAAATATCAATTTTTTATTATTTTAATATATTTTTTTATTAGGAAAAATGATAAATTACAATGTTACAGTACTGAAACAGTAAAACAAGTACTTGAAAATATTTATTCATTCCCAACCTTGGCAAGTGCACTGAAAAGTGTGGCACTAACTCCGGGGGTACTTGCCATTTTCTGGCCGACTGCAGCCAAAATGCTGCAATTGGGAATGACCGCAATCTGCAAATCAACCAACATAATCGACTAAACTTACACATATTTTCAGAATCGATGAGAAGTAGATACAGCTTCTTTATCCACATCCAGAGTAATCTAATCCACTTATTGTAACATAAAATAAAAAATGAATTCTACCAACTTATGTGCTTATATGTTGAAGTCAATACTCTTATGGTGCAAAAACAGTTATTTTCTACAACAAATTGGAAAGTGAGACTTGAAAGAACAGTCAGATGAGAGAGGGCCCATAACGTGTTTAAATCAAACAGATACACTATTTCAGTCAAAGAGAAAAATCTCCTAACATTGTGCACAATCAAAGTAATTTACTCGATGACCGAGAGATTATTGAAATAAAATATGCAGGTACAAACTTCATTAGGGACTTAAGTAGCTTACACTACAAAATACTTACATTTTCCTAACGCAGACAGGATACACAAATCAGGTGATGAAACTTTTCAGTGATTCCTATACTAGCAGAAAAATTAAGTACCTGAGAAAGACGACCAGCATTCAAGGCCTGACGAAACCTAGACTCTAATGCTGCAGCTACGGCCCTCACTTCCTTTTCAGGCACAGCGAAACACACAGAGTGCTCACTACTGGCCTGTGTCGAAGATTCCATTAGATTCTGAATGAAATATTATTTTACGCATTAAAAGAGAGTAAAATTTCTACCTGGGATATCATAATCACATTTGCTCCGACGTCTTTCACAGCGCTAAAAATAGCACTAGAAGTACCCGGAACTCCAGCCATTCCAGTTCTGAAGAATATATTTGCGACTAAGAGTGTCAACAATATTGACTTAATAGTCTATAATTATCATAATCCTGTGAATGGAAAACTCACCCTTCAACATTTACAAGGGCCAAATTATCAATCGTTGCAAACCCTTTAACTGTAGACTCCAATCCATCTTCATTTTCAAAATCGGCAGGTCGGCAGATCATTGTTCCAGGTGCAGAGAGGTTGAAAATATTTCTTATCACAATTGGAATGTCGTATTTCATGACTGGAATGATTGTTCGAGGATGTAAAACATTTGCCCCAAAGTATGACTGCACATGTAAAACTGGTTAATGGGCAACACAATGTCGAAACCTAGGACTCGTTACTGTAAAACAGTACTAAAAAAGTCTTACCATTTCCCAAGCCTCCTGATAAGACAAATTCTTCAAAACTACAGCCTCGCTAACTGTCAGATACAGTGGGAGAAAAGGATATTACTAAAATGACATCAAATGCTAGTGCAGCATCAAAAAGTAATACAAAGGAAACGAAAATGTCTTTCAGATAATTAGAACAAACCTTTCCTCGGATCTGCACTGTACACACCATCCACATCTGTCCAAATAGTGACTTGGCGAGCTTTGAACAAAGCACCCATGATGGCAGCAGAAAAGTCGCTTCCATCTCGTTTCAAAGTTGTGGGAATATTCTCAGGTGTACTGGCGATGAATCCAGTTGCAACAATTATGTCCGATGAATTTTCAGAGTACCACTTCTCAAGTCTTCGGCTGGACTCCATGTAATCCGGATCAACTTGATCAGAACTTGTAGGATTTACCACAAGGACATCTCTAGTGTCCATGCAAGAACATTTTAGCCCACTCTACAAGAAACAGGAGAATATCTTTTAAGAAAATTCTAGATGCATTCGACTCCCAAAGTAAAGAAACTCATAAGTTAAATGACTAGAAGATAAGAAGCACCTTTCTGATAACAGAAGATAGTAATTGTGCAGAC